>CAJVQJ010000020.1:0-423758 GCA_911387685.1 Dolichovespula media | reverse complement strand
TTTCGTCGTTATTATCGTCGTCAATATCGTCGTTATTATCGTTGTTAATATCGTCGTTAATATCGTCATTATCATCGTTGTTATCGTCCTTATCATCCTCATATTTATCGTTGTTAATATCGTCGTTATTTTGTCATAATCATCGTCGTTAATGTCGTCGTTATTATCGTCATTATCTACGTTGTTATCGTCATAAATATCATCGTTAATATCGTCGTTATTATTGTCATTATCTTCTTTTTATTGTCTTTATTATCGTCGTTAATATCGTCGTTATTATCGTCGTTAATATCGTCGTTAATATCGTCATTATCATCGTTGTTATCGTCCTTATTATCCTCATAATTATCGTCGTTAATATCGTCGTTATTTGTCATAATCATCGTCGTTAATGTCGTCGTTAATATCGTCATTATCATCGTTGTTATCGTCCTTATCATCCTCATAATTATCGTCGTTAATATCGTCGTTATTTTGTCATAATCATCGTCGTTAATGTCGTCGTTATTATCGTCATTATCATCGTTGTTATCGTCCTTATCATCCTCATATTTATCGTTGTTAATATCGTCGTTATTTTGTCATAATCATCGTCGTTAATGTCGTCGTTATTATCGTCATTATCTACGTTGTTATCGTCATAAATATCATCGTTAATATCGTCGTTATTATTGTCATTATCTTCTTTTTATTGTCTTTATTATCGTCGTTAATATCGTCGTTATTATCGTCGTTAATATCGTCGTTAATATCGTCATTATCAACGTTGTTATCGTCCTATTATCCTCATAATTATCGTCGTTAATATCGTCGTTATTTTGTCATAATCATCGTCGTTAATGTCGTCGTTATTATCGTCATTATCTTCGTTGTTATCGTCCTTATTATCTTCATAATTATCGTCGTTAATATCGTCGTTATTTTGTCATAAACATCGTCGCTAATGTCGTCGTTATTATCGTCATTATCATCGTTGTTATCGTCCTTATCATCCTCATAATTATCGTCGTTAATATCGTCGTTATTTGTCATAATCATCGTCGTTAATTTCGTCGTTATTATCGTCATTATCATCGTTGTTATCGTCCTTATTATCCTCATAGTTATCGTCGTTAATATCGTCGTTATTTTGTCACAATCATCGGTCGTTAATGTCGTCGTTATTATCGTCATTATCATCGTTGTTATCGTCCTTATCATCCTCATAATTATCGTAGTTAATATCGTCGTTATTTTGTCATAATCATCGTCGTTAATGTCGTCGTTATTATCGTCATTATCTACGTTGTTATCGTCATAAATATCATCGATAATATCGTCGTTATTATTGTCATTATCTTCTTTTTATTGTCTTTATTATCGTCGTTAATATCGTCGTTATTATCGTCGTTAATATCGTCGTTATTATCGTCGTTAATATCGTCGTTAATATCGTCATTATCATCGTTGTTATCGTCCTTATTATCCTCATAATTATCGTCGTTAATATCGTCGTTATTTTGTCATAATCATTGTCGTTAATGTCGTCGTTATTATCGTCATTATCTTCGTTGTTATCGTCCTTATTATCCTCATAATTATCGTCGTTAATATCGTCGTTATTGTGTCATAAACATCGTCGCTAATGTCGTCGTTATTATCGTCATTATCATCGTTGTTATCGTCCTTATCATCCTCATAATTATCGTCGTAATATCGTCGTTATTTTGTCATAATCATCGTCGTTAATGTCGTCGTTATTATCGTCATTATCTACGTTGTTATCGTCATAAATATCATCGATAATATCGTCGTTATTATTGTCATTATCTTCTTTTTATCGTCGTTATTATCGTCGTTAATATCGTCTTTATTATCGTCGTTATTATCGTCGTTAATATCGTCGTTATTATTGTCATTATCTTCTTTTATCGTCGTTATTATCGTCGTTAATATCGTCGTTATTTTGTCATAATCATCGTCGTTAATGTCGTCGTTATTATCGTCATTATCTACGTTGTTATCGTCATAAATATCATGGTTAATATCGTCGTTATTATTGTCTTTATCTTCTTTTTATTGTCGTTATTATCGTCGTTAATATCGTCGTTATTATTGTCATTATCTTCTTTTTATCGTCGTTATTATCGTCCTTATCATCTTCATAGTTATCGTCGTTAATATCGTCGTTATTTTGTCATAATCATCGTCGTTAATGTCGTCGTTATTATCGTCATTATCTTCATTGTCATAGTCATAATTATCATCGTTAATATCGTCGTTATTATTGTCATTATCTTCTTTTTATCGTCGTTATTATCGTCGTTAAAATCGTCTTTATTATCGTCGTTATTATCGTCGTTAATATCGTCGTTATTATTGTCATTATCTTCTTTTTATCGTCGTTATTATCGTCGTTAATATCGTCGTTATTTTCGTCGTTATTATCGTCGTCAATATCGTCGTTATTATCGTCGTTAATATCGTTGTTAATATCGTCATTATCATCGTTGTTATCGTCCTTATCATCCTCATAATTATCGTCGTTATATCGTCGTTATTTTGTCATAATCATCGTCGTTAATGTCGTCGTTATTATCGTCATCATCTACGTTGTTATCGTCATAAATATCATCGTTAATATCGTCGTTATTATTGTCATTATCTTCTTTTTATTGTCTTTATTATCGTCGTTAATATCGTCGTTATTATCGTCGTTAATATCGTCGTTATTATCGTCGTTAATATCGTCGTTAATATCGTCATTATCATCGTTGTTATCGTCCTTATTATCCTCATAATTATCGTCGTTAATATCGTCGTTATTTTGTCATAATCATTGTCGTTAATGTCGTCGTTATTATCGTCATTATCTTCGTTGTTATCGTCCTTATTATCCTCATAATTATCGTCGTTAATATCGTCGTTATTGTGTCATAAACATCGTCGCTAATGTCGTCGTTATTATCGTCATTATCATCGTTGTTATCGTCCTTATCATCCTCATAATTATCGTCGTTAATATCGTCGTTATTTTGTCATAATCATCGTCGTTAATGTCGTCGTTATTATCGTCATTATCTACGTTGTTATCGTCATAAATATCATCGATAATATCGTCGTTATTATTGTCATTATCTTCTTTTTATCGTCGTTATTATCGTCGTTAATATCGTCTTTATTATCGTCGTTATTATCGTCGTTAATATCGTCGTTATTATTGTCATTATCTTCTTTTTATCGTCGTTATTATCGTCGTTAATATCGTCGTTATTTTGTCATAATCATCGTCGTTAATGTCGTCGTTATTATCGTCATTATCTACGTTGTTATCGTCATAAATATCATGGTTAATATCGTCGTTATTATTGTCTTTATCTTCTTTTTATTGTCGTTATTATCGTCGTTAATATCGTCGTTATTATTGTCATTATCTTCTTTTTATCGTCGTTATTATCGTCCTTATCATCTTCATAGTTATCGTCGTTAATATCGTCGTTATTTTGTCATAATCATCGTCGTTAATGTCGTCGTTATTATCGTCATTATCTTCATTGTCATAGTCATAATTATCATCGTTAATATCGTCGTTATTATTGTCATTATCTTCTTTTTATCGTCGTTATTAACGTCGTTATTATCGTCGTTAATATCGTCGTTAATATCGTCATTATCATCGTTGTTATCGTCCTTATCATCCTCATAATTATCGTCGTTAATATCGTCGTTATTTTGTCATAATCATCGTCGTTAATGTCGTCGTTATTATCGTCATTATCATCGTTGTTATCGTCATAAATATCATCGATAATATCGTCGTTATTATTGTCATTATCTTCTTTTTATCGTCGTTATTAACGTCGTTATTATCGTCGTTAATATCGTCGTTAATATCGTCATTATCATCGTTGTTATCGTCCTTATTATCCTCATAGTTATCGTCGTTAATATCGTCGTTATTTTGTCATAAACATCGTCGCTAATGTCGTCGTTATTATCGTCATTATCATCGTTGTTATCGTCCTTATCATCCTCATAATTATCGTCGTTAATATCGTCGTTATTTTGTCATAATCATCGACGATAATGTCGTCGTTATTATCGTCATTATCTTCGTTGTTATCGTCATAATTATCATCGTTAATATCGTCGTTATTATTGTCATTATCTTCTTTTTATCGACGTTATTATCGTCGTTAATATCGTCGTTATTATCGTCGTTAATATCGTCATTATCATCGTTGTTATCGTCCTTATTATCCTCATAATTATCGTCGTTAATATCGTCGTTATTTTGTCATAATCATTGTCGTTAATGTCGTCGTTATTATCGTCATTATCTTCGTTGTTATCTTCCTTATTATCCTCATAATTATCGTCGTTAATATCGTCGTTATTGTGTCATAAACATCGTCGCTAATGTCGTCGTTATTATCGTCATTATCATCGTTGTTATCGTCCATATCATCCTCATAATTATCGTCGTTAATATCGTCGTTATTTTGTCATAATCATCGTCGTTAATGTCGTCGTTATTATCGTCATTATCTACGTTGTTATCGTCATAAATATCATCGATAATATCGTCGTTATTATTGTCATTATCTTCTTTTTATCGTCGTTATTAACGTCGTTATTATCGTCGTTAATATCGTCGTTAATATCCTCATTATCATCGTTGTTATCGTCCTTATCATCCTCATAATTATCGTCGTTAATATCGTCGTTATTTTGTCATAATCATCGTCGTTAATGTCGTCGTTATTATCGTCATTATCATCGTTGTTATCGTCATAAATATCATCGTTAATATCGTCGTTATTATTGTCATTATCTTCTTTTTATCGTCGTTATTAACGTCGTTATTATCGTCGTTAATATCGTCGTTAATATCGTCATTATCATCGTTGTTATCGTCCTTATTATCCTCATAATCATCGTCGTTAATGTCGTCGTTATTATCGTCATTATCTACGTTGTTATCGTCATAAATATCATCGATAATATCGTCCTTATTATTCTCATTATCTTCTTTTTATCGTCGTTATTAACGTCGTTATTATCGTCGTTAATATCGTCGTTAATATCGTCATTATCATCGTTGTTATCGTCCTTATCATCCTCATAATTATCGTCGTTAATATCGTCGTTATTTTGTCATAATCATCGTCGTTAATGTCGTCGTTATTATCGTCATTATCATCGTTGATATCGTCCTTATCATCCTCATAATTATCGTCGTTAATATCGTCGTTATTTTGTCATAATCATCGTCGTTAATGTCGTCGTTATTATCGTCATTATCTACGTTGTTATCGTCATAAATATCATGGTTAATATCGTCGTTATTATTGTCTTTATCGTCTTTTTATTGTCTTTATTATCGTCGTTAATATCGTCGTTATTATCGTCGTTAATATCGTCGTTATTATCGTCGTTAATATCGTCGTTAATATCGTCATTATCATCGTTGTTATCGTCCTTATTATCCTCATAATTATCGTCGTTAATATCGTCGTTATTTTGTCATAATCATCGTCGTTAATGTCGTCGTTATTATCGTCATTATCTACGTTGTTATCGTCATAAATATCATCGATAATATCGTCGTTATTATTGTCATTATCTTCTTTTTATCGTCGTTATTAACGTCGTTATTATCGTCATTATCATCGTTGTTATCGTCCTTATCATCCTCATAATTATCGTCGTTAATATCGTCGTTATTTTGTCATAATCATCGTCGTTAATGTCGTCGTTATTATCGTCATTATCTACGTTGTTATCGTCATAAATATTATCGTTAATATCGTCGTTATTATTGTCATTATCTTCTATTTATTGTCTTTATTATCGTCGTTAATATCGTCGTTATTATCGTCGTTAATATCGTCGTTAATATCGTCATTATCATCGTTGTTATCGTCCTTATTATCCTCATAATTATCGTCGTTAATATCGTCGTTATTTTGTCATAATCATCGTCGTTAATGTCGTCGTTATTATCGTCATTATCTACGTTGTTATCGTCATAAATATCATCGATAATATCGTCGTTATTATTGTCATTATCTTCTTTTTATCGTCGTTATTAACGTCGTTATTATCGTCGTTAATATCGTCGTTAATATCGTCATTATCATCGTTGTTATCGTCCTTATCATCCTCATAATTATCGTCGTTAATATCGTCGTTATTTTGTCATAATCATCGTCGTTAATGTCGTCGTTATTATCGTCATTATCTACGTTGTTATCGTCATAAATATCATCGATAATATCGTCGTTATTATTGTCATTATCTTCTTTTTATTGTCTTTATTATCGTCGTTAATATCGTCGTTATTATCGTCGTTAATATCGTCGTTATTATCGTCGTTAATATCGTCGATAATATCGTCATTATCATCGTTGTTATCGTCCTTATTATCCTCATAAGTATCGTCGTTAATATCGTCGTTATTATCCTCATAATTATCGTCGTTAATATCGTCGTTATTTTGTCACAATCATCGTCGTTAATGTCGTCGTTATTATCGTCATTATCATCGTTGTTATCGTCCTTATCATCCTCATAATTATCGTCGTTAATATCGTCGTTATTTTGTCATAATCATCGTCGTTAATGTCGTCGTTATTATCGTCATTATCTACGTTGTTATCGTCTTAAATATCATCGATAATATCGTCGTTATTATTGTCATTATCTTCTTTTTATCGTCGTTATTAACGTCGTTATTATCGTCGTTAATATCGTCGTTAATATCGTCATTATCATCGTTGTTATCGTCCTTATCATCCTCATAATTATCGTCGTTAATATCGTCGTTATTTTGTCATAATCATCGTCGTTAATGTCGTCGTTATTATCGTCATTATCATCGTTGTTATCGTCATAAATATCATCGATAATATCGTCGTTATTATTGTCATTATCTTCTTTTTATCGTCGTTATTAACGTCGTTATTATCGTCGTTAATATCGTCGTTAATATCGTCATTATCATCGTTGTTATCGTCCTTATTATCCTCATAGTTATCGTCGCTAATATCGTCGTTATTTTGTCATAAACATCGTCGCTAATGTCGTCGTTATTATCGTCATTATCATCGTTGTTATCGTCCTTATCATCCTCATAATTATCGTCGTTAATATCGTCGTTATTTTGTCATAATCATCGACGATAATGTCGTCGTTATTATCGTCATTATCTTCGTTGTTATCGTCATAAATATCATCGATAATATCGTCGTTATTATTGTCATTATCTTCTTTTTATCGTTTTATTAACGTCGTTATTATCGTCGTTAATATCGTCGTTAATATCCTCATTATCATCGTTGTTATCGTCCTTATCATCCTCATAATTATCGTCGTTAATGTCGTCGTTATTATCGTCATTATCTACGTTATTATCGTCATAAATATCATCGATAATATCGTCCTTATTATTCTCATTATCTTCTTTTTATCGTCGTTATTAACGTCGTTATTATCGTCGTCAATATCGTCGTTAATATCGTCATTATCATCGTTGTTATCGTCCTTATCATCCTCATAATTATCGTCGTTAATATCGTCGTTATTTTGTCATAATCATCGTCGTTAATGTCGTCGTTATTATCGTCATTATCATCGTTGATATCGTCCTTATCATCCTCATAATTATCGTCGTTAATATCGTCGTTATTTTGTCATAATCATCGTCGTTAATGTCGTCGTTATTATCGTCATTATCTACGTTGTTATCGTCATAAATATCATCGATAATATCGTCGTTATTATTGTCATTATCTTCTTTTTATCGTCGTTATTATCGTCGTTAATATCGTCTTTATTATCGTCGTTATTATCGTCGTTAATATCGTCGTTATTATTGTCATTATCTTCTTTTTATCGTCGTTATTATCGTCGTTAATATCGTCGTTATTTTGTCATAATCATCGTCGTTAATGTCGTCGTTATTATCGTCATTATCTACGTTGTTATCGTCATAAATATCATGGTTAATATCGTCGTTATTATTGTCTTTATCTTCTTTTTATTGTCATTATTATCGTCGTTAATATCGTCGTTATTATCGTCGTTAATATCGTCGTTATTATCGTCGTTAATATCGTCGTTAATATCGTCATTATCATCGTTGTTATCGTCCTTATTATCCTCAAAATTATCGTCGTTAATATCGTCGTTATTATTGTCATTATCTTCTTTTTATCGTCGTTATTAACGTCGTTATTATCGTCATTATCATCGTTGTTATCGTCCTTATCATCCTCATATTTATCGTCGTTAATATCGTCGTTATTTTGTCATAATCATCGTCGTTAATGTCGTCGTTATTATCGTCATTATCTACGTTGTTATCGTCATAAATATCATCGTTAATATCGTCGTTATTATTGTCATTATCTTCTTTTTATCGTCGTTATTATCGTCGTTAATATCGTCGTTAATATCGTCATTATCATAGTTGTTATCGTCCTTATTATCCTCATAATTATCGTCGTTAATATCGTCGTTATTTTGTCATAATCATCGTCGTTAATGTCGTCGTTATTATCGTCATTATCTACGTTGTTATCGTCATAAATATCATCGATAATATCGTCGTTATTATTGTCATTATCTTCTTTTTATCGTCGTTATTAACGTCGTTATTATCGTCGTTAATATCGTCGTTAATATCGTCATTATAATCGTTGTTATCGTCCTTATTATCCTCATAATTATCGTCGTTAATATCGTCGTTATTTTGTCATAAACATCGTCGCTAATGTCGTCGTTATTATCGTCATTATCATCGTTGTTATCGTCCTTATCATCCTCATAATTATCGTCGTTAATATCGTCGTTATTTTGTCATAATCATCGTCGTTAATGTCTTCGTTATTATCGTCATTATCTTCGTTGTTATCGTCATAAATATCATCGATAATATCGTCGTTATTATTGTCATTATCTTCTTTTTATCGTCGTTATTAACGTCGTTATTATCGTCGTTAATATCGTCGTTAATATCGTCATTATCATCGTTGTTATCGTCCTTATTATCCTCATAATTATCGTCGTTAATATCGTCGTTATTTTGTCATAAACATCGTCGCTAATGTCGTCGTTATTATCGTCATTATCATCGTTGTTATCGTCCTTATCATCCTCTTAATTATCGTCGTTAATATCGTCGTTATTTTGTCATAATCATCGTCGTTAATGTCGTCGTTATTATCGTCATTATCATCGTTGTTATCATCCTTATCATCCTCATAATTATCGTCGTTAATATCGTCGTTATTTTGTCTTAATCATTGACGATAATGTCGTCGTTATTATCGTCATTATCTTCGTTGTTATCGTCATAAATATCATCGATAATATCGTCGTTATTATTGTCATTATCTTCTTTTTATCGTCGTTATTATCGTCGTTAATATCGTCTTTATTATCGTCGTTATTATCGTCGTTAATATCGTCGTTATTATTGTCATTATCTTCTTTTTATCGTCGTTATTATCGTCGTTAATATCGTCGTTATTTTGTCATAATCATCGTCGTTAATGTCGTCGTTATTATCGTCATTATCTACGTTGTTATCGTCATAAATATCATGGATAATATCGTCGTTATTATTGTCTTTATCTTCTTTTTATTGTCATTATTATCGTCGTTAATATCGTCGTTATTATCGTCGTTAATATCGTCGTTATTATCGTCGTTAATATCGTCGTTAATATCGTCATTATCATCGTTGTTATCGTCCTTATTATCCTCAAAATTATCGTCGTTAATATCGTCGTTATTTTGTCATAATCATCGTCGTTAATGTCGTCGTTATTATCGTCATTATCTACGTTGTTATCGTCATAAATATCATCGATAATATCGTCGTTATTATTGTCATTATCTTCTTTTTATCGTCGTTATTAACGTCGTTATTATCGTCATTATCATCGTTGTTATCGTCCTTATCATCCTCATATTTATCGTCGTTAATATCGTCGTTATTTTGTCATAATCATCGTCGTTAATGTCGTCGTTATTATCGTCATTATCTACGTTGTTATCGTCATAAATATCATCGTTAATATCGTCGTTATTATTGTCATTATCTTCTTTTTATCGTCGTTATTATCGTCGTTAATATCGTCGTTAATATCGTCATTATCATAGTTGTTATCGTCCTTATTATCCTCATAATTATCGTCGTTAATATCGTCGTTATTTTGTCATAATCATCGTCGTTAATGTCGTCGTTATTATCGTCATTATCTACGTTGTTATCGTCATAAATATCATCGATAATATCGTCGTTATTATTGTCATTATCTTCTTTTTATCGTCGTTATTAACGTCGTTATTATCGTCGTTAATATCGTCGTTAATATCGTCATTATAATCGTTGTTATCGTCCTTATTATCCTCATAATTATCGTCGTTAATATCGTCGTTATTTTGTCATAAACATCGTCGCTAATGTCGTCGTTATTATCGTCATTATCATCGTTGTTATCGTCCTTATCATCCTCATAATTATCGTCGTTAATATCGTCGTTATTTTGTCATAATCATCGTCGTTAATGTCTTCGTTATTATCGTCATTATCTTCGTTGTTATCGTCATAAATATCATCGATAATATCGTCGTTATTATTGTCATTATCTTCTTTTTATCGTCGTTATTAACGTCGTTATTATCGTCGTTAATATCGTCGTTAATATCGTCATTATCATCGTTGTTATCGTCCTTATTATCCTCATAATTATCGTCGTTAATATCGTCGTTATTTTGTCATAAACATCGTCGCTAATGTCGTCGTTATTATCGTCATT
The DNA here is from genome assembly GCA_911387685.1 of Dolichovespula media. Lineage (NCBI taxonomy): Eukaryota > Metazoa > Arthropoda > Insecta > Hymenoptera > Vespidae > Dolichovespula > Dolichovespula media. Next base: position 412,950 of record CAJVQJ010000020.1, on the reverse strand, counting down.
ATCATCGTTGTTATCGTCCTTATCATCCTCTTAATTATCGTCGTTAATATCGTCGTTATTTTGTCATAATCATCGTCGTTAATGTCGTCGTTATTATCGTCATTATCATCGTTGTTATCATCCTTATCATCCTCATAATTATCGTCGTTAATATCGTCGTTATTTTGTCATAATCATTGACGATAATGTCGTCGTTATTATCGTCATTATCTTCGTTGTTATCGTCATAAATATCATCGATAATATCGTCGTTATTATTGTCATTATCTTCTTTTTATTGTCTTTATTATCGTCGTTAATATCGTCGTTATTATCGTCGTTAATATCGTCGTTATTATCGTCGTTAATATCGTCGTTAATATCGTCATTATCATCGTTGTTATCGTCCTTATTATCCTCATAATTATCGTCGTTAATATCGTCGTTATTATCGTTATTATCATCGTTGTTATCGTCGTTATTATCCGCATAATTATCGTCGTTAATATCGTCGTTATTATCGTCATTGTCATCGTTGTTATCGTCGTTATTATCCTCATAATTATCGTCGTTATTATCGTCGTTATTTCGTCATTATCATCGTTGTTATCATCCTTATCATCCTCATAATTATCGTCGTTAATATCGTCGTTATTTTGTCATAATCATTGACGATAATGTCGTCGTTATTATCGTCATTATCTTCGTTGTTATCGTCATAAATATCATCGATAATATCGTCGTTATTATTGTCATTATCTTCTTTTTATTGTCTTTATTATCGTCGTTAATATCGTCGTTATTATCGTCGTTAATATCGTCGTTATTATCGTCGTTAATATCGTCGTTAATATCGTCATTATCATCGTTGTTATCGTCCTTATTATCCTCATAATTATCGTCGTTAATATCGTCGTTATTTTGTCATAAACATCGTCGCTAATGTCGTCGTTATTATCGTCATTATCATCGTTGTTATCGTCCTTATCATCCTCATAATTATCGTCGTTAATATCGTCGTTATTTTGTCATAATCATCGTCGTTAATGTCTTCGTTATTATCGTCATTATCTTCGTTGTTATCGTCATAAATATCATCGATAATATCGTCGTTATTATTGTCATTATCTTCTTTTTATCGTCGTTATTAACGTCGTTATTATCGTCGTTAATATCGTCGTTAATATCGTCATTATCATCGTTGTTATCGTCCTTATTATCCTCATAATTATCGTCGTTAATATCGTCGTTATTTTGTCATAAACATCGTCGCTAATGTCGTCGTTATTATCGTCATTATCATCGTTGTTATCGTCCTTATCATCCTCTTAATTATCGTCGTTAATATCGTCGTTATTTTGTCATAATCATCGTCGTTAATGTCGTCGTTATTATCGTCATTATCATCGTTGTTATCATCCTTATCATCCTCATAATTATCGTCGTTAATATCGTCGTTATTTTGTCATAATCATTGACGATAATGTCGTCGTTATTATCGTCATTATCTTCGTTGTTATCGTCATAAATATCATCGATAATATCGTCGTTATTATTGTCATTATCTTCTTTTTATCGTCGTTATTATCGTCGTTAATATCGTCTTTATTATCGTCGTTATTATCGTCGTTAATATCGTCGTTATTATTGTCATTATCTTCTTTTTATCGTCGTTATTATCGTCGTTAATATCGTCGTTATTTTGTCATAATCATCGTCGTTAATGTCGTCGTTATTATCGTCATTATCTACGTTGTTATCGTCATAAATATCATGGATAATATCGTCGTTATTATTGTCTTTATCTTCTTTTTATTGTCATTATTATCGTCGTTAATATCGTCGTTATTATCGTCGTTAATATCGTCGTTATTATCGTCGTTAATATCGTCGTTAATATCGTCATTATCATCGTTGTTATCGTCCTTATTATCCTCAAAATTATCGTCGTTAATATCGTCGTTATTTTGTCATAATCATCGTCGTTAATGTCGTCGTTATTATCGTCATTATCTACGTTGTTATCGTCATAAATATCATCGATAATATCGTCGTTATTATTGTCATTATCTTCTTTTTATCGTCGTTATTAACGTCGTTATTATCGTCATTATCATCGTTGTTATCGTCCTTATCATCCTCATATTTATCGTCGTTAATATCGTCGTTATTTTGTCATAATCATCGTCGTTAATGTCGTCGTTATTATCGTCATTATCTACGTTGTTATCGTCATAAATATCATCGTAAATATCGTCGTTATTATTGTCATTATCTTCTTTTTATCGTCGTTATTATCGTCGTTAATATCGTCGTTAATATCGTCATTATCATAGTTGTTATCGTCCTTATTATCCTCATAATTATCGTCGTTAATATCGTCGTTATTTTGTCATAATCATCGTCGTTAATGTCGTCGTTATTATCGTCATTATCTACGTTGTTATCGTCATAAATATCATCGATAATATCGTCGTTATTATTGTCATTATCTTCTTTTTATCGTCGTTATTAACGTCGTTATTATCGTCGTTAATATCGTCGTTAATATCGTCATTATAATCGTTGTTATCGTCCTTATTATCCTCATAATTATCGTCGTTAATATCGTCGTTATTTTGTCATAAACATCGTCGCTAATGTCGTCGTTATTATCGTCATTATCTTCGTTGTTATCGTCATAAATATCATCGATAATATCGTCGTTATTATTGTCATTATCTTCTTTTTATCGTCGTTATTAACGTCGTTATTATCGTCGTTAATATCGTCGTTAATATCGTCATTATCATCGTTGTTATCGTCCTTATTATCCTCATAATTATCGTCGTTAATATCGTCGTTATTTTGTCATAAACATCGTCGCTAATGTCGTCGTTATTATCGTCATTATCATCGTTGTTATCGTCCTTATCATCCTCTTAATTATCGTCGTTAATATCGTCGTTATTTTGTCATAATCATCGTCGTTAATGTCGTCGTTATTATCGTCATTATCATCGTTGTTATCATCCTTATCATCCTCATAATTATCGTCGTTAATATCGTCGTTATTTTGTCATAATCATTGACGATAATGTCGTCGTTATTATCGTCATTATCTTCGTTGTTATCGTCATAAATATCATCGATAATATCGTCGTTATTATTGTCATTATCTTCTTTTTATTGTCTTTATTATCGTCGTTAATATCGTCGTTATTATCGTCGTTAATATCGTCGTTATTATCGTCGTTAATATCGTCGTTAATATCGTCATTATCATCGTTGTTATCGTCCTTATTATCCTCATAATTATCGTCGTTAATATCGTCGTTATTATCGTTATTATCATCGTTGTTATCGTCGTTATTATCCGCATAATTATCGTCGTTAATATCGTCGTTATTATCGTCATTGTCATCGTTGTTATCGTCGTTATAATCCTCATAATTATCGTCGTTAATATCGTCGTTATTTCGTCATTATCATCGTTGTTATCATCCTTATCATCCTCATAATTATCGTCGTTAATATCGTCGTTATTTTGTCATAATCATTGACGATAATGTCGTCGTTATTATCGTCATTATCTTCGTTGTTATCGTCATAAATATCATCGATAATATCGTCGTTATTATTGTCATTATCTTCTTTTTATTGTCTTTATTATCGTCGTTAATATCGTCGTTATTATCGTCGTTAATATCGTCGTTATTATCGTCGTTAATATCGTCGTTAATATCGTCATTATCATCGTTGTTATCGTCCTTATTATCCTCATAATTATCGTCGTTAATATCGTCGTTATTATCGTTATTATCATCGTTGTTATCGTCGTTATTATCCGCATAATTATCGTCGTTAATATCGTCGTTATTATCGTCATTGTCATCGTTGTTATCGTCGTTATTATCCTCATAATTATCGTCGTTATTATCGTCGTTATTTCGTCATTATCATCGTTGTTATCGTCGTTATTATCGTCGTTAATATCGTCGTTAATATCGTCATTATCATCGTTGTTATCGTCCTTATTATCCTCATAATTATCGTCGTTAATATCGTCGTTATTTTGTCATAATCATCGTCGTTAATGTCGTCGTTATTATCGTCATTATCTACGTTGTTATCGTCATAAATATCATCGATAATATCGTCGTTATTATTGTCATTATCTTCTTTTTATCGTCGTTATTAACGTCGTTATTATCGTCGTTAATATCGTCGTTAATATCGTCATTATCATCGTTGTTATCGTCCTTATTATCCTCATAGTTATCGTCGTTAATATCGTCGTTATTTTGTCATAAACATCGTCGCTAATGTCGTCGTTATTATCGTTATTATCATCGTTGTTATCGTCCTTATCATCCTCATAATTATCGTCGTTAATATCGTCGTTATTTTGTCATAATCATTGTCGTTAATGTCGTCGTTATTATCGTCATTATCTTCGTTGTTATCGTCCTTATTATCCTCATAATTATCGTCGTTAATATCGTCGTTATTTTGTCATAAACATCGTCGTTAATGTCGTCGTTATTATCGTCATTATCTACGTTGTTATCGTCATAAATATCATCGATAATATCGTCGTTATTATTGTCATTATCTTCTTTTTATCGTCGTTTTTAACGTCGTTATTATCGTCGTTAATATCGTCGTTAATATCGTCATTATAATCGTTGTTATCGTCCTTATTATCCTCATAATTATCGTCGTTAATATCGTCGTTATTTTGTCATAAACATCGTCGATAATGTCGTCGTTATTATCGTCATTATCATCGTTGTTATCGTCCTTATCATCCTCATAATTATCGTCGTTAATATCGTCGTTATTTTGTCATAATCATCGTCGTTAATGTCGTCGTTATTATCGTCATTATCTACGTTGTTATCGTCATAAATATTATCTTTAATATCGTCGTTATTATTGTCATTATCTTCTTTTTATTGTCTTTATTATCGTCGTTAATATCGTCGTTATTATCGTCGTTAATATCGTCGTTAATATCGTCATTATCATCGTTGTTATCGTCCTTATTATCCTCATAATTATCGTCGTTAATATCGTCGTTATTTTGTTATAATCGTCGTCGTTAATGTCGTCGTTATTATCGTCATTATCTACGTTGTTATCGTCATAAATAACATCGATAATATCGTCGTTATTATTGTCATTATCTTCTTTTTATCGTCGTTATTAACGTCGTTATTATCGTCGTTAATATCGTCGTTAATATCGTCATTATCATCGTTGTTATCGTCCTTATCATCTTCATAATTATCGTCGTTAATATCGTCGTTATTTTGTCATAATCATCGTCGTTAATGTCGTCGTTATTATCGTCATTATCTACGTTGTTATCGACATAAATATTATCTTTAATATCGTCGTTATTATTGTCATTATCTTCTTTTTATTGTCTTTATTATCGTCGTTAATATCGTCGTTATTATCGTCGTTAATATCGTCGTTAATATCGTCATTATCATCGTTGTTATCGTCCTTATTATCCTCATAATTATCGTCGTCAATATCGTCGTTATTTTGTCATAATCATCGTCGTTAATGTCGTCGTTATTATCGTCATTATCTACGTTGTTATCGTCATAAATATCATCGATAATATCGTCGTTATTATTGTCATTATCTTCTTTTTATCGTCGTTATTAACGTCGTTATTATCGTCGTTAATATCGTCGTTATTATCGTCGTGAATATCGTTATTATCATCGTTGTTATCGTCCTTATTATCCTCATAATTATCGTCGTTAATATCGTCGTTATTTTGTCACAATCATCGTCGTTAATGTCGTCGTTAATATCGTCATTATCATCGTTGTTATCGTCCTTATCATCCTCATAATTATCGTCGTTAATATCGTCGTTATTTTGTCATAATCATCGTCGTTAATGTCGTCGTTATTATCGTCATTATCTACGTTGTTATCGTCATAAATATCATCGATAATATCGTCGTTATTATTGTCATTATCTTCTTTTTATCGTCGTTATTAACGTCGTTATTATCGTCGTTAATATCGTCGTTAATATCGTCATTATCATCGTTGTTATCGTCCTTATTATCCTCATAATTATCGTCGTTAATATCGTCGTTATTTTGTCATAATCATCGTCGTTAATGTCGTCGTTATTATCGTCATTATCTACGTTGTTATCGTCTTAAATATCATCGATAATATCGTCGTTATTATTGTCATTATCTTCTTTTTATCGTCGTTATTAACGTCGTTATTATCGTCGTTAATATCGTCGTTAATATCGTCATTATCATCGTTGTTATCGGCCTTATCATCCTCATAATTATCGTCGTTAATATCGTCGTTATTTTGTCATAATCATCGTCGTTAATGTCGTCGTTATTATCGTCATTATCTACGTTGTTATCGTCATAAATATCATCGATAATATCGTCGTTATTATTGGCATTATCTTCTTTTTATCGTCGTTTTTAACGTCGTTATTATCGTCGTTAATATCGTCGTTAATATCGTCATTATAATCGTTGTTATCGTCCTTATTATCCTCATAATTATCGTCGTTAATATCGTCGTTATTTTGTCATAAACATCGTCGCTAATGTCGTCGTTATTATCGTCATTATCATCGTTGTTATCGTCCTTATCATCCTCATAATTATCGTCGTTAATATCGTCGTTATTTTGTCATAATCATCGTCGTTAATGTCGTCGTTATTATCGTCATTATCTACGTTGTTATCGTCATAAATATTATCTTTAATATCGTCGTTATTATTGTCATTATCTTCTTTTTATTGTCTTTATTATCGTCGTTAATATCGTCGTTATTATCGTCGTTAATATCGTCGTTAATATCGTCATTATCATCGTTGTTATCGTCCTTATTATCCTCATAATTATCGTCGTTAATATCGTCGTTATTTTGTCATAATCGTCGTCGTTAATGTCGTCGTTATTATCGTCATTATCTACGTTGTTATCGTCATAAATATCATCGATAATATCGTCGTTATTATTGTCATTATCTTCTTTTTATCGTCGTTATTAACGTCGTTATTATCGTCGTTAATATCGTCGTTAATATCGTCATTATCATCGTTGTTATCGTCCTTATCATCCTCATAATTATCGTCGTTAATATCGTCGTTATTTTGTCATAATCATCGTCGTTAATGTCGTCGTTATTATCGTCATTATCTACGTTGTTATCGTCATAAATATCATCGATAATATCGTCGTTATTATTGTCATTATCTTCTTTTTATTGTCTTTATTATCGTCGTTAATATCGTCGTTATTATCGTCGTTAATATCGTCATTATCATCGTTGTTATCGTCCTTATCATCCTCATAATTATCGTCGTTAATATCGTCGTTATTTTGTCATAATCATCGTCGTTAATGTCGTCGTTATTATCGTCATTATCTACGTTGTTATCGTCATAAATATCATCGATAATATCGTCGTTATTATTGTCATTATCTTCTTTTTATCGTCGTTTTTAACGTCGTTATTATCGTCGTTAATATCGTCGTTAATATCGTCATTATAATCGTTGTTATCGTCCTTATTATCCTCATAATTATCGTCGTTAAAATCGTCGTTATTTTGTCATAAACATCGTCGTTAATGTCGTCGTTATTATCGTCATTATCATCGTTGTTATTATCCTTATCATCCTCATAATTATCGTCGTTAATATCGTCGTTATTTTGTCATAATCATCGACGATAATGTCGTCGTTATTATCGTCATTATCTTCGTTGTTATCGTCATAATTATCATCGTTAATATCGTCGTTATTATTGTCATTATCTTCTTTTTATCGACGTTATTATCGTCGTTAATATCGTCGTTATTATCGTCGTTAATATCGTCATTATCATCGTTGTTATCGTCCTTATTATCCTCATAATTATCGTCGTTAATATCGTCGTTATTTTGTCACAATCATCGTCGTTAATGTCGTCGTTATTATCGTCATTATCATCGTTGTTATCGTCCTTATCATCCTCATAATTATCGTCGTTAATATCGTCGTTATTTTGTCATAATCATCGTCGTTAATGTCGTCGTTATTATCGTCATTATCTACGTTGATATCGTCATAAATATTATCGTTAATATCGTCGTTATTATTGTCATTATCTTCTTTTTATTGTCTTTATTATCGTCGTTAATATCGTCGTTATTATCGTCGTTAATATCGTCATTATCATCGTTGTTATCGTCCTTATTATCCTCATAATTATCGTCGTTAATATCGTCGTTATTTTGTCATAATCATCGTCGTTAATGTCGTCGTTATTATCGTCATTATCTACGTTGTTATCGTCATAAATATCATCGATAATATCGTCGTTATTATTGTCATTATCTTCTTTTTATCGTCGTTATTAACGTCGTTATTATCGTCGTTAATATCGTCGTTAATATCGTCATTATCATCGTTGTTATCGTCCTTATCATCCTCATAATTATCGTCGTTAATATCGTCGTTATTTTGTCATAATCATCGTCGTTAATGTCGTCGTTATTATCGTCATTATCTACGTTGTTATCGTCATAAATATCATCGATAATATCGTCGTTATTATTGTCATTATCTTCTTTTTATCGTCGTTTTTAACGTCGTTATTATCGTCGTTAATATCGTCGTTAATATCGTCATTATCATCGTTGTTATCGTCCTTATCATCCTCATAATTATCGTCGTTAATATCGTCGTTATTTTGTCATAATCATCGTCGTTAATGTCGTCGTAATTATCGTCATTATCTACGTTGTTATCGTCATAAATATCATCGATAATATCGTCGTTATTATTGTCATTATCTTCTTTTTATCGTCGTTTTTAACGTCGTTATTATCGTCGTTAATATCGTCGTTAATATCGTCATTATAATCGTTGTTATCGTCCTTATTATCCTCATAATTATCGTCGTTAATATCGTCGTTATTTTGTCATAAACATCGTCGCTAATGTCGTCGTTATTATCGTCATTATCATCGTTGTTATCGTCCTTATCATCCTCATAATTATCGTCGTTAATATCGTCGTTATTTTGTCATAATCATCGTCGTTAATGTCTTCGTTATTATCGTCATTATCATCGTTGTTATCATCCTTATCATCCTCATAATTATCGTCGTTAATATCGTCGTTATTTTGTCATAATCATCGACGATAATGTCGTCGTTATTATCGTCATTATCTTCGTAGTTATCGTCATAATTATCATCGTTAATATCGTCGTTATTATTGTCATTATCTTCTTTTTATCGACGTTATTATCGTCGTTAATATCGTCGTTATTATCGTCGTTAATATCGTCATTATCATCGTTGTTATCGTCCTTATTATCCTCATAATTATCGTCGTTAATATCGTCGTTATTTTGTCACAATCATCGTCGTTAATGTCGTCGTTATTATCGTCATTAACATCGTTGTTATCGTCCTTATCATCCTCATAATTATCGTCGTTAATATCGTCGTTATTTTGTCATAATAATCGTCGTTAATGTCGTCGTTATTATCGTCATTATCTACGTTGTTATCGTCATAAATATTATCGTTAATATCGTCGTTATTATTGTCATTATCTTCTTTTTATTGTCTTTATTATCGTCGTTAATATCGTCGTTATTATCGTCGTTAATATCGTCATTATCATCGTTGTTATCGTCCTTATTATCCTCATAATTATCGTCGTTAATATCGTCGTTATTTTGTCATAATCATCGTCGTTAATGTCGTCGTTATTATCGTCATTATCTACGTTGTTATCGTCATAAATATCATCGATAATATCGTCGTTATTATTGTCATTATCTTCTTTTTATCGTCGTTATTAACGTCGTTATTATCGTCGTTAATATCGTCGTTAATATCGTCATTATCATCGTTGTTATCGTCCTTATCATCCTCATAATTATCGTCGTTAATATCGTCGTTATTTTGTCATAATCATCGTCGTTAATGTCGTCGTTATTATCGTCATTATCTACGTTGTTATCGTCTTAAATATCATCGATAATATCGTCGTTATTATTGTCATTATCTTCTTTTTATCGTCGTTATTAACGTCGTTATTATCGTCGTTAATATCGTCGTTAATATCGTCATTATCATCGTTGTTATCGTCCTTATCATCCTCATAATTATCGTCGTTAATATCGTCGTTATTTTGTCATAATCATCGTCGTTAATGTCGTCGTTATTATCGTCATTATCTACGTTGTTATCGTCCTAAATATCATCGATAATATCGTCGTTATTATTGTCATTATCTTCTTTTTATCGTCGTTTTTAACGTCGTTATTATCGTCGTTAATATCGTCGTTAATATCGTCATTATAATCGTTGTTATCGTCCTTATTATCCTCATAATTATCGTCGTTAATATCGTCGTTATTTTGTCATAAACATCGTCGCTAATGTCGTCGTTATTATCGTCATTATCATCGTTGTTATCGTCCTTATCATCCTCATAATTATCGTCGTTAATATCGTCGTTATTTTGTCATAATCATCGTCGTTAATGTCGTCGTTATTATCGTCATTATCTACGTTGTTATCGTCATAAATATTATCTTTAATATCGTCGTTATTATTGTCATTATCTTCTTTTTATTGTCTTTATTATCGTCGTTAATATCGTCGTTATTATCGTCGTTAATATCGTCGTTAATATCGTCATTATCATCGTTGTTATCGTCCTTATTATCCTCATAATTATCGTCGTTAATATCGTCGTTATTTTGTCATAATCGTCGTCGTTAATGTCGTCGTTATTATCGTCATTATCTACGTTGTTATCGTCATAAATATCATCGTTAATATCGTCGTTATTATTGTCATTATCTTCTTTTTATCGTCGTTATTATCGTCGTTAATATCGTCGTTAATATCGTCATTATCATAGTTGTTATCGTCCTTATTATCCTCATAATTATCGTCGTTAATATCGTCGTTATTTTGTCATAATCATCGTCGTTAATGTCGTCGTTATTATCGTCATTATCTACGTTGTTATCGTCATAAATATCATCGATAATATCGTCGTTATTATTGTCATTATCTTCTTTTTATCGTCGTTATTAACGTCGTTATTATCGTCGTTAATATCGTCGTAAATATCGTCATTATAATCGTTGTTATCGTCCTTATTATCCTCATAATTATCGTCGTTAATATCGTCGTTATTTTGTCATAAACATCGTCGCTAATGTCGTCGTTATTATCGTCATTATCATCGTTGTTATCGTCCTTATCATCCTCATAATTATCGTCGTTAATATCGTCGTTATTTTGTCATAATCTTCGTCGTTAATGTCGTCGTTATTATCGTCATTATCTTCGTTGTTATCGTCATAATTATCATCGTTAATATCGTCGTTATTATTGTCATTATCTTCTTTTTATCGTCGTTATTAACGTCGTTATTATCGTCGTTAATATCGTCGTTAATATCGTCATTATCATCGTTGTTATCGTCCTTATTATCCTCATAATCATCGTCGTTAATGTCGTCGTTATTATCGTCATTATCTACGTTGTTATCGTCATAAATATCATCGATAATATCGTCCTTATTATTCTCATTATCTTCTTTTTATCGTCGTTATTAACGTCGTTATTATCGTCGTTAATATCGTCGTTAATATCGTCATTATCATCGTTGTTATCGTCCTTATCATCCTCATAATTATCGTCGTTAATATCGTCGTTATTTTGTCATAATCATCGTCGTTAATGTCGTCGTTATTATCGTCATTATCATCGTTGATATCGTCCTTATTATCCTCATAATTATCGTCGTTAATATCGTCGTTATTTTGTCATAATCATCGTCGTTAATGTCGTCGTTATTATCGTCATTATCTACGTTGTTATCGTCATAAATATCATCGATAATATCGTCGTTATTATTGTCATTATCTTCTTTTTATCGTCGTTATTATCGTCGTTAATATCGTCTTTATTATCGTCGTTATTATCGTCGTTAATATCGTCGTTATTATTGTCATTATCTTCTTTTTATCGTCGTTATTATCGTCGTTAATATCGTCGTTATTTTGTCATAATCATCGTCGTTAATGTCGTCGTTATTATCGTCATTATCTACGTTGTTATCGTCATAAATATCATGGTTAATATCGTCGTTATTATTGTCTTTATCTTCTTTTTATTGTCTTTATTATCGTCGTTAATATCGTCGTTATTATCGTCGTTAATATCGTCGTTATTATCGTCGTTAATATCGTCGTTAATATCGTCATTATCATCGTTGTTATCGTCCTTATCATCCTCATAATTATCGTCGTTAATATCGTCGTTATTTTGTCATAATCATCGTCGTTAATGTCGTCGTTATTATCGTCATTATCTACGTTGTTATCGTCATAAATATCATCGATAATATCGTCGTTATTATTGTCATTATCTTCTTTTTATCGTCGTTATTATCGTCGTTAATATCGTCGTTATTATCGTCGTTAATATCGTCGTTAATATCGTCATTATCATCGTTGTTATCGTCCTTATTATCCTCATAATTATCGTCGTTAATATCGTCGTTATTATCCTCATAATTATCGTCGTTAATATCGTCGTTATTTTGTCACAATCATCGTCGTTAATGTCGTCGTTATTATCGTCATTATCATCGTTGTTATCGTCCTTATCATCCTCATAATTATCGTCGTTAATATCGTCGTTATTTTGTCATAATCATCGTCGTTAATGTCGTCGTTATTATCGTCATTATCTACGTTGTTATCGTCATAAATATCATCGATAATATCGTCGTTATTATTGTCATTATCTTCTTTTTATCGTCGTTATTAACGTCGTTATTATCGTCGTTAATATCGTCGTTAATATCGTCATTATCATCGTTGTTATCGTCCTTATCATCCTCATAATTATCGTCGTTAATATCGTCGTTATTTTGTCATAATCATCGTCGTTAATGTCGTCGTTATTATCGTCATTATCTACGTTGTTATCGTCATAAATATCATCGATAATATCGTCGTTATTATTGTCATTATCTTCTTTTTATCGTCGTTATTAACGTCGTTATTATCGTCGTTAATATCGTCGTTAATATCCTCATTATCATCGTTGTTATCGTCCTTATCATCCTCATAATTATCGTCGCTAATATCGTCGTTATTTTGTCATAATCATCGTCGTTAATGTTTCGTTATTATCGTCATTATCATCGTTGTTATCGTCATAAATATCATCGTTAATATCGTCGTTATTATTGTCATTATCTTCTTTTTATCGTCGTTATTAACGTCGTTATTATCGTCGTTAATATCGTCGTTAATATCGTCATTATCACCGTTGATATCGTCCTTATTATCCTCATAATCATCGTCGTTAATGTCGTCGTTATTATCGTCATTATCTACGTTGTTATCGTCATAAATATCATCGATAATATCGTCCTTATTATTCTCATTATCTTCTTTTTATCGTCGTTATTAACGTCGTTATTATCGTCGTTAAAATCGTCGTTAATATCGTCATTATCATCGTTGTTATCGTCCTTATCATCCTCATAATTATCGTCGTTAATATCGTCGTTATTTTGTCATAATCATCGTCGTTAATGTCGTCGTTATTATCGTCATTATCATCGTTGATATCGTCCTTATCATCCTCATAATTATCGTCGTTAATATCGTCGTTATTTTGTCATAATCATCGTCGTTAATGTCGTCGTTATTATCGTCATTATCTACGTTGTTATCGTCATAAATATCATGGTTAATATCGTCGTTATTATTGTCTTTATCTTCTTTTTATTGTCTTTATTATCGTCGTTAATATCGTCGTTATTATCGTCGTTAATATCGTCGTTATTATCGTCGTTAATATCGTCGTTAATATCGTCATTATCATCGTTGTTATCGTCCTTATTATCCTCATAATTATCGTCGTTAATATCGTCGTTATTTTGTCATAATCATCGTCGTTAATGTCGTCGTTATTATCGTCATTATCTACGTTGTTATCGTCATAAATATCATCGATAATATCGTCGTTATTATTGTCATTATCTTATTTTTATCGTCGTTATTAACGTCGTTATTATCGTCGTTAATATCGTCGTTAATATCGTCATTATCATCGTTGTTATCGTCCTTATCATCCTCATAATTATCGTCGTTAATATCGTCGTTATTTTGTCATAATCATCGTCGTTAATGTCGTCGTTATTATCGTCATTATCTACGTTGTTATCGTCATAAATATCATCGATAATATCGTCGTTATTATTGTCATTATCTTCTTTTTATTGTCTTTATTATCGTCGTTAATATCGTCGTTATTATCGTCGTTAATATCGTCGTTATTATCGTCGTTAATATCGTCGTTAATATCGTCATTATCATCGTTGTTATCGTCCTTATTATCCTCATAAGTATCGTCGTTAATATCGTCGTTATTATCCACATAATTATCGTCGTTAATATCGTCGTTATTTTGTCACAATCATCGTCGTTAATGTCGTCGTTATTATCGTCATTATCATCGTTGTTATCGTCCTTATCATCCTCATAATTATCGTCGTTAATATCGTCGTTATTTTGTCATAATCATCGTCGTTAATGTCGTCGTTATTATCGTCATTATCTACGTTGTTATCGTCTTAAATATCATCGATAATATCGTCGTTATTATTGTCATTATCTTCTTTTTATCGTCGTTATTAACGTCGTTATTATCGTCGTTAATATCGTCGTTAATATCGTCATTATCATCGTTGTTATCGTCCTTATCATCCTCATAATTATCGTCGTTAATATCGTCGTTATTTTGTCATAATCATCGTCATTAATGTCGTCGTTATTATCGTCATTATCATCGTTGTTATCGTCATAAATATCATCGATAATATCGTCGTTATTATTGTCATTATCTTCTTTTTATCGTCGTTATTAACGTCGTTATTATCGTCGTTAATATCGTCGTTAATATCGTCATTATCATCGTTGTTATCGTCCTTATCATCCTCATAATTATCGTCGTTAATATCGTCGTTATTTTGTCATAATCATCGTCGTTAATGTCGTCGTTATTATCGTCATTATCTACGTTGTTATCGTCATAAATATCATCGATAATATCGTCGTTATTATTGTCATTATCTTCTTTTTATTGTCTTTATTATCGTCGTTAATATCGTCGTTATTATCGTCGTTAATATCGTCGTTATTATCGTCGTTAATATCGTCGTTAATATCGTCATTATCATCGTTGTTATCGTCCTTATTATCCTCATAAGTATCGTCGTTAATATCGTCGTTATTATCCTCATAATTATCGTCGTTAATATCGTCGTTATTTTGTCACAATCATCGTCGTTAATGTCGTCGTTATTATCGTCATTATCATCGTTGTTATCGTCCTTATCATCCTCATAATTATCGTCGTTAATATCGTCGTTATTTTGTCATAATCATCGTCGTTAATGTCGTCGTTATTATCGTCATTATCTACGTTGTTATCGTCATAAATATCATCGATAATATCGTCGTTATTATTGTCATTATCTTTTTTTTATTGTCTTTATTATCGTCGTTAATATCGTCGTTATTATCGTCGTTAATATCGTCGTTATTATCGTCGTTAATATCGTCGTTAATATCGTCATTATCATCGTTGTTATCGTCCTTATTATCCTCATAAGTATCGTCGTTAATATCGTCGTTATTATCCTCATAATTATCGTCGTTAATATCGTCGTTATTTTGTCACAATCATCGTCGTTAATGTCGTCGTTATTATCGTCATTATCATCGTTGTTATCGTCCTTATCATCCTCATAATTATCGTCGTTAATATCGTCGTTATTTTGTCATAATCATCGTCGTTAATGTCGTCGTTATTATCGTCATTATCTACGTTGTTATCGTCTTAAATATCATCGATAATATCGTCGTTATTATTGTCATTATCTTCTTTTTATCGTCGTTATTAACGTCGTTATTATCGTCGTTAATATCGTCGTTAATATCGTCATTATCATCGTTGTTATCGTCCTTATCATCCTCATAATTATCGTCGTTAATATCGTCGTTATTTTGTCATAATCATCGTCATTAATGTCGTCGTTATTATCGTCATTATCATCGTTGTTATCGTCATAAATATCATCGATAATATCGTCGTTATTATTGTCATTATCTTCTTTTTATCGTCGTTATTAACGTCGTTATTATCGTCGTTAATATCGTCGTTAATATCGTCATTATCATCGTTGTTATCGTCCTTATCATCCTCATAATTATCGTCGTTAATATCGTCGTTATTTTGTCATAATCATCGTCGTTAATGTCGTCGTTATTATCGTCATTATCTACGTTGTTATCGTCATAAATATCATCGATAATATCGTCGTTATTATTGTCATTATCTTCTTTTTATTGTCTTTATTATCGTCGTTAATATCGTCGTTATTATCGTCGTTAATATCGTCGTTATTATCGTCGTTAATATCGTCGTTAATATCGTCATTATCATCGTTGTTATCGTCCTTATTATCCTCATAATTATCGTCGTTAATATCGTCGTTATCATCCTCATAATTATCGTCGTTAATATCGTCGTTATTTTGTCACAATCATCGTCGTTAATGTCGTCGTTATTATCGTCATTATCATCGTTGTTATCGTCCTTATCATCCTCATAATTATCGTCGTTAATATCGTCGTTATTTTGTCATAATCATCGTCGTTAATGTCGTCGTTATTATCGTCATTATCTACGTTGATATCGTCTTAAATATCATCGATAATATCGTCGTTATTATTGTCATTATCTTCTTTTTATCGTCGTTATTAACGTCGTTATTATCGTCGTTAATATCGTCGTTAATATCGTCATTATCATCGTTGTTATCGTCCTTATCATCCTCATAATTATCGTCGTTAATATCGTCGTTATTTTGTCACAATCATCGTCATTAATGTCGTCGTTATTATCGTCATTATCATCGTTGTTATCGTCATAAATATCATCGATAATATCGTCGTTATTATTGTCATTATCTTCTTTTTATCGTCGTTATTAACGTCGTTATTATCGTCGTTAATATCGTCGTTAATATCGTCATTATCATCGTTGTTATCGTCCTTATTATCCTCATAGTTATCGTCGTTAATATCGTCGTTATTTTGTCATAAACATCGTCGCTAATGTCGTCGTTATTATCGTCATTATCATCGTTGTTATCGTCCTTATCATCCTCATAATTATCGTCGTTAATATCGTCGTTATTTTGTCATAATCATCGACGATAATGTCGTCGTTATTATCGTCATTATCTTCGTTGTTATCGTCATAAATATCATCGATAATATCGTCGTTATTATTGTCATTATCTTCTTTTTATCGTCGTTATTAACGTCGTTATTATCGTCGTTAATATCGTCGTTAATATCGTCATTATCATCGTTGTTATCGTCCTTATTATCCTCATAATCATCGTCGTTAATGTCGTCGTTATTATCGTCATTATCTACGTTATTATCGTCATAAATATCATCGATAATATCGTCCTTATTATTCTCATTATCTTCTTTTTATCGTCGTTATTAACGTCGTTATTATCGTCGTTAATATCGTCGTTAATATCGTCATTATCATCGTTGTTATCGTCCTTATCATCCTCATAATTATCGTCGTTAATATCGTCGTTATTTTGTCATAATCATCGTCGTTAATGTCGTCGTTATTATCGTCATTATCATCGTTGATATCGTACTTATCATCCTCATAATTATCGTCGTTAATATCGTCGTTATTTTGTCATAATCATCGTCGTTAATGTCGTCGTTATTATCGTCATTATCTACGTTGTTATCGTCATAAATATCATCGATAATATCGTCGTTATTATTGTCATTATCTTCTTTTTATCGTCGTTATTATCGTCGTTAATATCGTCTTTATTATCGTCGTTATTATCGTCGTTAATATCGTCGTTATTATTGTCATTATCTTCTTTTTATCGTCGTTATTATCGTCGTTAATATCGTCGTTATTTTGTCATAATCATCGTCGTTAATGTCGTCGTTATTATCGTCATTATCTACGTTGTTATCGTCATAAATATCATGGTTAATATCGTCGTTATTATTGTCTTTATCTTCTTTTTATTGTCTTTATTATCGTCGTTAATATCGTCGTTATTATCGTCGTTAATATCGTCGTTATTATCGTCGTTAATATCGTCGTTAATATCGTCATTATCATCGTTGTTATCGTCCTTATTATCCTCATAATTATCGTCGTTAATATCGTCGTTATTTTGTCATAATCATCGTCGTTAATGTCGTCGTTATTATCGTCATTATCTACGTTGTTATCGTCATAAATATCATCGATAATATCGTCGTTATTATTGTCATTATCTTCTTTTTATCGTCGTTATTAACGTCGTTATTATCGTCATTATCATCGTTGTTATCGTCCTTATCATCCTCATATTTATCGTCGTTAATATCGTCGTTATTTTGTCATAATCATCGTCGTTAATGTCGTCGTTATTATCGTCATTATCTACGTTGTTATCGTCATAAATATCATCGTTAATATCGTCGTTATTATTGTCATTATCTTCTTTTTATCGTCGTTATTATCGTCGTTAATATCGTCGTTAATATCGTCATTATCATAGTTGTTATCGTCCTTATTATCCTCATAATTATCGTCGTTAATATCATCGTTATTTTGTCATAATCATCGTCGTTAATGTCGTCGTTATTATCGTCATTATCTACGTTGTTATCGTCATAAATATCATCGATAATATCGTCGTTATTATTGTCATTATCTTCTTTTTATCGTCGTTATTAACGTCGTTATTATCGTCGTTAATATCGTCGTTAATATCGTCACTATAATCGTTGTTATCGTCCTTATTATCCTCATAATTATCGTCGTTAATATCGTCGTTATTTTGTCATAATCATCGTCGTTAATGTCTTCGTTATTATCGTCATTATCTTCGTTGTTATCGTCATAAATATCATCGATAATATCGTCGTTATTATTGTCATTATCTTCTTTTTATCGTCGTTATTAACGTCGTTATTATCGTCGTTAATATCGTCGTTAATATCGTCATTATCATCGTTGTTATCGTCCTTATTATCCTCATAATTATCGTCGTTAATATCGTCGTTATTTTGTCATAAACATCGTCGCTAATGTCGCCGTTATTATCGTCATTATCATCGTTGTTATCGTCCTTATCATCCTCTTAATTATCGTCGTTAATATCGTCGTTATTTTGTCATAATCATCGTCGTTAATGTCGTCGTTATTATCGTCATTATCATCGTTGTTATCATCCTTATCATCCTCATAATTATCGTCGTTAATATCGTCGTTATTTTGTCATAATCATTGACGATAATGTCGTCGTTATTATCGTCATTATCTTCGTTGTTATCGTCATAAATATCATCGATAATATCGTCGTTATTATTGTCATTATCTTCTTTTTATTGTCTTTATTATCGTCGTTAATATCGTCGTTATTATCGTCGTTAATATCGTCGTTATTATCGTCGTTAATATCGTCGTTAATATCGTCATTATCATCGTTGTTATCGTCCTTATTATCCTCATAATTATCGTCGTTAATATCGTCGTTATTATCGTTATTATCATCGTTGTTATCGTCGTTATTATCCGCATAATTATCGTCGTTAATATCGTCGTTATTATCGTCATTGTCATCGTTGTTATCGTCGTTATTATCCTCATAATTATCGTCGTTATTATCGTCGTTATTTCGTCATTATCATCGTTGTTATCATCCTTATCATCCTCATAATTATCGTCGTTAATATCGTCGTTATTTTGTCATAATCATTGACGATAATGTCGATGTTATTATCGTCATTATCTTCGTTGTTATCGTCCTTATCATCCTCATAATTATCGTCGTTAATATCGTCGTTATTTTGTCATAATCATCGTCATTAATGTCGTCGTTATTATCGTCATTATCATCGTTGTTATCGTCATAAATATCATCGATAATATCGTCGTTATTATTGTCATTATCTTCTTTTTATCGTCGTTATTAACGTCGTTATTATCGTCGTTAATATCGTCGTTAATATCGTCATTATCATCGTTGTTATCGTCCTTATCATCCTCATAATTATCGTCGTTAATATCGTCGTTATTTTGTCATAATCATCGTCATTAATGTCGTCGTTATTATCGTCATTATCATCGTTGTTATCGTCATAAATATCATCGATAATATCGTCGTTATTATTGTCATTATCTTCTTTTTATCGTCGTTATTATTGTCATTATCTTCTTTTTATCGTCGTTATTAACGTCGTTATTATCGTCGTTAATATCGTCGTTAATATCGTCATTATCATCGTTGTTATCGTCCTTATTATCCTCATAATTATCGTCGTTAATATCGTCGTTATTTTGTCATAAACATCGTCGCTAATGTCGTCGTTATTATCGTCATTATCATCGTTGTTATCGTCCTTATCATCCTCATAATTATCGTCGTTAATATCGTCGTTATTTTGTCATAATCATCGTCGTTAATGTCGTCGTTATTATCGTCATTATCATCGTTGTTATCATCCTTATCATCCTCATAATTATCGTCGTTAATATCGTCGTTATTTTGTCATAATCATTGACGATAATGTCGTCGTTATTATCGTCATTATCTTCGTTGTTATCGTCATAAATATCATCGATAATATCGTCGTTATTATTGTCATTATCTTCTTTTTATTGTCTTTATTATCGTCGTTAATATCGTCGTTATTATCGTCGTTAATATCGTCGTTATTATCGTCGTTAATATCGTCGTTAATATCGTCATTATCATCGTTGTTATCGTCCTTATTATCCTCATAATTATCGTCGTTAATATCGTCGTTATTATCGTTATTATCATCGTTGTTATCGTCGTTATTATCCGCATAATTATCGTCGTTAATATCGTCGTTATTATCGTCATTGTCATCGTTGTTATCGTCGTTATTATCCTCATAATTATCGTCGTTATTATCGTCGTTATTTCGTCATTATCATCGTTGTTATCATCCTTATCATCCTCATAATTATCGTCGTTAATATCGTCGTTATTTTGTCATAATCATTGACGATAATGTCGTCGTTATTATCGTCATTATCTTCGTTGTTATCGTCATAAATATCATCGATAATATCGTCGTTATTATTGTCATTATCTTCTTTTTATTGTCTTTATTATCGTCGTTAATATCGTCGTTATTATCGTCGTTAATATCGTCGTTATTATCGTCGTTAATATCGTCGTTAATATCGTCATTATCATCGTTGTTATCGTCCTTATTATCCTCATAATTATCGTCGTTAATATCGTCGTTATTATCGTTATTATCATCGTTGTTATCGTCGTTATTATCCGCATAATTATCGTCGTTAATATCGTCGTTATTATCGTCATTGTCATCGTTGTTATCGTCGTTATTATCCTCATAATTATCGTCGTTATTATCGTCGTTATTTCGTCATTATCATCGTTGTTATCGTCGTTATTATCGTCGTTAATATCGTCGTTAATATCGTCATTATCATCGTTGTTATCGTCCTTATTATCCTCATAATTATCGTCGTTAATATCGTCGTTATTTTGTCATAATCATCGTCGTTAATGTCGTCGTTATTATCGTCATTATCTACGTTGTTATCGTCATAAATATCATCGATAATATCGTCGTTATTATTGTCATTATCTTCTTTTTATCGTCGTTATTAACGTCGTTATTATCGTCGTTAATATCGTCGTTAATATCGTCATTATCATCGTTGTTATCGTCCTTATCATCCTCATAATTATCGTCGTTAATATCGTCGTTATTTTGTCATAATCATCGTCGTTAATGTCGTCGTTATTATCGTCATTATCATCGTTGTTATCGTCATAAATATCATCGATAATATCGTCGTTATTATTGTCATTATCTTCTTTTTATCGTCGTTATTAACGTCGTTATTATCGTCGTTAATATCGTCGTTAATATCGTCATTATCATCGTTGTTATCGTCCTTATTATCCTCATAGTTATCGTCGTTAATATCGTCGTTATTTTTTCATAAACATCGTCGCTAATGTCGTCGTTATTATCGTCATTATCATCGTTGTTATCGTCCTTATCATCCTCATAATTATCGTCGTTAATATCGTCGTTATTTTGTCATAATCATTGTCGTTAATGTCGTCGTTATTATCGTCATTATCTTCGTTGTTATCGTCCTTATTATCCTCATAATTATCGTCGTTAATATCGTCGTTATTTTGTCATAAACATCGTCGCTAATGTCGTCGTTATTATCGTCATTATCATCGTTGTTATCGTCCTTATCATCCTCATAATTATCGTCGTTAATATCGTCGTTATTTTGTCATAATCATCGTCGTTAATGTCGTCGTTATTATCGTCATTATCATCGTTGTTATCATCCTTATCATCCTCATAATTATCGTCGTTAATATCGTCGTTATTTTGTCATAATCATCGACGATAATGTCGTCGTTAATATCGTCATTATCTACGTTGTTATCGTCATAAATATTATCTTTAATATCGTCGTTATTATTGTCATTATCTTCTTTTTATTGTCTTTATTATCGTCGTTAATATCGTCGTTATTATCGTCGTTAATATCGTCGTTAATATCGTCATTATCATCGTTGTTATCGTCCTTATTATCCTCATAATTATCGTCGTTAATATCGTCGTTATTTTGTCATAAACATCGTCGCTAATGTCGTCGTTATTATCGTCATTATCATCGTTGTTATCGTCCTTATCATCCTCATAATTATCGTCGTTAATATCGTCGTTATTTTGTCATAATCATCGTCGTTAATGTCGTCGTTATTATCGTCATTATCTACGTTGTTATCGTAATAAATATTATCTTTAATATCGTCGTTATTATTGTCATTATCTTCTTTTTATTGTCTTTATTATCGTCGTTAATATCGTCGTTATTATCGTCGTTAATATCGTCGTTAATATCGTCATTATCATCGTTGTTATCGTCCTTATTATCCTCATAATTATCGTCGTTAATATCGTCGTTATTTTGTTATAATCGTCGTCGTTAATGTCGTCGTTATTATCGTCATTATCTACGTTGTTATCGTCATAAATAACATCGATAATATCGTCGTTATTATTGTCATTATCTTCTTTTTATCGTCGTTATTAACGTCGTTACTATCGTCGTTAATATCGTCGTTAATATCGTCATTATCATCGTTGTTATCGTCCTTATCATCCTCATAATTATCGTCGTTAATATCGTCGTTATTTTGTCATAATCATCGTCGTTAATGTCGTCGTTATTATCGTCATTATCTACGTTGTTATCGACATAAATATTATCTTTAATATCGTCGTTATTATTGTCATTATCTTCTTTTTATTGTCTTTATTATCGTCGTTAATATCGTCGTTATTATCGTCATTAATATCGTCGTTAATATCGTCATTATCATCGTTGTTATCGTCCTTATTATCCTCATAATTATCGTCGTCAATATCGTCGTTATTTTGTCATAATCATCGTCGTTAATGTCGTCGTTATTATCGTCATTATCTACGTTGTTATCGTCATAAATATCATCGATAATATCGTCGTTATTATTGTCATTATCTTCTTTTTATCGTCGTTATTAACGTCGTTATTATCGTCGTTAATATCGTCGTTATTATCGTCGTTAATATCGTTATTATCATCGTTGTTATCGTCCTTATTATCCTCATAATTATCGTCGTTAATATCGTCGTTATTTTGTCACAATCATCGTCGTTAATGTCGTCGTTAATATCCTCATTATCATCGTTGTTATCGTCCTTATCATCCTCATAATTATCGTCGTTAATATCGTCGTTATTTTGTCATAATCATCGTCGTTAATGTCGTCGTTATTATCGTCATTATCTACGTTGTTATCGTCATAAATATCATCGATAATATCGTCGTTATTATTGTCATTATCTTCTTTTTATCGTCGTTATTAACGTCGTTATTATCGTCGTTAATATCGTCGTTAATATCGTCATTATCATCGTTGTTATCGTCCTTATCATCCTCATAATTATCGTCGTTAATATCGTCGTTATTTTGTCATAATCATCGTCGTTAATGTCGTCGTTATTATCGTCATTATCTACGTTGTTATCGTCATAAATATCATCGATAATATCGTCGTTATTATTGTCATTATCTTCTTTTTATTGTCTTTATTATCGTCGTTAATATCGTCGTTATTATCGTCGTTAATATCGTCGTTAATATCGTCATTATCATCGTTGTTATCGTCCTTATCATCCTCATAATTATCGTCGATAATATCGTCGTTATTTTGTCATAATCATCGTCGTTAATGTCGTCGTTATTATCGTCATTATCTACGTTGTTATCGTCATAAATATCATCGATAATATCGTCGTTATTATTGTCATTATCTTCTTTTTATCGTCGTTTTTAACGTCGTTATTATCGTCGTTAATATCGTCGTTAATATCTTCATTATAATCGTTGTTATCGTACTTATTATCCTCATAATTATCGTCGTTAATATCGTCGTTATTTTGTCATAAACATCGTCGTTAATGTCGTCGTTATTATCGTCATTATCATCGTTGTTATCATCCTTATCATCCTCATAATTATCGTCGTTAATATCGTCGTTATTTTGTCATAATCATCGACGATAATGACGTCGTTATTATCGTCATTATCTTCGTTGTTATCGTCATAATTATCATCGTTAATATCGTCGTTATTATTGTCATTATCTTCTTTTTATCGACGTTATTATCGTCGTTAATATCGTCGTTATTATCGTCGTTAATATCGTCATTATCATCGTTGTTATCGTCCTTATTATCCTCATAATTATCGTCGTTAATATCGTCGTTATTTTGTCACAATCATCGTCGTTAATGTCGTCGTTATTATCGTCATTATCATCGTTGTTATCGTCCTTATCATCCTCATAATTATCGTCGTTAATATCGTCGTTATTTTGTCATAATCATCGCCGTTAATGTCGTCGTTATTATCGTCATTATCTACGTTGTTATCGTCATAAATATTATCGTTAATATCGTCGTTATTATTGTCATTATCTTCTTTTTATTGTCTTTATTATCGTCGTTAATATCGTCGTTATTATCGTCGTTAATATCGTCATTATCATCGTTGTTATCGTCCTTATTATCCTCATAATTATCGTCGTTAATATCGTCGTTATTTTGTCATAATCATCGTCGTTAATGTCGTCGTTATTATCGTCATTATCTACGTTGTTATCGTCATAAATATCATCGATAATATCGTCGTTATTATTGTCATTATCTTCTTTTTATCGTCGTTTTTAACGTCGTTATTATCGTCGTTAATATCGTCGTTAATATCGTCATTATCATCGTTGTTATCGTCCTTATCATCCTTATAATTATCGTCGTTAATATCGTCGTTATTTTGTCCTAATCATCGTCGTTAATGTCGTCGTTATTATCGTCATTATCTACGTTGTTATCGTCATAAATATCATCGATAATATCGTCGTTATTATTGTCATTATCTTCTTTTTATCGTCGTTTTTAACGTCGTTATTATCGTCGTTAATATCGTCGTTAATATCGTCATTATAATCGTTGTTATCGTCCTTATTATCCTCATAATTATCGTCGTTAATATCGTCGTTATTTTGTCATAAACATCGTCGCTAATGTCGTCGTTATTATCGTCATTATCATCGTTGTTATCGTCCTTATCATCCTCATAATTATCGTCGTTAATATCGTCGTTATTTTGTCATAATCATCGTCGTTAATGTCGTCGTTATTATCGTCATTATCTACGTTGTTATCGTCATAAATATTATCTTTAATATCGTCGTTATTATTGTCATTATCTTCTTTTTATTGTCTTTATTATCGTCGTTAATATCGTCGTTATTATCGTCGTTAATATCGTCGTTAATATCGTCATTATCATCGTTGTTATCGTCCTTATTATCCTCATAGTTATCGTCGTTAATATCGTCGTTATTTTGTCATAATCGTCGTCGTTAATGTCGTCGTTATTATCGTCATTATCTACGTTGTTATCGTCATAAATATCATCGATAATATCGTCGTTATTATTGTCATTATCTTCTTTTTATCGTCGTTATTAACGTCGTTATTATCGTCGTTAATATCGTCGTTAATATCGTCATTATCATCGTTGTTATCGTCCTTATCATCCTCATAATTATCGTCGTTAATATCGTCGTTATTTTGTCATAATCATCGTCGTTAATGTCGTCGTTATTATCGTCATTATCTACGTTGTTATCGTCATAAATCTCATCGATAATATCGTCGTTATTATTGTCATTATCTTCTTTTTATTGTCTTTATTATCGTCGTTAATATCGTCGTTATTATCGTCGTTAATATCGTCGTTAATATCGTCATTATCATCGTTGTTATCGTCCTTATCATCCTCATAATTATCGTCGTTAATATCGTCGTTATTTTGTCATAATCATCGTCGTTAATGTCGTCGTTATTATCGTCATTATCTACGTTGTTATCGTCATAAATATCATCGATAATATCGTCGTTATTATTGTCATTATCTTCTTTTTATCGTCGTTATTAACGTCGTTATTATCGTCGTTAATATCGTCGTTAATATCGTCATTATCATCGTTGTTATCGTCCTTATTATCCTCATAGTTATCGTCGTTAATATCGTCGTTATTTTTTCATAAACATCGTCGCTAATGTCGTCGTTATTATCGTCATTATCTACGTTGTTATCGTCATAAATATTATCGTTAATATCGTCGTTATTATTGTCATTATCTTCTTTTTATTGTCTTTATTATCGTCGTTAATATCGTCGTTATTATCGTCGTTAATATCGTCATTATCATCGTTGTTATCGTCCTTATTATCCTCATAATTATCGTCGTTAATATCGTCGTTATTTTGTCATAATCATCGTCGTTAATGTCGTCGTTATTATCGTCATTATCTACGTTGTTATCGTCATAAATATCATCGATAATATCGTCGTTATTATTGTCATTATCTTCTTTTTATCGTCGTTTTTAACGTCGTTATTATCGTCGTTAATATCGTCGTTAATATCGTCATTATCATCGTTGTTATCGTCCTTATCATCCTTATAATTATCGTCGTTAATATCGTCGTTATTTTGTCCTAATCATCGTCGTTAATGTCGTCGTTATTATCGTCATTATCTACGTTGTTATCGTCATAAATATCATCGATAATATCGTCGTTATTATTGTCATTATCTTCTTTTTATCGTCGTTTTTAACGTCGTTATTATCGTCGTTAATATCGTCGTTAATATCGTCATTATAATCGTTGTTATCGTCCTTATTATCCTCATAATTATCGTCGTTAATATCGTCGTTATTTTGTCATAAACATCGTCGCTAATGTCGTCGTTATTATCGTCATTATCATCGTTGTTATCGTCCTTATCATCCTCATAATTATCGTCGTTAATATCGTCGTTATTTTGTCATAATCATCGTCGTTAATGTCGTCGTTATTATCGTCATTATCTACGTTGTTATCGTCATAAATATTATCTTTAATATCGTCGTTATTATTGTCATTATCTTCTTTTTATTGTCTTTATTATCGTCGTTAATATCGTCGTTATTATCGTCGTTAATATCGTCGTTAATATCGTCATTATCATCGTTGTTATCGTCCTTATTATCCTCATAATTATCGTCGTTAATATCGTCGTTATTTTGTCATAATCGTCGTCGTTAATGTCGTCGTTATTATCGTCATTATCTACGTTGTTATCGTCATAAATATCATCGATAATATCGTCGTTATTATTGTCATTATCTTCTTTTTATCGTCGTTATTAACGTCGTTATTATCGTCGTTAATATCGTCGTTAATATCGTCATTATCATCGTTGTTATCGTCCTTATCATCCTCATAATTATCGTCGTTAATATCGTCGTTATTTTGTCATAATCATCGTCGTTAATGTCGTCGTTATTATCGTCATTATCTACGTTGTTATCGTCATAAATATCATCGATAATATCGTCGTTATTATTGTCATTATCTTCTTTTTATTGTCTTTATTATCGTCGTTAATATCGTCGTTATTATCGTCGTTAATATCGTCGTTAATATCGTCATTATCATCGTTGTTATCGTCCTTATCATCCTCATAATTATCGTCGTTAATATCGTCGTTATTTTGTCATAATCATCGTCGTTAATGTCGTCGTTATTATCGTCATTATCTACGTTGTTATCGTCATAAATATCATCGATAATATCGTCGTTATTATTGTCATTATCTTCTTTTTATCGTCGTTATTAACGTCGTTATTATCGTCGTTAATATCGTCGTTAATATCGTCATTATCATCGTTGTTATCGTCCTTATTATCCTCATAGTTATCGTCGTTAATATCGTCGTTATTTTTTCATAAACATCGTCGCTAATGTCGTCGTTATTATCGTCATTATCATCGTTGTTATCGTCCTTATCATCCTCATAATTATCGTCGTTAATATCGTCGTTATTTTGTCATAATCATTGTCGTTAATGTCGTCGTTATTATCGTCATTATCTTCGTTGTTATCGTCCTTATTATCCTCATAATTATCGTCGTTAATATCGTCGTTATTTTGTCATAAACATCGTCGCTAATGTCGTCGTTATTATCGTCATTATCATCGTTGTTATCGTCCTTATCATCCTCATAATTATCGTCGTTAATATCGTCGTTATTTTGTCATAATCATCGTCGTTAATGTCGTCGTTATTATCGTCATTATCATCGTTGTTATCATCCTTATCATCCTCATAATTATCGTCGTTAATATCGTCGTTATTTTGTCATAATCATCGACGATAATGTCGTCGTTAATATCGTCATTATCTACGTTGTTATCGTCATAAATATTATCTTTAATATCGTCGTTATTATTGTCATTATCTTCTTTTTATTGTCTTTATTATCGTCGTTAATATCGTCGTTATTATCGTCGTTAATATCGTCGTTAATATCGTCATTATCATCGTTGTTATCGTCCTTATCATCCTCATAATTATCGTCGTTAATATCGTCGTTATTTTGTCATAATCATCGTCGTTAATGTCGTCGTTATTATCGTCATTATCTACGTTGTTATCGTCATAAATATCATCGATAATATCGTCGTTATTATTGTCATTATCTTCTTTTTATCGTCGTTTTTAACGTCGTTATTATCGTCGTTAATATCGTCGTTAATATCGTCATTATAATCGTTGTTATCGTCCTTATTATCCTCATAATTATCGTCGTTAATATCGTCGTTATTTTGTCATAAACATCGTCGTTAATGTCGTCGTCATTATCGTCATTATCATCGTTGTTATCATCCTTATCATCCTCATAATTATCGTCGTTAATATCGTCGTTATTTTGTCATAAACATCGACGATAATGTCGTCGTTATTATCGTCATTATCTTCGTTGTTATCGTCATAATTATCATCGTTAATATCGTCGTTATTATTGTCATTATCTTCTTTTTATCGACGTTATTATCGTCGTTAATATCGTCGTTATTATCGTCGTTAATATCGTCATTATCATCGTTGTTATCGTCCTTATTATCCTCATAATTATCGTCGTTAATATCGTCGTTATTTTGTCACAATCATCGTCGTTAATGTCGTCGTTATTATCGTCATTATCATCGTTGTTATCGTCCTTATCATCCTCATAATTATCGTCGTTAATATCGTCGTTATTTTGTCATAATCATCGTCGTTAATGTCGTCGTTATTATCGTCATTATCTACGTTGTTATCGTCATAAATAGTATCGTTAATATCGTCGTTATTATTGTCATTATCTTCTTTTTATTGTCTTTATTATCGTCGTTAATATCGTCGTTAATATCGTCGTTATTATCGTCGTTAATATCGTCATTATCATCGTTGTTATCGTCCTTATTATCCTCATAATTATCGTCGTTAATATCGTCGTTATTTTGTCATAATCATCGTCGTTAATGTCGTCGTTATTATCGTCATTATCTACGTTGTTATCGTCATAAATATCATCGATAATATCGTCGTTATTATTGTCATTATCTTCTTTTTATCGTCGTTTTTAACGTCGTTATTATCGTCGTTAATATCGTCGTTAATATCGTCATTATCATCGTTGTTATCGTCCTTATCATCCTTATAATTATCGTCGTTAATATCGTCGTTATTTTGTCCTAATCATCGTCGTTAATGTCGTCGTTATTATCGTCATTATCTACGTTGTTATCGTCATAAATATCATCGATAATATCGTCGTTATTATTGTCATTATCTTCTTTTTATCGTCGTTTTTAACGTCGTTATTATCGTCGTTAATATCGTCGTTAATATCGTCATTATAATCGTTGTTATCGTCCTTATTATCCTCATAATTATCGTCGTTAATATCGTTGTTATTTTGTCATAAACATCGTCGCTAATGTCGTCGTTATTATCGTCATTATCATCGTTGTTATCGTCCTTATCATCCTCATAATTATCGTCGTTAATATCGTCGTTATTTTGTCATAATCATCGTCGTTAATGTCGTCGTTATTATCGTCATTATCTACGTTGTTATCGTCATAAATATTATCTTTAATATCGTCGTTATTATTGTCATTATCTTCTTTTTATTGTCTTTATTATCGTCGTTAATATCGTCGTTATTATCGTCGTTAATATCGTCGTTAATATCGTCATTATCATCGTTGTTATCGTCCTTATTATCCTCATAATTATCGTCGTTAATATCGTCGTTATTTTGTCATAATCGTCGTCGTTAATGTCGTCGTTATTATCGTCATTATCTACGTTGTTATCGTCATAAATATCATCGATAATATCGTCGTTATTATTGTCATTATCTTCTTTTTATCGTCGTTATTAACGTCGTTATTATCGTCGTTAATATCGTCGTTAATATCGTCATTATCATCGTTGTTATCGTCCTTATCATCCTCATAATTATCGTCGTTAATATCGTCGTTATTTTGTCATAATCATCGTCGTTAATGTCGTCGTTATTATCGTCATTATCTACGTTGTTATCGTCATTAATATCATCGATAATATCGTCGTTATTATTGTCATTATCTTCTTTTTATTGTCTTTATTATCGTCGTTAATATCGTCGTTATTATCGTCGTTAATATCGTCGTTAATATCGTCATTATCATCGTTGTTATCGTCCTTATCATCCTCATAATTATCGTCGTTAATATCGTCGTTATTTTGTCATAATCATCGTCGTTAATGTCGTCGTTATTATCGTCATTATCTACGTTGTTATCGTCATAAATATCATCGATAATATCGTCGTTATTATTGTCATTATCTTCTTTTTATCGTCGTTTTTAACGTCGTTATTATCGTCGTTAATATCGTCGTTAATATCGTCATTATAATCGTTGTTATCGTCCTTATTATCCTCATAATTATCGTCGTTAATATCGTCGTTATTTTGTCATAAACATCGTCGTTAATGTCGTCGTTATTATCGTCATTATCATCGTTGTTATCATCCTTATCATCCTCATAATTATCGTCGTTAATATCGTCGTTATTTTGTCATAATCATCGACGATAATGTCGTCGTTATTATCGTCATTATCTTCGTTGTTATCGTCATAATTATCATCGTTAATATCGTCGTTATTATTGTCATTATCTTCTTTTTATCGACGTTATTATCGTCGTTAATATCGTCGTTATTATCGTCGTTAATATCGTCATTATCATCGTTGTTATCGTCCTTATTATCCTCATAATTATCGTCGTTAATATCGTCGTTATTTTGTCATAATCATCGTCGTTAATGTCGTCGTTATTATCGTCATTATCTACGTTGTTATCGTCATAAATATCATCGATAATATCGTCGTTATTATTGTCATTATCTTCTTTTTATCGTCGTTATTAACGTCGTTATTATCGTCGTTAATATCGTCGTTAATATCGTCATTATCATCGTTGTTATCGTCCTTATCATCCTCATAATTATCGTCGTTAATATCGTCGTTATTTTGTCATAATCATCGTCGTTAATGTCGTCGTTATTATCGTCATTATCTACGTTGTTATCGTCAT
Organism: Dolichovespula media; assembly: GCA_911387685.1. Taxonomy (NCBI): domain Eukaryota; kingdom Metazoa; phylum Arthropoda; class Insecta; order Hymenoptera; family Vespidae; genus Dolichovespula; species Dolichovespula media. Next base: position 380,721 of record CAJVQJ010000020.1, on the reverse strand, counting down.
AAATATCATCGATAATATCGTCGTTATTATTGTCATTATCTTCTTTTTATCGTCGTTTTTAACGTCGTTATTATCGTCGTTAATATCGTCGTTAATATCGTCATTATCATCGTTGTTATCGTCCTTATCATCCTCATAATTATCGTCGTTAATATCGTCGTTATTTTGTCATAATCATCGTCGTTAATGTCGTCGTTATTATCGTCATTATCTACGTTGTTATCGTCATAAATATCATCGATAATATCGTCGTTATTATTGTCATTATCTTCTTTTTATCGTCGTTTTTAACGTCGTTATTATCGTCGTTAATATCGTCGTTAATATCGTCATTATAATCGTTGTTATCGTCCTTATTATCCTCATAATTATCGTCGTTAATATCGTCGTTATTTTGTCATAAACATCGTCGCTAATGTCGTCGTTATTATCGTCATTATCATCGTTGTTATCGTCCTTATCATCCTCATAATTATCGTCGTTAATATCGTCGTTATTTTGTCATAATCATCGTCGTTAATGTCGTCGTTATTATCGTCATTATCTACGTTGTTATCGTCATAAATATTATCTTCAATATCGTCGTTATTATTGTCATTATCTTCTTTTTATTGTCTTTATTATCGTCGTTAATATCGTCGTTATTATCGTCGTTAATATCGTCGTTAATATCGTCATTATCATCGTTGTTATCGTCCTTATTATCCTCATAATTATCGTCGTTAATATCGTCGTTATTTTGTCATAATCGTCGTCGTTAATGTCGTCGTTATTATCGTCATTATCTACGTTGTTATCGTCATAAATATCATCGTTAATATCGTCGTTATTAATGTCATTATCTTCTTTTTATCGTCGTTATTATCGTCGTTAATATCGTCGTTAATATCGTCATTATCATAGTTGTTATCGTCCTTATTATCCTCATAATTATCGTCGTTAATATCGTCGTTATTTTGTCATAATCATCGTCGTTAATGTCGTCGTTATTATCGTCATTATCTACGTTGTTATCGTCATAAATATCATCGATAATATCGTCGTTATTGTTGTCATTATCTTCTTTTTATCGTCGTTATTAACGTCGTTATTATCGTCGTTAATATCGTCGTTAATATCGTCATTATAATCGTTGTTATCGTCCTTATTATCCTCATAATTATCGTCGTTAATATCGTCGTTATTTTGTCATAAACATCGTCGCTAATGTCGTCGTTATTATCGTCATTATCATCGTTGTTATCGTCCTTATCATCCTCATAATTATCGTCGTTAATATCGTCGTTATTTTGTCATAATCATCGTCGTTAATGTCGTCGTTATTATCGTCATTATCTTCGTTGTTATCGTCATAAATATCATCGATAATATCGTCGTTATTATTGTCATTATCTTCTTTTTATCGTCGTTATTAACGTCGTTATTATCGTCGTTAATATTGTCGTTAATATCGTCATTATCATCGTTGTTATCGTCCTTATTATCCTCATAATTATCGTCGTTAATATCGTCGTTATTTTGTCATAATCATTGTCGTTAATGTCGTCGTTATTATCGTCATTATCTTCGTTGATATTGTCCTTATTATCCTCATAATTATCGTCGTTAATATCGTCGTTATTTTGTCATAAACATCGTCGCTAATGTCGTCGTTATTATCGTCATTATCATCGTTGTTATCGTCCTTATCATCCTCATAATTATCGTCGTTAATATCGTCGTTATTTTGTCATAATCATCGTCGTTAATGTCGTCGTTATTATCGTCATTATCATCGTTGTTATCATCCTTATCATCCTCATAATTATCGTCGTTAATATCGTCGTTATTTTGTCATAATCATCGACGATAATGTCGTCGTTAATATCGTCATTATCTACGTTGTTATCGTCATAAATATTATCTTTAATATCGTCGTTATTATTGTCATTATCTTCTTTTTATTGTCTTTATTATCGTCGTTAATATCGTCGTTATTATCGTCGTTAATATCGTCGTTAATATCGTCATTATCATCGTTGTTATCGTCCTTATTATCCTCATAATTATCGTCGTTAATATCGTCGTTATTTTGTCATAATCATCGTCGTTAATGTCGTCGTTATTATCGTCATTATCTACGTTGTTATCGTCATAAATATCATCGATAATATCGTCGTTATTATTGTCATTATCTTCTTTTTATCGACGTTATTATCGTCGTTAATATCGTCGTTATTATCGTCGTTAATATCGTCATTATCATCGTTGTTATCGTCCTTATTATCCTCATAATTATCGTCGTTAATATCGTCGTTATTTTGTCACAATCATCGTCGTTAATGTCGTCGTTATTATCGTCATTATCATCGTTGTTATCGTCCTTATCATCCTCATAATTATCGTCGTTAATATCGTCGTTATTTTGTCATAATCATCGTCGTTAATGTCGTCGTTATTATCGTCATTATCTACGTTGTTATCGTCATAAATATTATCGTTAATATCGTCGTTATTATTGTCATTATCTTCTTTTTATTGTATTTATTATCGTCGTTAATATCGTCGTTATTATCGTCGTTAATATCGTCGTAATATCGTCATTATCATCGTTGTTATCGTCCTTATTATCCTCATAATTATCGTCGTTAATATCGTCGTTATTTTGTCATAATCATCGTCGTTAATGTCGTCGTTATTATCGTCATTATCTACGTTGTTATCGTCATAAATATCATCGATAATATCGTCGTTATTATTGTCATTATCTTCTTTTTATCGTCGTTATTAACGTCGTTATTATCGTCGTTAATATCGTCGTTAATATCGTCATTATCATCGTTGTTATCGTCCTTATCATCCTCATAATTATCGTCGTTAATATCGTCGTTATTTTGTCATAATCATCGTCGTTAATGTCGTCGTTATTATCGTCATTATCTACGTTGTTATCGTCATAAATATCATCGATAATATCGTCGTTATTATTGTCATTATCTTCTTTTTATCGTCGTTTTTAACGTCGTTATTATCGTCGTTAATATCGTCGTTAATATCGTCATTATAATCGTTGTTATCGTCCTTATTATCCTCATAATTATCGTCGTTAATATCGTCGTTATTTTGTCATAAACATCGTCGCTAATGTCGTCGTTATTATCGTCATTATCATCGTTGTTATCGTCCTTATCATCCTCATAATTATCGTCGTTAATATCGTCGCTATTTTGTCATAATCATCGTCGTTAATGTCGTCGTTATTATCGTCATTATCTTCGTTGTTATCGTCATAAATATCATCGATAATATCGTCGTTATTATTGTCATTATCTTCTTTTTATCGTCGTTATTAACGTCGTTATTATCGTCGTTAATATCGTCGTTAATATCGTCATTATCATCGTTGTTATCGTCATAAATATCATCGATAATATCGTCGTTATTATTGTCATTATCTTCTTTTTATCGTCGTTTTTAACGTCGTTATTATCGTCGTTAATATCGTCGTTAATATCGTCATTATCATCGTTGTTATCGTCCTTATTATCCTCATAATTATCGTCGTTAATATCGTCGTTATTTTGTCATAAACATCGTCGCTAATGTCGTCGTTATTATCGTCATTATCATCGTTGTTATCGTCCTTATCATCCTCATAATTATCGTCGTTAATATCGTCGTTATTTTGTCATAATCATCGTCGTTAATGTCGTCGTTATTATCGTCATTATCATCGTTGTTATCATCCTTATCATCCTCATAATTATCGTCGTTAATATCGTCGTTATTTTGTCATAATCATCGACGATAATGTCGTCGTTAATATCGTCATTATCTACGTTGTTATCGTCATAAATATTATCTTTAATATCGTCGTTATTATTGTCATTATCTTCTTTTTATTGTCTTTATTATCGTCGTTAATATCGTCGTTATTATCGTCGTTAATATCGTCGTTAATATCGTCATTATCATCGTTGTTATCGTCCTTATCATCCTCATAATTATCGTCGTTAATATCGTCGTTATTTTGTCATAATCGTCGTCGTTAATGTCGTCGTTATTATCGTCATTATCTACGTTGTTATCGTCATAAATAACATCGATAATATCGTCGTTATTATTGTCATTATCTTCTTTTTATCGTCGTTATTAACGTCGTTATTATCGTCGTTAATATCGTCGTTAATATCGTCATTATCATCGTTGTTATCGTCCTTATCATCCTCATAATTATCGTCGTTAATGTCGTCGTTATTTTGTCATAATCATCGTCGTTAATGTCGTCGTTATTATCGTCATTATCTACGTTGTTATCGACATAAATATTATCTTTAATATCGTCGTTATTATTGTCATTATCTTCTTTTCATTGTCTTTATTATCGTCGTTAATATCGTCGTTATTATCGTCGTTAATATCGTCATTAATATCGTCATTATCATCGTTGTTATCGTCCTTATTATCCTCATAATTATCGTCGTTAATATCGTCGTTATTTTGTCATAATCATCGTCGTTAATGTCGTCGTTATTATCGTCATTATCTACGTTGTTATCGTCATAAATATCATCGATAATATCGTCGTTATTATTGTCATTATCTTCTTTTTATCGACGTTATTATCGTCGTTAATATCGTCGTTATTATCGTCGTTAATATCGTCATTATCATCGTTGTTATCGTCCTTATTATCCTCATAATTATCGTCGTTAATATCGTCGTTATTTTGTCACAATCATCGTCGTTAATGTCGTCGTTATTATCATCATTATCATCGTTGTTATCGTCCTTATCATCATCATAATTATCGTCGTTAATATCGTCGTTATTTTGTCATAATCATCGTCGTTAATGTCGTCGTTATTATCGTCATTATCTACGTTGTTATCGTCATAAATATTATCGTTAATATCGTCGTTATTATTGTCATTATCTTCTTTTTATTGTCTTTATTATCGTCGTTAATATCGTCGTTATTATCGTCGTTAATATCGTCGTTAATATCGTCATTATCATCGTTGTTATCGTCCTTATTATCCTCATAATTATCGTCGTTAATATCGTCGTTATTTTGTCATAATCATCGTCGTTAATGTCGTCGTTATTATCGTCATTATCTACGTTGTTATCGTCATAAATATCATCGATAATATCGTCGTTATTATTGTCATTATCTTCTTTTTATCGTCGTTATTAACGTCGTTATTATCGTCGTTAATATCGTCGTTAATATCGTCATTATCATCGTTGTTATCGTCCTTATCATCCTCATAATTATCGTCGTTAATATCGTCGTTATTTTGTCATAATCATCGTCGTTAATGTCGTCGTTATCATCGTCATTATCTACGTTGTTATCGTCATAAATATCATCGATAATATCGTCGTTATTATTGTCATTATCTTCTTTTTATCGTCGTTTTTAACGTCGTTATTATCGTCGTTAATATCGTCGTTAATATCGTCATTATAATCGTTGTTATCGTCCTTATTATCCTCATAATTATCGTCGTTAATATCGTCGTTATTTTGTCATAAACATCGTCGCTAATGTCGTCGTTATTATCGTCATTATCATCGTTGTTATCGTCCTTATCATCCTCATAATTATCGTCGTTAATATCGTCGTTATTTTGTCATAATCATCGTCGTTAATGTCGTCGTTATTATCGTCATTATCTACGTTGTTATCGTCATAAATATTATCTTTAATATCGTCGTTATTATTGTCATTATCTTCTTTTTATTGTCTTTATTATCGTCGTTAATATCGTCGTTATTATCGTCGTTAATATCGTCGTTAATATCGTCATTATCATCGTTGTTATCGTCCTTATTATCCTCATAATTATCGTCGTTAATATCGTCGTTATTTTGTCATAATCGTCGTCGTTAATGTCGTCGTTATTATCGTCATTATCTACGTTGTTATCGTCATAAATAACATCGATAATATCGTCGTTATTATTGTCATTATCTTCTTTTTATCGTCGTTATTAACGTCGTTATTATCGTCGTTAATATCGTCATTATCATCGTTGTTATCGTCCTTATCATCCTCATAATTATCGTCGTTAATATCGTCGTTATTTTGTCATAATCATCGTCGTTAATGTCGTCGTTATTATCGTCATTATCTACGTTGTTATCGTCATAAATATCATCGATAATATCGTCGTTATTATTGTCATTATCTTCTTTTTATTGTCTTTATTATCGTCGTTAATATCGCCGTTATTATCGCCGTTAATATCGTCGTTAATATCGTCATTATCATCGTTGTTATCGTCCTTATCATCCTCATAATTATCGTCGTTAATATCGTCGTTATTTTGTCATAATCATCGTCGTTAATGTCGTCGTTATTATCGTCATTATCTACGTTGTTATCGTCATAAATATCATCGATAATATCGTCGTTATTATTGTCATTATCTTCTTTTTATCGTCGTTATTAACGTCGTTATTATCGTCGTTAATATCGTCGTTAATATCGTCATTATCATCGTTGTTATCGTCCTTATCATCCTCATAATTATCGTCGTTAATATCGTCGTTATTTTGTCATAATCATCGTCGTTAATGTCGTCGTTATTATCGTCATTATCTACGTTGTTATCGTCATAAATATCATCGATAATATCGTCGTTATTATTGTCATTATCTTCTTTTTATCGTCGTTTTTAACGTCGTTATTATCGTCGTTAATATCGTCGTTAATATCGTCATTATAATCGTTGTTATCGTCCTTATTATCCTCATAATTATCGTCGTTAATATCGTCGTTATTTTGTCATAAACATCGTCGCTAATGTCGTCGTTATTATCGTCATTATCATCGTTGTTATCGTCCTTATCATCCTCATAATTATCGTCGTTAATATCGTCGTTATTTTGTCATAATCATCGTCGTTAATGTCGTCGTTATTATCGTCATTATCTACGTTGTTATCGTCATAAATATTATCTTTAATATCGTCGTTATTATTGTCATTATCTTCTTTTTATTGTCTTTATTATCGTCGTTAATATCGTCGTTATTATCGTCGTTAATATGGTCGTTAATATCGTCATTATCATCGTTGTTATCGTCCTTATTATCCTCATAATTATCGTCGTTAATATCGTCGTTATTTTGTCATAATCGTCGTCGTTAATGTCGTCGTTATTATCGTCATTATCTACGTTGTTATCGTCATAAATATCATCGTTAATATCGTCGTTATTATTGTCATTATCTTCTTTTTATCGTCGTTATTATCGTCGTTAATATCGTCGTTAATATCGTCATTATCATAGTTGTTATCGTCCTTATTATCCTCATAATTATCGTCGTTAATATCGTCGTTATTTTGTCATAATCATCGTCGTTAATGTCGTCGTTATTATCGTCATTATCTACGTTGTTATCGTCATAAATATCATCGATAATATCGTCGTTATTATTGTCATTATCTTCTTTTTATCGTCGTTATTAACGTCGTTATTATCGTCGTTAATATCGTCGTTAATATCGTCATTATAATCGTTGTTATCGTCCTTATTATCCTCATAATTATCGTCGTTAATATCGTCGTTATTTTGTCATAAACATCGTCGCTAATGTCGTCGTTATTATCGTCATTATCATCGTTGTTATCGTCCTTATCATCCTCATAATTATCGTCGTTAATATCGTCGTTATTTTGTCATAATCATCGTCGTTAATGTCGTCGTTATTATCGTCATTATCTACGTTGTTATCGTCATAAATATCATCGATAATATCGTCGTTATTATTGTCATTATCTTCTTTTTATCGTCGTTATTAACGTCGTTATTATCGTCGTTAATATCGTCGTTAATATCGTCATTATCATCGTTGTTATCGTCCTTATCATCCTCATAATTATCGTCGTTAATATCGTCGTTATTTTGTCATAATCATCGTCGTTAATGTCTTCGTTATTATCGTCATTATCTACGTTGTTATCGTCATAAATATCATCGATAATATCGTCGTTATTATTGTCATTATCTTCTTTTTATTGTCTTTATTATCGTCGTTAATATCGTCGTTATTATCGTCGTTAATATCGTCGTTAATATCGTCATTATCATCGTTGTTATCGTCCTTATTATCCTCATAATTATCGTCGTTAATATCGTCGTTATTATGTCATAAACATCGTCGTTAATGTCGTCGTTATTATCGTCATTATCATCGTTGTTATCATCCTTATCATCCTCATAATTATCGTCGTTAATATCGTCGTTATTTTGTCATAATCATCGACGATAATGTCGTCGTTATTATCGTCATTATCTTCGTTGTTATCGTCATAATTATCATCGTTAATATCGTCGTTATTATTGTCATTATCTTCTTTTTATCGACGTTATTATCGTCGTTAATATCGTCGTTATTATCGTCGTTAATATCGTCATTATCATCGTTGTTATCGTCCTTATTATCCTCATAATTATCGTCGTTAATATCGTCGTTATTTTGTCACAATCATCGTCGTTAATGTCGTCGTTATTATCGTCATTATCATCGTTGTTATCGTCCTTATCATCCTGATAATTATCGTCGTTAATATCGTCGTTATTTTGTCATAATCATCGTCGTTAATGTCGTCGTTATTATCGTCATTATCTACGTTGTTATCGTCATAAATATCATCGATAATATCGTCGTTATTATTGTCATTATCTTCTTTTTATCGTCGTTATTAACGTCGTTATTATCGTCGTTAATATCGTCGTTAATATCGTCATTATCATCGTTGTTATCGTCCTTATCATCCTCATAATTATCGTCGTTAATATCGTCGTTATTTTGTCATAATCATCGTCGTTAATGTCGTCGTTATTATCGTCATTATCTACGTTGTTATCGTCATAAATATCATCGATAATATCGTCGTTATTATTGTCATTATCTTCTTTTTATTGTCTTTATTATCGTCGTTAATATCGTCGTTATTATCGTCGTTAATATCGTCGTTATTATCGTCGTTAATATCGTCGTTAATATCGTCATTATCATCGTTGTTATCGTCCTTATCATCCTCATAATTATCGTCGTTAATATCGTCGTTATTTTGTCATAATCATCGTCGTTAATGTCGTCGTTATTATCGTCATTATCTACGTTGTTATCGTCATAAATATCATCGACAATATCGTCGTTATTATTGTCATTATCTTCTTTTTATTGTCTTTATTATCGTCGTTAATATCGTCGTTATTATCGTCGTTAATATCGTCGTTAATATCGTCATTATCATCGTTGTTATCGTCCTTATCATCCTCATAATTATCGTCGTTAATATCGTCGTTATTTTGTCATAATCATCGTCGTTAATGTCGTCGTTATTATCGTCATTATCTACGTTGTTATCGTCATAAATATCATCGATAATATCGTCGTTATTATTGTCATTATCTTCTTTTTATCGTCGTTTTTAACGTCGTTATTATCGTCGTTAATATCGTCGTTAATATCGTCATTATAATCGTTGTTATCGTCCTTATTATCCTCATAATTATCGTCGTTAATATCGTCGTTATTTTGTCATAAACATCGTCGCTAATGTCGTCGTTATTATCGTCATTATCATCGTTGTTATCGTCCTTATCATCCTCATAATTATCGTCGTTAATATCGTCGTTATTTTGTCATAATCATCGTCGTTAATGTCGTCGTTATTATCGTCATTATCTACGTTGTTATCGTCATAAATATTATCGTTAATATCGTCGTTATTATTGTCATTATCTTCTTTTTATTGTCTTTATTATCGTCGTTAATATCGTCGTTATTATCGTCGTTAATATCGTCATTATCATCGTTGTTATCGTCCTTATTATCCTCATAATTATCGTCGTTAATATCGTCGTTATTTTGTCATAATCATCGTCGTTAATGTCGTCGTTATTATCGTCATTATCTACGTTGTTATCGTCATAAATATCATCGATAATATCGTCGTTATTATTGTCATTATCTTCTTTTTATCGTCGTTATTAACGTCGTTATTATCGTCGTTAATATCGTCGTTAATATCGTCATTATCATCGTTGTTATCGTCCTTATTATCCTCATAATTATCGTCGTTAATATCGTCGTTATTTTGTCATAATCATCGTCGTTAATGTCGTCGTTATTATCGTCATTATCTACGTTGTTATCGTCATAAATATCATCGATAATATCGTCGTTATTATTGTCATTATCTTCTTTTTATCGTCGTTTTTAACGTCGTTATTATCGTCGTTAATATCGTCGTTAATATCGTCGTTATTTTGTCATAAACATCGTCGCTAATGTCGTCGTTATTATCGTCATTATCATCGTTGTTATCGTCCTTATCATCCTCATAATTATCGTCGTTAATATCGTCGTTATTTTGTCATAATCATCGTCGTTAATGTCGTCGTTATTATCGTCATTATCTACGTTGTTATCGTCATAAATATTATCTTTAATATCGTCGTTATTATTGTCATTATCTTCTTTTTATTGTCTTTATTATCGTCGTTAATATCGTCGTTATTATCGTCGTTAATATCGTCGTTAATATCGTCATTATCATCGTTGTTATCGTCCTTATTATCCTCATAATTATCGTCGTTAATATCGTCGTTATTTTGTCATAATCGTCGTCGTTAATGTCGTCGTTATTATCGTCATTATCTACGTTGTTATCGTCATAAATAACATCGATAATATCGTCGTTATTATTGTCATTATCTTCTTTTATCGTCGTTATTAACGTCGTTATTATCGTCGTTAATATCGTCGTTAATATCGTCATTATCATCGTTGTTATCGTCCTTATCATCCTCATAATTATCGTCGTTAATATCGTCGTTATTTTGTCATAATCATCGTCGTTAATGTCGTCGTTATTATCGTCATTATCTACGTTGTTATCGTCATAAATATCATCGATAAGATCGTCGTTATTATTGTCATTATCTTCTTTTTATTGTCTTTATTATCGTCGTTAACATCGTCGTTATTATCGTCGTTAATATCGTCGTTAATATCGTCATTATCATCGTTGTTATCGTCCTTATCATCCTCATAATTATCGTCGTTATTTTGTCATAATCATCGTCGTTAATGTCGTCGTTATTATCGTCATTATCTACGTTGTTATCGTCATAAATATCATCGATAATATCGTCGTTATTATTGTCATTATCTTCTTTTTATCGTCGTTTTTAACGTCGTTATTATCGTCGTTAATATCGTCGTTAATATCGTCATTATAATCGTTGTTATCGTCCTTATTATCCTCATAATTATCGTCGTTAATATCGTCGTTATTTTGTCATAAAAATCGTCGTTAATGTCGTCGTTATTATCGTCATTATCATCGTTGTTATCATCCTTATCATCCTCATAATTATCGTCGTTAATATCGTCGTTATTTTGTCATAATCATCGACGATAATGTCGTCGTTATTATCGTCATTATCTTCGTTGTTATCGTCATAATTATCATCGTTAATATCGTCGTTATTATTGTCATTATCTTCTTTTTATCGACGTTATTATCGACGTTAATATCGTCGTTATTATCGTCGTTAATATCGTCATTATCATCGTTGTTATCGTCCTTATCATCCTCATAATTATCGTCGTTAATATCGTCGTTATTTTGTCATAATCATCGTCGTTAATGTCGTCGTTATTATCGTCATTATCTACGTTGTTATCGTCATAAATATCATCGATAATATCGTCGTTATTATTGTCATTATCTTCTTTTTATCGTCGTTTTTAACGTCGTTATTATCGTCGTTAATATCGTCGTTAATATCGTCATTATAATCGTTGTTATCGTCCTTATTATCCTCATAATTATCGTCGTTAATATCGTCGTTATTTTGTCATAAACATCGTCGTTAATGTCGTCGTTATTATCGTCATTATCATCGTTGTTATCATCCTTATCATCCTCATAATTATCGTCGTTAATATCGTCGTTATTTTGTCATAATCATCGACGATAATGTCGTCGTTATTATCGTCATTATCTTCGTTGTTATCGTCATAATTATCATCGTTAATATCGTCGTTATTATTGTCATTATCTTCTTTTTATCGACGTTATTATCGTCGTTAATATCGTCGTTATTATCGTCGTTAATATCGTCATTATCATCGTTGTTATCGTCCTTATTATCCTCATAATTATCGTCGTTAATATCGTCGTTATTTTGTCACAATCATCGTCGTTAATGTCGTCGTTATTATCGTCATGATCTACGTTGTTATCGACATAAATATTATCTTTAATATCGTCGTTATTATTGTCATTATCTTCTTTTTATTGTCTTTATTATCGTCGTTAATATCGTCGTTATTATCGTCGTTAATATCGTCCTTAATATCGTCATTATCATCGTTGTTATCGTCCTTATTATCCTTATAATTATCGTCGTTAATATCGTCGTTATTTTGTCATAATCATCGTCGTTAATGTCGTCGTTATTATCGTCATTATCTACGTTGTTATCGTCATAAATATCATCGATAATATCGTCGTTATTATTGTCATTATCTTCTTTTTATCGTCGTTATTAACGTCGTTATTATCGTCGTTAATATCGTCGTTAATATCGTCGTTAATATCGTCATTATCATCGTTGTTATCGTCCTTATCATCCTCATAATTATCGTCGTTAATATCGTCGTTATTTTGTCATAATCATCGTCGTTAATGTCGTCGTTATTATCGTCATTATCTACGTTGTTATCGTCATAAATATCATCGATAATATCGTCGTTATTATTGTCATTATCTTCTTTTTATCGTCGTTTTTAACGTCGTTATTATCGTCGTTAATATCGTCGTTAATATCGTCATTATAATCGTTGTTATCGTCCTTATTATCCTCATAATTATCGTCGTTAATATCGTCGTTATTTTGTCATAAACATCGTCGTTAATGTCGTCGTTATTATCGTCATTATCATCGTTGTTATCATCCTTATCATCCTCATAATTATCGTCGTTAATATCGTCGTTATTTTGTCATAATCATCGACGATAATGTCGTCGTTATTATCGTCATTATCTTCGTTGTTATCGTCATAATTATCATCGTTAATATCGTCGTTATTATTGTCATTATCTTCTTTTTATCGACGTTATTATCGTCGTTAATATCGTCGTTATTATCGTCGTTAATATCGTCATTATCATTGTTGTTATCGTCCTTATTATCCTCATAATTATCGTCGTTAATATCGTCGTTATTTTGTCACAATCATCGTCGTTAATGTCGTCGTTATTATCGTCATGATCTACGTTGTTATCGACATAAATATTATCCTTAATATCGTCGTTATTATTGTCATTATCTTCTTTTTATTGTCTTTATTATCGTCGTTAATATCGTCGTTATTATCGTCGTTAATATCGTCCTTAATATCGTCATTATCATCGTTGTTATCGTCCTTATTATCCTCATAATTATCGTCGTTAATATCGTCGTTATTTTGTCATAATCATCGTCGTTAATGTCGTCGTTTTTATCGTCATTATCTACGTTGTTATCGTCATAAATATCATCGATAATATCGTCGTTATTATTGTCATTATCTTCTTTTTATCGTCGTTATTAACGTCGTTATTATCGTCGTTAATATCGTCGTTATTATCGTCGTTAATATCGTTATTATCATCGTTGTTATCGTCCTTATTATCCTCATAATTATCGTCGTTAATATCGTCGTTATTTTGTCACAATCATCGTCGTTAATATCGTCATTATCATCGTTGTTATCGTCCTTATCATCCTCATAATTATCGTCGTTAATATCGTCGTTATTTTGTCATAATCATCGTCGTTAATGTCGTCGTTATTATCGTCATTATCTACGTTGTTATCGTCATAAATATTATCGTTATTATCGTCGTTATTATTGTCATTATCTTCTTTTTATTGTCTTTATTATCGTCGTTAATATCGTCGTTATTATCGTCCTTAATATTGTCATTATCATCGTTGTTATCGTCCTTATTATCCTCATAATTATCGTCGTTAATATCGTCGTTATTTTGTCATAATCATCGTCGTTAATGTCGTCGTTATTATCGTCATTATCTACGTTGTTATCGTCATAAATATCATCGATAATATCGTCGTTATTATTGTCATTATCTTCTTTTTATCGTCGTTATTAACGTCGTTATTATCGTCGTTAATATCGTCGTTAATATCGTCATTATCATCGTTGTTATCGTCCTTATCATCCTCATAATTATCGTCGTTAATATCGTCGTTATTTTGTCATAATCATCGTCGTTAATGTCGTCGTTATTATCGTCATTATCATCGTTGTTATCGTCCTTATTATCCTCATAATTATCGTCGTTAATATCGTCGTTATTTTGTCATAATCGTCGTCGTTAATGTCGTCGTTATTATCGTCATTATCTACGTTGTTATCGTCATAAATAACATCGATAATATCGTCGTTATTATTGTCATTATCTTCTTTTTATCGTCGTTATTAACGTCGTAATTATCGTCGTTATTATCGTCGTTAATATCGTCATTATCATCGTTGTTATCGTCCTTATTATCCTCATAATTATCGTCGTTAATATCGTCGTTATTTTGTCATAATCATCGTCGTTAATGTCGTCGTTATTATCGTCATTATCTACGTTGTTATCGTCATAAATATCATCGATAATATCGTCGTTATTATTGTCATTATCTTCTTTTTATCGTCGTTATTAACGTCGTTATTATCGTCGTTAATATCGTCGTTAATATCGTCATTATCATCGTTGTTATCGTCCTTATCATCCTCATAATTATCGTCGTTAATATCGTCGTTATTTTGTCATAATCATCGTCGTTAATGTCGTCGTTATTATCGTCATTATCAACGTTGTTATCGTCATAAATATCATCGATAATATCGTCGTTATTATTGTCATTATCTTCTTTTTATCGTCGTTATTAACGTCGTTATTATCGTCGTTAATATCGTCGTTAATATCGTCATTATCATCGTTGTTATCGTCCTTATCATCCTCATAATTTTCGTCGTTAATATCGTCGTTATTTTGTCATAATCATCGTCGTTGATGTCGTCGTTATTATCGTCATTATCATCGTTGTTATCGTCCTTATTATCCTCATAATTATCGTCGTTAATATCGTCGTTATTTTGTCATAATCGTCGTCGTTAATGTCGTCGTTATTATCGTCATTATCTACGTTGTTATCGTCATAAATAACATCGATAATATCGTCGTTATTATTGTCATTATCTTCTTTTTATCGTCGTTATTAACGTCGTTATTATCGTCGTTATTATCGTCGTTAATATCGTCATTATCATCGTTGTTATCGTCCTTATTATCCTCATAATTATCGTCGTTAATATCGTCGTTATTTTGTCATAATCATCGTCGTTAATGTCGTCGTTATTATCGTCATTATCTACGTTGTTATCGTCATAAATATCATCGATAATATCGTCGTTATTATTGTCATTATCTTCTTTTTATCGTCGTTATTAACGTCGTTATTATCGTCGTTAATATCGTCGTTAATATCGTCATTATCATCGTTGTTATCGTCCTTATCATCCTCATAATTATCGTCGTTAATATCGTCGTTATTTTGTCATAATCATCGTCGTTAATGTCGTCGTTATTATCGTCATTATCATCGTTGTTATCGTCCTTATTATCCTCATAATTATCGTCGTTAATATCGTCGTTATTTTGTCATAATCGTCGTCGTTAATGTCGTCGTTATTATCGTCATTATCTACGTTGTTATCGTCATAAATAACATCGATAATATCGTCGTTATTATAGTCATTATCTTCTTTTTATCGTCGTTATTATCGTCGTTAATATCGTCGTTAATATCGTCATTATCATCGTTGTTATCGTCCTTATCATCCTCATAATTATCGTCGTTAATATCGTCGTTATTTTGTCATAATCATCGTCGTTAATGTCGTCGTTATTATCGTCATTATCTACGTTGTTATCGACATAAATATTATCTTTAATATCGTCGTTATTATTGTCATTATCTTCTTTTTATTGTCTTTATTATCGTCGTTAATATCGTCGTTATTATCGTCGTTAATATCGTCGTTAATATCGTCATTATCATCGTTGTTATCGTCCTTATTATCCTCATAATTATCGTCGTTAATATCGTCGTTATTTTGTCCTAATCATCGTCGTTAATGTCGTCGTTATTATCGTCATTATCTACGTTGTTATCGTCATAAATATCATCGATAATATCGTCGTTATTATTGTCATTATCTTCTTTTTATCGTCGTTATTAACGTCGTTATTATCGTCGTTAATATCGTCGTTATTATCGTCGTTAATATCGTTATTATCATCGTTGTTATCGTCCTTATTATCCTCATAATTATCGTCGTTAATATCGTCGTTATTTTGTCACAATCATCGTCGTTAATGTCGTCGTTAATATCGTCATTATCATCGTTGTTATCGTCCTTATCATCCTCATAATTATCGTCGTTAATATCGTCGTTATTTTGTCATAATCATCGTCGTTAATGTCGTCGTTATTATCGTCATTATCTACGTTGTTATCGTCATAAATATCATCGATAATATCGTCGTTATTATTGTCATTATCTTCTTTTTATCGTCGTTATTAACGTCGTTATTATCGTCGTTAATATCGTCGTTAATATCGTCATTATCATCGTTGTTATCGTCCTTATCATCCTCATAATTATCGTCGTTAATATCGTCGTTATTTTGTCATAATCATCGTCGTTAATGTCGTCGTTATTATCGTCATTATCTACGTTGTTATCGTCATAAATATCATCGATAATATCGTCGTTATTATTGTCATTATCTTCTTTTTATTGTCTTTATTATCGTCGTTAATATCGTCGTTATTATCGTCGTTAATATCGTCGTTAATATCGTCATTATCATCGTTGTTATCGTCCTTATCATCCTCATAATTATCGTCGTTAATATCGTCGTTATTTTGTCATAATCATCGTCGTTAATGTCGTCGTTATTATCGTCATTATCTACGTTGTTATCGTCATAAATATCATCGATAATATCGTCGTTATTATTGTCATTATCTTCTTTTTATCGTCGTTTTTAACGTCGTTATTATCGTCGTTGATATCGTCGTTAATATCGTCATTATAATCGTTGTTATCGTCCTTATCATCCTCATAATTATCGTCGTTAATATCGTCGTTATTTTGTCATAAACATCGTCGTTAATGTCGTCGTTATTATCGTCATTATCATCGTTGTTATCATCCTTATCATCCTCATAATTATCGTCGTTAATATCGTCGTTATTTTGTCATAATCATCGACGATAATGTCGTCGTTATTATCGTCATTATCTTCGTTGTTATCGTCATAATTATCATCGTTAATATCGTCGTTATTATTGTCATTATCTTCTTTTTATCGACGTTATTATCGTCGTTAATATCGTCGTTATTATCGTCGTTAATATCGTCATTATCATCGCTGTTATCGTCCTTATTATCCTCATAATTATCGTCGTTAATATCGTCGTTATTTTGTCACAATCATCGTCGTTAATGTCGTCGTTATTATCGTCATTATCATCGTTGTTATCGTCCTTATCATCCTCATAATTATCGTCGTTAATATCGTCGTTATTTTGTCATAATCATCGTCGTTAATGTCGTCGTTATTATCGTCATTATCTACGTTGTTATCGTCATAAATATTATCGTTAATATCGTCGTTATTATTGTCATTATCTTCTTTTTATTGTCTTTATTATCGTCGTTAATATCGTCGTTATTATCGTCGTTAATATCGTCGTTAATATCGTCATTATCATCGTTGTTATCGTCCTTATCATCCTCATAATTATCGTCGTTAATATCGTCGTTATTTTGTCATAATCATCGTCGTTAATGTCGTCGTTATTATCGTCATTATCTACGTTGTTATCGTCATAAATATTATCGTTAATATCGTCGTTATTATTGTCATTATCTTCTTTTTATTGTCTTTATTATCGTCGTTATTATCGTCGTTATTATCGTCGTTAATATCGTCGTTAATATCGTCATTATCATCGTTGTTATCGTCCTTATTATCCTCATAATTATCGTCGTTAATATCGTCGTTATTTTGTCATAAACATCGTCGCTAATGTCGTCGTTATTATCGTCATTATCATCGTTGTTATCGTCCTTATCATCCTCATAATTATCGTCGTTAATATCGTCGTTATTTTGTCATAAACATCGTCGTTAATGTCGTCGTTATTATCGTCATTATCATCGTTGTTATCATCCTTATCATCCTCATAATTATCGTTGTTAATATCGTCGTTATTTTGTCATAATCATCGACGATAATGTCGTCGTTATTATCGTCATTATCTTCGTTGTTATCGTCATAATTATCATCGTTAATATCGTCGTTATTATTGTCATTATCTTCTTTTTATCGACGTTATTATCGTCGTTAATATCGTCGTTATTATCGTCGTTAATATCGTCATTATCATCGTTGTTATCGTCCTTATCATCCACATAATTATCGTCGTTAATATCGTCGTTATTTTGTCATAATCGTCGTCGTTAATGTCGTCGTTATTATCGTCATTATCTACGTTGTTATCGTCATAAATAACATCGATAATATCGTCGTTATTATTGTCATTATCTTCTTTTATCGTCGTTATTAACGTCGTTATTATCGTCGTTAATATCGTCGTTAATATCGTCATTATCATCGTTGTTATCGTCCTTATCATCCTCATAATTATCGTCGTTAATATCGTCGTTATTTTGTCATAATCATCGTCGTTAATGTCGTCGTTATTATCGTCATTATCTACGTTGTTATCGACATAAATATTATCTTTAATATCGTCGTTATTATTGTCATTATCTTCTTTTTATTGTCTTTATTATCGTCGTTAATATCGTCGTTATTATCGTCGTTAATATCTTCGTTAATATCGTCATTATCATCGTTGTTATCGTCCTTATTATCCTCATAATTATCGTCGTTAATATCGTCGTTATTTTGTCATAATCATCGTCGTTAATGTCGTCGTTATTATCGTCATTATCTACGTTGTTATCGTCATAAATATCATCGATAATATCGTCGATATTATTGTCATTATCTTCTTTTTATCGTCGTTATTAACGTCGTTATTATCGTCGTTAATATCGTCGTTAATATCGTCATTATCATCGTTGTTATCGTCCTTATCATCCTCATAATTATCGTCGTTAATATCGTCGTTATTTTGTCATAATCATCGTCGTTAATGTCGTCGTTATTATCGTCATTATCTACGTTGTTATCGTCATAAATATCATCGATAATATCGTCGATATTATTGTCATTATCTTCTTTTTATTGTCTTTATTATCGTCGTTAATATCGTCGTTATTATCGTCGTTAATATCGTCGTTAATATCGTCATTATCATCGTTGTTATCGTCCTTATCATCCTCATAATTATCGTCGTTAATATCGTCGTTATTTTGTCATAATCATCGTCGTTAATGTCGTCGTTATTATCGTCATTATCTACGTTGTTATCGTCATAAATATCATCGATAATATCGTCGTTATTATTGTCATTATCTTCTTTTTATCGTCGTTTTTAACGTCGTTATTATCGTCGTTAATATCGTCGTTAATATCGTCATTATAATCGTTGTTATCGTCCTTATTATCCTCATAATTATCGTCGTTAATATCGTCGTTATTTTGTCATAAACATCGTCGTTAATGTCGTCGTTATTATCGTCATTATCATCGTTGTTATCATCCTTATCATCCTCATAATTATCGTCGTTAATATCGTCGTTATTTTGTCATAATCATCGACGATAATGTCGTCGTTATTATCGTCATTATCTTCGTTGTTATCGTCATAATTATCATCGTTAATATCGTCGTTATTATTGTCATTATCTTCTTTTTATCGACGTTATTATCGTCGTTAATATCGTCGTTATTATCGTCGTTAATATCGTCATTATCATCGTTGTTATCGTCCTTATTATCCTCATAATTATCGTCGTTAATATCGTCGTTATTTTGTCACAATCATCGTCGTTAATGTCGTCGTTATTATCGTCATTATCATCGTTGTTATCGTCCTTATCATCCTCATAATTATCGTCGTTAATATCGTCGTTATTTTGTCATAATCATCGTCGTTAATGTCGTCGTTATTATCGTCTTTATCTACGTTGTTATCGTCATAAATATTATCGTTAATATCGTCGTTATTATTGTCATTATCTTCTTTTTATTGTCTTTATTATCGTCGTTAATATCGTCGTTATTATCGTCGTTAATATCGTCATTATCATCGTTGTTATCGTCCTTATTATCCTCATAATTATCGTCGTTAATATCGTCGTTATTTTGTCATAATCATCGTCGTTAATGTCGTCGTTATTATCGTCATTATCTACGTTGTTATCGTCATAAATATCATCGATAATATCGTCGTTATTATTGTCATTATCTTCTTTTTATCGTCGTTATTAACGTCGTTATTATCGTCGTTAATATCGTCGTTAATATCGTCATTATCATCGTTGTTATCGTCCTTATCATCCACATAATTATCGTCGTTAATATCGTCGTTATTTTGTCATAATCATCGTCGTTAATGTCGTCGTTATTATCGTCATTATCTACGTTGTTATCGTCATAAATATCATCGATAATATCGTCGTTATTATTGTCATTATCTTCTTTTTATCGTCGTTTTTAACGTCGTTATTATCGTCGTTAATATCGTCGTTAATATCGTCGTTATTTTGTCATAAACATCGTCGCTAATGTCGTCGTTATTATCGTCATTATCATCGTTGTTATCAACATAAATATTATCTTTAATATCGTCGTTATTATTGTCATTATCTTCTTTTTATTGTCTTTATTATCGTCGTTAATATCGTCGTTATTATCGTCGTTAATATCGTCGTTAATATCGTCATTATCATCGTTGTTATCGTCCTTATTATCCTCATAATTATCGTCGTTAATATCGTCGTTATTTTGTCATAATCATCGTCGTTAATGTCGTCGTTATTATCGTCATTATCTACGTTGTTATCGTCATAAATATCATCGATAATATCGTCGTTATTATTGTCATTATCTTCTTTTTATCGTCGTTATTAACGTCGTTATTATCGTCGTTAATATCGTCGTTAATATCGTCATTATCATCGTTGTTATCGTCCTTATCATCCTCATAATTATCGTCGTTAATATCGTCGTTATTTTGTCATAAACATCGTCGTTAATGTCGTCGTTATTATCGTCATTATCATCGTTGTTATCATCCTTATCATCCTCATAATTATCGTCGTTAATATCGTCGTTATTTTGTCATAATCATCGACGATAATGTCGTCGTTATTATCGTCATTATCTTCGTTGTTATCGTCATAATTATCATCGTTAATATCGTCGTTATTATTGTCATTATCTTCTTTTTATCGACGTTATTATCGTCGTTAATATCGTCGTTATTATCGTCGTTAATATCGTCATTATCATCGTTGTTATCGTCCTTATTATCCTCATAATTATCGTCGTTAATATCGTCGTTATTTTGTCACAATCATCGTCGTTAATGTCGTCGTTATTATCGTCATTATCATCGTTGTTATCGTCCTTATCATCCTCATAATTATCGTCGTTAATATCGTCGTTATTTTGTCATAATCATCGTCGTTAATGTCGTCGTTATTATCGTCTTTATCTACGTTGTTATCGTCATAAATATTATCGTTAATATCGTCGTTATTATTGTCATTATCTTCTTTTTATTGTCTTTATTATCGTCGTTAATATCGTCGTTATTATCGTCGTTAATATCGTCATTATCATCGTTGTTATCGTCCTTATTATCCTCATAATTATCGTCGTTAATATCGTCGTTATTTTGTCATAATCATCGTCGTTAATGTCGTCGTTATTATCGTCATTATCTACGTTGTTATCGTCATAAATATCATCGATAATATCGTCGTTATTATTGTCATTATCTTCTTTTTATCGTCGTTATTAACGTCGTTATTATCGTCGTTAATATCGTCGTTAATATCGTCATTATCATCGTTGTTATCGTCCTTATCATCCACATAATTATCGTCGTTAATATCGTCGTTATTTTGTCATAATCATCGTCGTTAATGTCGTCGTTATTATCGTCATTATCTACGTTGTTATCGTCATAAATATCATCGATAATATCGTCGTTATTATTGTCATTATCTTCTTTTTATCGTCGTTTTTAACGTCGTTATTATCGTCGTTAATATCGTCGTTAATATCGTCGTTATTTTGTCATAAACATCGTCGCTAATGTCGTCGTTATTATCGTCATTATCATCGTTGTTATCGTCCTTATCATCCTCATAATTATCGTCGTTAATATCGTCGTTATTTTGTCATAATCATCGTCGTTAATGTCGTCGTTATTATCGTCATTATCTACGTTGTTATCGTCATAAATATTATCGTTAATATCGTCGTTATTATTGTCATTATCTTCTTTTTATTGTCTTTATTATCGTCGTTAATATCGTCGTTATTATCGTCGTTAATATCGTCGTTAATGTCGTCATTATCATCGTTGTTATCGTCCTTATCATCCTCATAATTATCGTCGTTAATATCGTCGTTATTTTGTCATAATCATCGTCGTTAATGTCGTCGTTATTATCGTCATTATCATCGTTGTTATCGTCCTTATTATCCTCATAATTATCGTCGTTAATATCGTCGTTATTTTGTCATAATCATCGTCGTTAATGTCGTCGTTATTATCGTCATTATCTACGTTGTTATCGTCATAAATATCATCGATAATATCGTCGTTATTATTGTCATTATCTTCTTTTTATCGTCGTTATTAACGTCGTTATTATCGTCGTTAATATCGTCGTTATTTTCGTCGTTAATATCGTTATTATCATCGTTGTTATCGTCCTTATTATCCTCATAATTATCGTCGTTAATATCGTCGTTATTTTGTCACAATCATCGTCGTTAATATCGTCGTTAATATCGTCATTATCATCGTTGTTATCGTCCTTATCATCCTCATAATTATCGTCGTTTATATCGTCGTTATTTTGTCATAATCATCGTCGTTAATGTCGTCGTTATTATCGTCATTATCTACGTTGTTATCGTCATAAATATCATCGATAATATCGTCGTTATTATTGTCATTATCTTCTTTTTATCGTCGTTTTTAACGTCGTTATTATCGTCGTTAATATCGTCGTTAATATCGTCATTATAATCGTTGTTATCGTCCTTATTATCCTCATAATTATCGTCGTTAATATCGTCGTTATTTTGTCATAAACATCGTCGTTAATGTCGTCGTTATTATCGTCATTATCATCGTTGTTATCATCCTTATCATCCTCATAATTATCGTCGTTAATATCGTCGTTATTTTGTCATAATCATCGACGATAATGTCGTCGTTATTATCGTCATTATCTTCGTTGTTATCGTCATAATTATCATCGTTAATATCGTCGTTATTATTGTCATTATCTTCTTTTTATCGACGTTATTATCGTCGTTAATATCGTCGTTATTATCGTCGTTAATATCGTCATTATCATCGTTGTTATCGTCCTTATTATCCTCATAATTATCGTCGTTAATATCGTCGTTATTTTGTCACAATCATCGTCGTTAATGTCGTCGTTATTATCGTCATTATCATCGTTGTTATCGTCCTTATCATCCTCATAATTATCGTCGTTAATATCGTCGTTATTTTGTCATAATCATCTTCGTTAATGTCGTCGTTATTATCGTCATTATCTACGTTGTTATCGTCATAAATATCATCGATAATATCGTCGTTATTATTGTCATTATCTTCTTCTTATCGTCGTTATTAACGTCGTTATTATCGTCGTTAATATCGTCGTTAATATCGTCATTATCATCGTTGTTATCGTCCTTATCATCCTCATAATTATCGTCGTTAATATCGTCGTTATTTTGTCATAATCATCGTCGTTAATGTCGTCGTTATTATCGTCATTATCTACGTTGTTATCGTCATAAATATCATCGATAATATCGTCGTTATTATTGTCATTATCTTCTTTTTATCGTCGTTTTTAACGTCGTTATTATCGTCGTTAATATCGTCGTTAATATCGTCATTATAATCGTTGTTATCGTCCTTATTATCCTCATAATTATCGTCGTTAATATCGTCGTTATTTTGTCATAAACATCGTCGTTAATGTCGTCGTTATTATCGTCATTATCATCGTTGTTATCATCCTTATCATCCTCATAATTATCGTCGTTAATATCGTCGTTATTTTGTCATAATCATCGACGATAATGTCGTCGTTATTATCGTCATTATCTTCGTTGTTATCGTCATAATTATCATCGTTAATATCGTCGTTATTATTGTCATTATCTTCTTTTTATCGACGTTATTATCGTCGTTAATATCGTCGTTATTATCGTCGTTAATATCGTCATTATCATCGTTGTTATCGTCCTTATTATCCTCATAATTATCGTCGTTAATATCGTCGTTATTTTGTCACAATCATCGTCGTTAATGTCGTCGTTATTATCGTCATTATCATCGTTGTTATCGTCCTTATCATCCTCATAATTATCGTCGTTAATATCGTCGTTATTTTGTCATAATCATCGTCGTTAATGTCGTCGTTATTATCGTCTTTATCTACGTTGTTATCGTCATAAATATTATCGTTAATATCGTCGTTATTATTGTCATTATCTTCTTTTTATTGTCTTTATTATCGTCGTTAATATCGTCGTTATTATCGTCGTTAATATCGTCATTATCATCGTTGTTATCGTCCTTATTATCCTCATAATTATCGTCGTTAATATCGTCGTTATTTTGTCATAATCATCGTCGTTAATGTCGTCGTTATTATCGTCATTATCTACGTTGTTATCGTCATAAATATCATCGATAATATCGTCGTTATTATTGTCATTATCTTCTTTTTATCGTCGTTATTAACGTCGTTATTATCGTCGTTAATATCGTCGTTAATATCGTCATTATCATCGTTGTTATCGTCCTTATCATCCACATAATTATCGTCGTTAATATCGTCGTTATTTTGTCATAATCATCGTCGTTAATGTCGTCGTTATTATCGTCATTATCTACGTTGTTATCGTCATAAATATCATCGATAATATCGTCGTTATTATTGTCATTATCTTCTTTTTATCGTCGTTTTTAACGTCGTTATTATCGTCGTTAATATCGTCGTTAATATCGTCGTTATTTTGTCATAAACATCGTCGCTAATGTCGTCGTTATTATCGTCATTATCATCGTTGTTATCGTCCTTATCATCCTCATAATTATCGTCGTTAATATCGTCGTTATTTTGTCATAATCATCGTCGTTAATGTCGTCGTTATTATCGTCATTATCTACGTTGTTATCGTCATAAATATTATCTTTAATATCGTCGTTATTATTGTCATTATCTTCTTTTTATTGTCTTTATTATCGTCGTTAATATCGTCGTTATTATCGTCGTTAATATCGTCGTTAATGTCGTCATTATCATCGTTGTTATCGTCCTTATCATCCTCATAATTATCGTCGTTAATATCGTCGTTATTTTGTCATAATCATCGTCGTTAATGTCGTCGTTATTATCGTCATTATCATCGTTGTTATCGTCCTTATTATCCTCATAATTATCGTCGTTAATATCGTCGTTATTTTGTCATAATCATCGTCGTTAATGTCGTCGTTATTATCGTCATTATCTACGTTGTTATCGTCATAAATATCATCGATAATATCGTCGTTATTATTGTCATTATCTTCTTTTTATCGTCGTTATTAACGTCGTTATTATCGTCGTTAATATCGTCGTTATTTTCGTCGTTAATATCGTTATTATCATCGTTGTTATCGTCCTTATTATCCTCATAATTATCGTCGTTAATATCGTCGTTATTTTGTCACAATCATCGTCGTTAATATCGTCGTTAATATCGTCATTATCATCGTTGTTATCGTCCTTATCATCCTCATAATTATCGTCGTTTATATCGTCGTTATTTTGTCATAATCATCGTCGTTAATGTCGTCGTTATTATCGTCATTATCTACGTTGTTATCGTCATAAATATCATCGATAATATCGTCGTTATTATTGTCATTATCTTCTTTTTATCGTCGTTTTTAACGTCGTTATTATCGTCGTTAATATCGTCGTTAATATCGTCATTATAATCGTTGTTATCGTCCTTATTATCCTCATAATTATCGTCGTTAATATCGTCGTTATTTTGTCATAAACATCGTCGTTAATGTCGTCGTTATTATCGTCATTATCATCGTTGTTATCATCCTTATCATCCTCATAATTATCGTCGTTAATATCGTCGTTATTTTGTCATAATCATCGACGATAATGTCGTCGTTATTATCGTCATTATCTTCGTTGTTATCGTCATAATTATCATCGTTAATATCGTCGTTATTATTGTCATTATCTTCTTTTTATCGACGTTATTATCGTCGTTAATATCGTCGTTATTATCGTCGTTAATATCGTCATTATCATCGTTGTTATCGTCCTTATTATCCTCATAATTATCGTCGTTAATATCGTCGTTATTTTGTCACAATCATCGTCGTTAATGTCGTCGTTATTATCGTCATTATCATCGTTGTTATCGTCCTTATCATCCTCATAATTATCGTCGTTAATATCGTCGTTATTTTGTCATAATCATCTTCGTTAATGTCGTCGTTATTATCGTCATTATCTACGTTGTTATCGTCATAAATATCATCGATAATATCGTCGTTATTATTGTCATTATCTTCTTTTTATCGTCGTTATTAACGTCGTTATTATCGTCGTTAATATCGTCGTTAATATCGTCATTATCATCGTTGTTATCGTCCTTATCATCCACATAATTATCGTCGTTAATATCGTCGTTATTTTGTCATAATCGTCGTCGTTAATGTCGTCGTTATTATCGTCATTATCTACGTTGTTATCGTCATAAATAACATCGATAATATCGTCGTTATTATTGTCATTATCTTCTTTTATCGTCGTTATTAACGTCGTTATTATCGTCGTTAATATCGTCGTTAATATCGTCATTATCATCGTTGTTATCGTCCTTATCATCCTCATAATTATCGTCGTTAATATCGTCGTTATTTTGTCATAATCATCGTCGTTAATGTCGTCGTTATTATCGTCATTATCTACGTTGTTATCAACATAAATATTATCTTTAATATCGTCGTTATTATTGTCATTATCTTCTTTTTATTGTCTTTATTATCGTCGTTAATATCGTCGTTATTATCGTCGTTAATATCGTCGTTAATATCGTCATTATCATCGTTGTTATCGTCCTTATTATCCTCATAATTATCGTCGTTAATATCGTCGTTATTTTGTCATAATCATCGTCGTTAATGTCGTCGTTATTATCGTCATTATCTACGTTGTTATCGTCATAAATATCATCGATAATATCGTCGTTATTATTGTCATTATCTTCTTTTTATCGTCGTTATTAACGTCGTTATTATCGTCGTTAATATCGTCATTATCATCGTTGTTATCGTCCTTATCATCCTCATAATTATCGTCGTTAATATCGTCGTTATTTTGTCATAATCATCGTCGTTAATGTCGTCGTTATTCTCGTCATTATCTACGTTGTTATCGTCATAAATATCATCGATAATATCGTCGTTATTATTGTCATTATCTTCTTTTTATTGTCTTTATTATCGTCGTTAATATCGTCGTTATTATCGTCGTTAATATCGTCGTTAATATCGTCATTATCATCGTTGTTATCGTCCTTATCATCCTCATAATTATCGTCGTTAATATCGTCGTTATTTTGTCATAATCATCGTCGTTAATGTCGTCGTTATTATCGTCATTATCTACGTTGTTATCGTCATAAATATCATCGATAATATCGTCGTTATTATTGTCATTATCTTCTTTTTATCGTCGTTTTTAACGTCGTTATTATCGTCGTTAATATCGTCGTTAATATCGTCATTATAATCGTTGTTATCGTCCTTATTATCCTCATAATTATCGTCGTTAATATCGTCGTTATTTTGTCATAAACATCGTCGTTAATGTCGTCGTTATTATCGTCATTATCATCGTTGTTATCATCCTTATCATCCTCATAATTATCGTCGTTAATATCGTCGTTATTTTGTCATAATCAACGACGATAATGTCGTCGTTATTATCGTCATTATCTTCGTTGTTATCGTCATAATTATCATCGTTAATATCGTCGTTATTATTGTCATTATCTTCTTTTTATCGACGTTATTATCGTCGTTAATATCGTCGTTATTATCGTCGTTAATATCGTCATTATCATCGTTGTTATCGTCCTTATTATCCTCATAATTATCGTCGTTAATATCGTCGTTATTTTGTCACAATCATCGTCGTTAATGTCGTCGTTATTATCGTCATTATCATCGTTGTTATCGTCCTTATCATCCTCATAATTATCGTCGTTAATATCGTCGTTATTTTGTCATAATCATCGTCGTTAATGTCGTCGTTATTATCGTCATTATCTACGTTGTTATCGTCATAAATATTATCGTTAATATCGTCGTTATTATTGTCATTATCTTCTTTTTATTGTCTTTATTATCGTCGTTAATATCGTCGTTATTATCGTCGTTAATATCGTCATTATCATCGTTGTTATCGTCCTTATTATCCTCATAATTATCGTCGTTAATATCGTCGTTATTTTGTCATAATCATCGTCGTTAATGTCGTCGTTATTATCGTCATTATCTACGTTGTTATCGTCATAAATATCATCGATAATATCGTCGTTATTATTGTCATTATCTTCTTTTTATCGTCGTTATTAACGTCGTTATTATCGTCGTTAATATCGTCGTTAATATCGTCATTATCATCGTTGTTATCGTCCTTATCATCCACATAATTATCGTCGTTAATATCGTCGTTATTTTGTCATAATCATCGTCGTTAATGTCGTCGTTATTATCGTCATTATCTACGTTGTTATCGTCATAAATATTATCTTTAATATCGTCGTTATTATTGTCATTATCTTCTTTTTATTGTCTTTATTATCGTCGTTAATATCGTCGTTATTATCGTCGTTAATATCGTCGTTAATATCGTCATTATCATCGTTGTTATCGTCCTTATTATCCTCATAATTATCGTCGTTAATATCGTCGTTATTTTGTCATAATCATCGTCGTTAATGTCATCGTTATTATCGTAATTATCTACGTTGTTATCGTCATAAATATCATCGATAATATCGTCGTTATTATTGTCATTATCTTCTTTTTATCGTCGTTATTAACGTCGTTATTATCGTCGTTAATATCGTCGTTATTATCGTCGTTAATATCGTTATTATCATCGTTGTTATCGTCCTTATTATCCTCATAATTATCGTCGTTAATATCGTCGTTATTTTGTCACAATCATCGTCGTTAATATCGTCATTATCATCGTTGTTATCGTCCTTATCATCCTCATAATTATCGTCGTTAATATCGTCGTTATTTTGTCATAATCATCGTCGTTAATGTCGTCGTTATTATCGTCATTATCTACGTTGTTATCGACATAAATATTATCTTTAATATCGTCGTTATTATTGTCATTATCTTCTTTTTATTGTCTTTATTATCGTCGTTAATATCGTCGTTATTATCGTCGTTAATGTCGTCGTTATTATCGTCATTATCATCGTTGTTATCATCCTTATCATCCTCATAATTATCGTCGTTAATATCGTCGTTATTTTGTCATAATCATCGTCGTTAATGTCGTCGTTATTATCGTCATTATCTACGTTGTTATCGTCATAAATATCATCGATAATATCGTCGTTATTATTGTCATTATCTTCTTTTTATCGTCGTTATTAACGTCGTTATTATCGTCGTTAATATCGTCGTTATTATCGTCGTTAATATCGTTATTATCATCGTTGTTATCGTCCTTATTATCCTCATAATTATCGTCGTTAATATCGTCGTTATTTTGTCACAATCATCGTCGTTAATATCGTCATTATCATCGTTGTTATCGTCCTTATCATCCTCATAATTATCGTCGTTAATATCGTCGTTATTTTGTCATAATCATCGTCGTTAATGTCGTCGTTATTATCGTCATTATCTACGTTGTTATCGTCATAAATATTATCGTTAATATCGTCGTTATTATTGTCATTATCTTCGTTTTATTGTATTTATTATCGTCGTTAATATCGTCGTTATTATCGTCGTTAATATCGTCATTATCATCGTTGTTATCGTCCTTATTATCCTCATAATTATCGTCGTTAATATCGTCGTTATTTTGTCATAATCATCGTCGTTAATGTCGTCGTTATTATCGTCATTATCTACGTTGTTATCGTCATAAATATCATCGATAATATCGTCGTTATTATTGTCATTATCTTCTTTTTATCGTCGTTATTAACGTCGTTATTATCGTCGTTAATATCGTCGTTAATATCGTCATTATCATCGTTGTTATCGTCCTTATCATCCTCATAATTATCGTCGTTAATATCGTCGTTATTTTGTCATAATCATCGTCGTTAATGTCGTCGTTATTATCGTCATTATCTACGTTGTTATCGTCATAAATATCATCGATAATATCGTCGTTATTATTGTCATTATCTTCTTTTTATCGTCGTTTTTAACGTCGTTATAATCGTCGTTAATATCGTCGTTAATATCGTCGTTATTTTGTCATAAACATCGTCGCTAATGTCGTCGTTATTATCGTCATTATCATCGTTGTTATCGTCCTTATCATCCTCAAAATTATCGTCGTTAATATCGTCGTTATTTTGTCATAATCATCGTCGTTAATGTCGTCGTTATTATCGTCATTATCTACGTTGTTATCGTCATAAATATCATCGATAATATCGTCGTTATTATTGTCATTATCTTCTTTTTATCGTCGTTATTAACGTCGTTATTATCGTCGTTAATATCGTCGTTATTATCGTCGTTAATATCGTTATTATCATCGTTGTTATCGTCCTTATTATCCTCATAATTATCGTCGTTAATATCGTCGTTATTTTGTCACAATCATCGTCGTTAATATCGTCATTATCATCGTTGTTATCGTCCTTATCATCCTCATAATTATCGTCGTTAATATCGTCGTTATTTTGTCATAATCATCGTCGTTAATGTCGTCGTTATTATCGTCATTATCTACGTTGTTATCGTCATAAATATCATCGATAATATCGTCGTTATTATTGTCATTATCTTCTTTTTATCGTCGTTATTAACGTCGTTATTATCGTCGTTAATATCGTCGTTAATATCGTCATTATCATCGTTGTTATCGTCCTTATCATCCTCATAATTATCGTCGTTAATATCGTCGTTATTTTGTCATAATCATCGTCGTTAATGTCGTCGTTATTTCGTCATTATCTACGTTGTTATCGTCATAAATATCATCGATAATATCGTCGTTATTATTGTCATTATCTTCTTTTTATTGTCTTTATTATCGTCGTTAATATCGTCGTTAATATCGACATTATCATCGTTGTTATCGTCCTTATCATCCTCATAATTATCGTCGTTAATATCGTCGTTATTTTGTCACAATCATCGTCGTTAATGTCGTCGTTATTATCGTCATTATCATCGTTGTTATCGTCCTTATCATCCTCATAATTATCGTCGTTAATATCGTCGTTATTTTGTCATAATCATCGTCGTTAATGTCGTCGTTATTATCGTCATTATCTACGTTGTTATCGTCATAAATATTATCGTTAATATCGTCGTTATTATTGTCATTATCTTCGTTTTATTGTATTTATTATCGTCGTTAATATCGTCGTTATTATCGTCGTTAATATCGTCATTATCATCGTTGTTATCGTCCTTATTATCCTCATAATTATCGTCGTTAATATCGTCGTTATTTTGTCATAATCATCGTCGTTAATGTCGTCGTTATTATCGTCATTATCTACGTTGTTATCGTCATAAATATCATCGATAATATCGTCGTTATTATTGTCATTATCTTCTTTTTATCGTCGTTATTAACGTCGTTATTATCGTCGTTAATATCGTCGTTAATATCGTCATTATCATCGTTGTTATCGTCCTTATCATCCTCATAATTATCGTCGTTAATATCGTCGTTATTTTGTCATAATCATCGTCGTTAATGTCGTCGTTATTATCGTCATTATCTACGTTGTTATCGTCATAAATATCATCGATAATATCGTCGTTATTATTGTCATTATCTTCTTTTTATCGTCGTTTTTAACGTCGTTATTATCGTCGTTAATATCGTCGTTAATATCGTCGTTATTTTGTCATAAACGTCGTCGCTAATGTCGTCGTTATTATCGTCATTATCATCGTTGTTATCGTCCTTATCATCCTCAAAATTATCGTCGTTAATATCGTCGTTATTTTGTCATAATCATCGTCGTTAATGTCGTCGTTATTATCGTCATTATCTACGTTGTTATCGACATAAATATTATCTTTAATATCGTCGTTATTATTGTCATTATCTTCTTTTTATTGTCTTTATTATCGTCGTTAATATCGTCGTTATTATCGTCGTTAATATCGTCCTTAATATCGTCATTATCATCGTTGTTATCGTCCTTATTATCCTCATAATTATCGTCGTTAATATCGTCGTTATTTTGTCATAATCATCGTCGTTAATGTCGTCGTTATTATCGTCATTATCTACGTTGTTATAGTCATAAATATCATCGATAATATCGTCGTTATTATTGTCATTATCTTCTTTTTATCGTCGTTATTAACGTCGTTATTATCGTCGTTAATATCGTCGTTATTATCGTCGTTAATATCGTTATTATCATCGTTGTTATCGTCCTTATTATCCTCATAATTATCGTCGTTAATATCGTCGTTATTTTGTCACAATCATCGTCGTTAATATCGTCATTATCATCGTTGTTATCGTCCTTATCATCCTCATAATTATCGTCGTTAATATCGTCGTTATTTTGTCATAATCATCGTCGTTAATGTCGTCGTTATTATCGTCATTATCTACGTTGTTATCGTCATAAATATCATCGATAATATCGTCGTTATTATTGTCATTATCTTCTTTTTATCGTCGTTATTAACGTCGTTATTATCGTCGTTAATATCGTCGTTAATATCGTCATTATCATCGTTGTTATCGTCCTTATCATCCTCATAATTATCGTCGTTAATATCGTCGTTATTTTGTCATAATCATCGTCGTTAATGTCGTCGTTATTTCGTCATTATCTACGTTGTTATCGTCATAAATATCATCGATAATATCGTCGTTATTATTGTCATTATCTTCTTTTTATTGTCTTTATTATCGTCGTTAATATCGTCGTTATTATCGTCGTTAATATCGTCGTTAATATCGTCATTATCATCGTTGTTATCGTCCTTATCATCCTCATAATTATCGTCGTTAATATCGTTGTTATTTTGTCACAATCATCGTCGTTAATGTCGTCGTTATTATCGTCATTATCATCGTTGTTATCGTCCTTATCATCCTCATAATTATCGTCGTTAATATCGTCGTTATTTTGTCATAATCATCGTCGTTAATGTCGTCGTTATTATCGTCATTATCTACGTTGTTATCGTCATAAATATTATCGTTAATATCGTCGTTATAATTGTCATTATCTTCTTTTTATTGTATTTATTATCGTCGTTAATATCGTCGTTATTATCGTCGTTAATATCGTCATTATCATCGTTGTTATCGTCCTTATTATCCTCATAATTATCGTCGTTAATATCGTCGTTATTTTGTCATAATCATCGTCGTTAATGTCGTCGTTATTATCGTCATTATCTACGTTGTTATCGTCATAAATATCATCGATAATATCGTCGTTATTATTGTCATTATCTTCTTTTTATCGTCGTTATTAACGTCGTTATTATCGTCGTTAATATCGTCGTTAATATCGTCATTATCATCGTTGTTATCGTCCTTATCATCCTCATAATTATCGTCGTTAATATCGTCGTTATTTTGTCATAATCATCGTCGTTAATGTCGTCGTTATTATCGTCATTATCTACGTTGTTATCGTCATAAATATCATCGATAATATCGTCGTTATTATTGTCATTATCTTCTTTTTATCGTCGTTTTTAACGTCGTTATTATCGTCGTTAATATCGTCGTTAATATCGTCGTTATTTTGTCATAAACATCGTCGCTAATGTCGTCGTTATTATCGTCATTATCATCGTTGTTATCGTCCTTATCATCCTCATAATTATCGTCGTTAATATCGTCGTTATTTTGTCATAATCATCGTCGTTAATGTCGTCGTTATTATCGTCATTATCTACGTTGTTATCGTCATAAATATTATCTTTAATATCGTCGTTATTATTGTCATTATCTTCTTTTTATTGTCTTTATTATCGTCGTTAATATCGTCGTTATTATCGTCGTTAATATCGTCGTTAATATCGTCATTATCATCGTTGTTATCGTCCTTATTATCCTCATAATTATCGTCGTTAATATCGTCGTTATTTTGTCATAATCGTCGTCGTTAATGTCGTCGTTATTATCGTCATTATCTACGTTGTTATCGTCATAAATAACATCGATAATATCGTCGTTATTATTGTCATTATCTTCTTTTATCGTCGTTATTAACGTCGTTATTATCGTCGTTAATATCGTCATTATCATCGTTGTTATCGTCCTTATCATCCTCATAATTATCGTCGTTAATATCGTCGTTATTTTGTCATAATCATCGTCGTTAATGTCGTCGTTATTATCGTCATTATCTACGTTGTTATCGACATAAATATTATCTTTAATATCGTCGTTATTATTGTCATTATCTTCTTTTTATTGTCTTTATTATCGTCGTTAATATCGTCGTTATTTTCGTCGTTAATATCGTCGTTAATATCGTCATTATCATCGTTGTTATCGTCCTTATTATCCTCATAATTATCGTCGTTAATATCGTCGTTATTTTGTCATAATCATCGTCGTTAATGTCGTCGTTATTATCGTCATTATCTACGTTGTTATCGTCATAAATATCATCGATAATATCGTCGTTATTATTGTCATTATCTTCTTTTTATCGTCGTTATTAACGTCGTTATTATCGTCGTTAATATCGTCGTTAATATCGTCATTATCATCGTTGTTATCGTCCTTATCATCCTCATATTATCGTCGTTAGTATCGTCGTTATTTTGTCATAATCATCGTCGTTAATGTCGTCGTTATTATCGTCATTATCTACGTTGTTATCGTCATAAATAACATCGATAATATCGTCGTTATTATTGTCATTATCTTCTTTTATCGTCGTTATTAACGTCGTTATTATCGTCGTTAATATCGTCATTATCATCGTTGTTATCGTCCATATCATCCTCATAATTATCGTCGTTAATATCGTCGTTATTTTGTCATAATCATCGTCGTTAATGTCGTCGTTATTATCGTCATTATCTACGTTGTTATCGTCATAAATATCATCGATAATATCGTCGTTATTATTGTCATTATCTTCTTTTTATCGTCGTTTTTAACGTCGTTATTATCGTCGTTAATATCGTCGTTAATATCGTCGTTATTTTGTCATAAACATCGTCGCTAATGTCGTCGTTATTATCGTCATTATCATCGTTGTTATCGTCCTTATCATCCTCATAATTATCGTCGTTAATATCGTCGTTATTTTGTCATAATCATCGTCGTTAATGTCGTCGTTATTATCGTCATTATCTACGTTGTTATCGTCATAAATATTATCTTTAATATCGTCGTTATTATTGTCATTATCTTCTTTTTATTGTCTTTATTATCGTCGTTAATATCGTCGTTATTATCGTCGTTAATATCGTCGTTAATATCGTCATTATCATCGTTGTTATCGTCCTTATTATCCTCATAATTATCGTCGTTAATATCGTCGTTATTTTGTCATAATCGTCGTCGTTAATGTCGTCGTTATTATCGTCATTATCTACGTTGTTATCGTCATAAATAACATCGATAATATCGTCGTTATTATTGTCATTATCTTCTTTTATCGTCGTTATTAACGTCGTTATTATCGTCGTTAATATCGTCATTATCATCGTTGTTATCGTCCTTATCATCCTCATAATTATCGTCGTTAATATCGTCGTTATTTTGTCATAATCATCGTCGTTAATGTCGTCGTTATTATCGTCATTATCTACGTTGTTATCGACATAAATATTATCTTTAATATCGTCGTTATTATTGTCATTATCTTCTTTTTATTGTCTTTATTATCGTCGTTAATTTCGTCGTTATTTTCGTCGTTAATATCGTCGTTAATATCGTCATT
This sequence comes from Dolichovespula media, assembly GCA_911387685.1. Taxonomy (NCBI): domain Eukaryota; kingdom Metazoa; phylum Arthropoda; class Insecta; order Hymenoptera; family Vespidae; genus Dolichovespula; species Dolichovespula media. The sequence goes on along the minus strand of CAJVQJ010000020.1, from coordinate 344,200 downwards.
ATCATCGTTGTTATCGTCCTTATTATCCTCATAATTATCGTCGTTAATATCGTCGTTATTTTGTCATAATCATCGTCGTTAATGTCGTCGTTATTATCGTCATTATCTACGTTGTTATCGTCATAAATATCATCGATAATATCGTCGTTATTATTGTCATTATCTTCTTTTTATCGTCGTTATTAACGTCGTTATTATCGTCGTTAATATCGTCGTTAATATCGTCATTATCATCGTTGTTATCGTCCTTATCATCCTCATATTATCGTCGTTAGTATCGTCGTTATTTTGTCATAATCATCGTCGTTAATGTCGTCGTTATTATCGTCATTATCTACGTTGTTATCGTCATAAATAACATCGATAATATCGTCGTTATTATTGTCATTATCTTCTTTTATCGTCGTTATTAACGTCGTTATTATCGTCGTTAATATCGTCATTATCATCGTTGTTATCGTCCATATCATCCTCATAATTATCGTCGTTAATATCGTCGTTATTTTGTCATAATCATCGTCGTTAATGTCGTCGTTATTATCGTCATTATCTACGTTGTTATCGTCATAAATATCATCGATAATATCGTCGTTATTATTGTCATTATCTTCTTTTTATCGTCGTTATTAACGTCGTTATTATCGTCGTTAATATCGTCGTTAATATCGTCATTATCATCGTTGTTATCGTCCTTATCATCCTCATAATTATCGTCGTTAATATCGTCGTTATTTTGTCATAATCATCGTCGTTAATGTCGTCGTTATTATCGTCATTATCTACGTTGTTATCGTCATAAATATCATCGATAATATCGTCGTTATTATTGTCATTATCTTCTTTTTATCGTCGTTTTTAACGTCGTTATTATCGTCGTTAATATCGTCGTTAATATCGTCGTTATTTTGTCATAAACATCGTCGCTAATGTCGTCGTTATTATCGTCATTATCATCGTTGTTATCGTCCTTATCATCCTCATAATTATCGTCGTTAATATCGTCGTTATTTTGTCATAATCATCGTCGTTAATGTCGTCGTTATTATCGTCATTATCTACGTTGTTATCGTCATAAATATTATCTTTAATATCGTCGTTATTATTGTCATTATCTTCTTTTTATTGTCTTTATTATCGTCGTTAATATCGTCGTTAATATCGTCATTATCATCGTTGTTATCGTCCTTATTATCCTCATAATTATCGTCGTTAATATCGTCGTTATTATCGTTATTATCATCGTTGTTATCGTCGTTATTATCCGTATAATTATCGTCGTTAATATCGTCGTTATTATCGTCATTGTCATCGTTGTTATCGTCGTTATTATCCTCATAATTATCGTCGTTATTATCGTCGTTATTTCGTCATTATCATCGTTGTTATCGTCGTTATTATCGTCGTTAATATCGTCATTATCATCGTTGTTATCGTCCTTATTATCCTCATAATTATCGTCGTTAATATCGTCGTTATTTTGTCACAATCATCGTCGTTAATGTCGTCGTTATTATCGTCATTATCATCGTTGTTATCGTCCTTATCATCCTCATAATTATCGTCGTTAATATCGTCGTTATTTTGTCATAATCATCGTCGTTAATGACGTCGTTATTATCGTCATTATCATCGTTGTTATCGTCATAAATATCATCGATAATATCGTCGTTATTATTGTCATTATCTTCTTTTTATCGTCGTTATTAACGTCGTTATTATCGTCGTTAATATCGTCGTTAATATCGTCATTATCATCGTTGTTATCGTCCTTATCATCCTCTTAATTATCGTCGTTAATATCGTCGTTATTTTGTCCCAATCATCGTCGTTAATGTCGTCGTTATTATCGTCATTATCATCGTTGTTATCGTCCTTATCATCCTCATAATTATCGTCGTTAATATCGTCGTTATTTTGTCATAATCATCGTCGTTAATGTCGTCGTTATTATCGTCATTATCTACGTTGTTATCGTCATAAATATCATCGATAATATCGTCGTTATTATTGTCATTATCTTCTTTTTATCGTCGTTATTAACGTCGTTATTATCGTCGTTAATATCGTCGTTATTATCATCGTTAATATCGTTATTATCATCGTTGTTATCGTCCTTATTATCCTCATAATTATCGTCGTTAATATCGTCGTTATTTTGTCACAATCATCGTCGTTAATGTAGTCGTTAATATCGTCATTATCATCGTTGTTATCGTCCTTATCATCCTCATAATTATCATCGTTAATATCGTCGTTATTTTGTCATAATCATCGTCGTTAATGTCGTCGTTATTATCGTCATTATCTACGTTGTTATCGTCATAAATATCATCGATAATATCGTCGTTATTATTGTCATTATCTTCTTTTTATCGTCGTTATTAACGTCGTTATTATCGTCGTTAATATCGTCGTTAATATCGTCATTATCATCGTTGTTATCGTCCTTATCATCCTCATAATTATCGTCGTTAATATCGTCGTTATTTTGTCATAATCATCGTCGTTAATGTCGTCGTTATTATCGTCATTATCTACGTTGTTATCGTCATAAATATCATCGATAATATCGTCGTTATTATTGTCATTATCTTCTTTTTATCGTCGTTATTAACGTCGTTATTATCGTCGTTAATATCGTCGTTAATATCGTCATTATCATCGTTGTTATCGTCCTTATCATCCTCATAATTATCGTCGTTAATATCGTCGTTATTTTGTCATAATCATCGTCGTTAATGTCGTCGTTATTATCGTCATTATCTACGTTGTTATCGTCATAAATATTATCGTTAATATCGTCGTTATTATTGTCATTATCTTCTTTTTATTGTCTTTATTATCGTCGTTAATATCGTCGTTATTATCGTCGTTAATATCGTCATTATCATCGTTGTTATCGTCCTTATCATCCTCATAATTATCGTCGTTAATATCGTCGTTATTTTGTCATAATCATCGTCGTTAATGTCGTCGTTATTATCGTCATTATCTACGTTGTTATCGTCATAAATATCATCGATAATATCGTCGTTATTATTGTCATTATCTTCTTTTTATCGTCGTTATTAACGTCGTTATTATCGTCGTTATTATCGTCGTTAATATCGTCATTATCATCGTTGTTATCGTCCATATCATCCTCATAATTATCGTCGTTAATATCGTCGTTATTTTGTCATAATCATCGTCGTTAATGTCGTCGTTATTATCGTCATTATCTACGTTGTTATCGTCATAAATATTATCGTTAATATCGTCGTTATTATTGTCATTATCTTCTTTTTATTGTCTTTATTATCGTCGTTAATATCGTCGTTATTATCGACGTTAATATCGTCATTATCATCGTTGTTATCGTCCTTATCATCCTCATAATTATCGTCGTTAATATCGTCGTTATTTTGTCATAATCATCGTCGTTAATGTCGTCGTTATTATCGTCATTATCTACGTTGTTATCGTCATAAATATCATCGATAATATCGTCGTTATTATTGTCATTATCTTCTTTTTATCGTCGTTATTAACGTCGTTATTATCGTCGTTAATATCGTCGTTAATATCGTCATTATCATCGTTGTTATCGTCCTTATCATCCTCATAATTATCGTCGTTAATATCGTCGTTATTTTGTCATAATCATCGTCGTTAATGTCGTCGTTATTATCGTCATTATCTACGTTGTTATCGTCATAAATATTATCGTTAATATCGTCGTTATTATTGTCATTATCTTCTTTTTATCGTCGTTATTAACGTCGTTATTATCGTCGTTAATATCGTCGTTAATATCGTCATTATCATCGTTGTTATCGTCCTTATCATCCTCATAATTATCGTCGTTAATATCGTCGTTATTTTGTCATAATCATCGTCGTTAATGTCGTCGTTATTATCGTCATTATCTACGTTGTTATCGTCATAAATATCATCGATAATATCGTCGTTATTATTGTCATTATCTTCTTTTTATCGTCGTTTTTAACGTCGTTATTATCGTCCTTATTATTGTCATTATCTTCTTTTTATCGTCGTTTTTAACGTCGTTATTATCGTCGTTAATATCGTCGTTAATATCGTCGTTATTTTGTCATAAACATCGTCGCTAATGTTGTCGTTATTATCGTCATTATCATCGTTGTTATCGTCCTTATCATCCTCATAATTATCGTCGTTAATATCGTCGTTATTTTGTCATAATCATCGTCGTTAATGTCGTCGTTATTATCGTCATTATCTACGTTGTTATCGTCATAAATATTATCGTTAATATCGTCGTTATTATTGTCATTATCTTCTTTTTATTGTCTTTATTATCGTCGTTAATATCGTCGTTATTATCGACGTTAATATCGTCATTATCATCGTTGTTATCGTCCTTATCATCCTCATAATTATCGTCGTTAATATCGTCGTTATTTTGTCATAATCATCGTCGTTAATGTCGTCGTTATTATCGTCATTATCTACGTTGTTATCGTCATAAATATCATCGATAATATCGTCGTTATTATTGTCATTATCTTCTTTTTATCGTCGTTATTAACGTCGTTATTATCGTCGTTAATATCGTCGTTAATATCGTCATTATCATCGTTGTTATCGTCCTTATCATCCTCATAATTATCGTCGTTAATATCGTCGTTATTTTGTCATAATCATCGTCGTTAATGTCGTCGTTATTATCGTCATTATCTACGTTGTTATCGTCATAAATATTATCGTTAATATCGTCGTTATTATTGTCATTATCTTCTTTTTATCGTCGTTATTAACGTCGTTATTATCGTCGTTAATATCGTCGTTAATATCGTCATTATCATCGTTGTTATCGTCCTTATCATCCTCATAATTATCGTCGTTAATATCGTCGTTATTTTGTCATAATCATCGTCGTTAATGTCGTCGTTATTATCGTCATTATCTACGTTGTTATCGTCATAAATATCATCGATAATATCGTCGTTATTATTGTCATTATCTTCTTTTTATCGTCGTTTTTAACGTCGTTATTATCGTCCTTATTATTGTCATTATCTTCTTTTTATCGTCGTTTTTAACGTCGTTATTATCGTCGTTAATATCGTCGTTAATATCGTCGTTATTTTGTCATAAACATCGTCGCTAATGTTGTCGTTATTATCGTCATTATCATCGTTGTTATCGTCCTTATCATCCTCATAATTATCGTCGTTAATATCGTCGTTATTTTGTCATAATCATCGTCGTTAATGTCGTCGTTATTATCGTCATTATCTACGTTGTTATCGTCATAAATATTATCTTTAATATCGTCGTTATTATTGTCATTATCTTCTTTTTATTGTCTTTATTATCGTCGTTAATATCGTCGTTATTATCGTCGTTAATATCGTCATTATCATCGTTGTTATCGTCCTTATTATCCTCATAATTATCGTCGTTAATATCGTCGTTATTTTGTCATAATCGTCGTAGTTAATGTCGTCGTTATTATCGTCATTATCTACGTTGTTATCGTCATAAATAACATCGATAATATCGTCGTTATTATTGTCATTATCTTCTTTTATCGTCGTTATTAACGTCGTTATTATCGTCGTTAATATCGTCATTATCATCGTTGTTATCGTCCTTATCATCCTCATAATTATCGTCGTTAATATCGTCGTTATTTTGTCATAATCATCGTCGTTAATGTCGTCGTTATTATCGTCATTATCTACGTTGTTATCGTCATAAATATCATCGATAATATCGTCGTTATTATTGTCATTATCTTCTTTTTATTGTCTTTATTATCGTCGTTAATATCGTCGTTATTATCGTCGTTATTATCGTCGTTATTTCGTCATTATCATCGTTGTTATCGTCGTTATCATCCTCATAATTATCGTCGTTAATATCGTCGTTATTTTGTCATAATCATCGTCGTTAATGTCGTCGTTATTATCGTCATTATCTACGTTGTTATCGTCATAAATATCATCGATAATATCGTCGTTATTATTGTCATTATCTTCTTTTTATCGTCGTTATTAACGTCGTTATTATCGTCGTTAATATCGTCGTTAATATCGTCATTATCATCGTTGTTATCGTCCTTATCATCCTCATAATTATCGTCGTTAATATCGTCGTTATTTTGTCATAATCATCGTCGTTAATGTCGTCGTTATTATCGTCATTATCTACGTTGTTATCGTCATAAATATCATCGATAATATCGTCGTTATTATTGTCATTATCTTCTTTTTATCGTCGTTTTTAACGTCGTTATTATCGTCGTTATTATTGTCATTATCTTCTTTTTATCGTCGTTTTTAACGTCGTTATTATCGTCGTTAATATCGTCGTTAATATCGTTGTTATTTTGTCATAAACATCGTCGCTAATGTCGTCGTTATTATCGTCATTATCATCGTTGTTATCGTCCTTATCATCCTCATAATTATCGTCGTTAATATCGTCGTTATTTTGTCATAATCATCGTCGTTAATGTCGTCGTTATTATCGTCATTATCTACGTTGTTATCGTCATAAATATTATCTTTAATATCGTCGTTATTATTGTCATTATCTTCTTTTTATTGTCTTTATTATCGTCGTTAATATCGTCGTTATTATCGTCGTTAATATCGTCATTATCATCGTTGTTATCGTCCTTATTATCCTCATAATTATCGTCGTTAATATCGTCGTTATTTTGTCATAATCATCGTCGTTAATGTCGTCGTTATTATCGTCATTATCTACGTTGTTATCGTCATAAATATCATCGATAATATCGTCGTTATTATTGTCATTATCTTCTTTTTATCGTCGTTTTTAACGTCGTTATTATCGTCGTTATTATTGTCATTATCTTCTTTTTATCGTCGTTTTTAACGTCGTTATTATCGTCGTTAATATCGTCGTTAATATCGTCGTTATTTTGTCATAAACATCGTCGCTAATGTCGTCGTTATTATCGTCATTATCATCGTTGTTATCGTCCTTATCATCCTCATAATTATCGTCGTTAATATCGTCGTTATTTTGTCATAATCATCGTCGTTAATGTCGTCGTTATTATCGTCATTATCTACGTTGTTATCGTCATAAATATTATCTTTAATATCGTCGTTATTATTGTCATTATCTTCTTTTTATTGTCTTTATTATCGTCGTTAATATCGTCGTTATTATCGTCGTTAATATCGTCATTATCATCGTTGTTATCGTCCTTATTATCCTCATAATTATCGTCGTTAATATCGTCGTTATTTTGTCATAATCGTCGTCGTTAATGTCGTCGTTATTATCGTCATTATCTACGTTGTTATCGTCATAAATAACATCGATAATATCGTCGTTATTATTGTCATTATCTTCTTTTATCGTCGTTATTAACGTCGTTATTATCGTCGTTAATATCGTCATTATCATCGTTGTTATCGTCCTTATCATCCTCATAATTATCGTCGTTAATATCGTCGTTATTTTGTCATAATCATCGTCGTTAATGTCGTCGTTATTATCGTCATTATCTACGTTGTTATCGTCATAAATATCATCGATAATATCGTCGTTATTATTGTCATTATCTTCTTTTTATTGTCTTTATTATCGTCGTTAATATCGTCGTTATTATCGTCGTTAATATCGTCGTTAATATCGTCATTATCATCGTTGTTATCGTCCTTATTATCCTCATAATTATCGTCGTTAATATCGTCGTTATTATCGTTATTATCATCGTTGTTATCGTCGTTATTATCCGTATAATTATCGTCGTTAATATCGTCGTTATTATCGTCATTGTCATCGTTGTTATCGTCGTTATTATCCTCATAATTATCGTCGTTATTATCGTCGTTATTTCGTCATTATCATCGTTGTTATCGTCGTTATTATCGTCGTTAATATCGTCATTATCATCGTTGTTATCGTCCTTATTATCCTCATAATTATCGTCGTTAATATCGTCGTTATTTGTCACAATCATCGTCGTTAATGTCGTCGTTATTATCGTCATTATCATCGTTGTTATCGTCCTTATCACCTCATAATTATCGTCGTTAATATCGTCGTTATTTTGTCATAATCATCGTCGTTAATGACGTCGTTATTATCGTCATTATCATCGTTGTTATCGTCATAAATATCATCGATAATATCGTCGTTATTATTGTCATTATCTTCTTTTTATCGTCGTTATTAACGTCGTTATTATCGTCGTTAATATCGTCGTTAATATCGTCATTATCATCGTTGTTATCGTCCTTATCATCCTCTTAATTATCGTCGTTATATCGTCGTTATTTTGTCCCAATCATCGTCGTTAATGTCGTCGTTATTATCGTCCATTATCATCGTTGTTATCGTCCTTATCATCCTCATAATTATCGTCGTTTAATATCGTCGTTATTTTGTCATAATCATCGTCGTTAATGTCGTCGTTATTATCGTCATTATCTACGTTGTTATCGTCATAAATATCATCGATAATATCGTCGTTATTATTGTCATTATCTTCTTTTTATCGTCGTTATTAACGTCGTTATTATCGTCGTTAATATCGTCGTTAATATCGTCATTATCATCGTTGTTATCGTCCTTATCATCCTCATAATTATCGTCGTTAATATCGTCGTTATTTTGTCATAATCATCGTCGTTAATGTCGTCGTTATTATCGTCATTATCTACGTTGTTATCGTCATAAATATCATCGATAATATCGTCGTTATTATTGTCATTATCTTCTTTTTATCGTCGTTATTAACGTCGTTATTATCGTCGTTAATATCGTCGTTAATATCGTCATTATCATCGTTGTTATCGTCCTTATCATCCTCATAATTATCGTCGGTAATATCGTCGTTATTTTGTCATAATCATCGTCGTTAATGTCGTCGTTATTATCGTCATTATCTACGTTGTTATCGTCATAAATATCATCGATAATATCGTCGTTATTATTGTCATTATCTTCTTTTTATCGTCGTTATTAACGTCGTTATTATCGTCGTTAATATCGTCGTTAATATCGTCATTATCATCGTTGTTATCGTCCTTATCATCCTCATAATTATCGTCGTTAATATCGTCGTTATTTTGTCATAATCATCGTCGTTAATGTCGTCGTTATTATCGTCATTATCTACGTTGTTATCGTCATAAATATTATCGTTAATATCGTCGTTATTATTGTCATTATCTTCTTTTTATTGTCTTTATTATCGTCGTTAATATCGTCGTTATTATCGTCGTTAATATCGTCATTATCATCGTTGTTATCGTCCTTATCATCCTCATAATTATCGTCGTTAATATCGTCGTTATTTTGTCATAATCATCGTCGTTAATGTCGTCGTTATTATCGTCATTATCTACGTTGTTATCGTCATAAATATCATCGATAATATCGTCGTTATTATCGTCATTGTCATCGTTGTTATCGTCGTTATTATCCTCATAATTATCGTCGTTATTATCGTCGTTATTTCGTCATTATCATCGTTGTTATCGTCGTTATCATCCTCATAATTATCGTCGTTAATATCGTCGTTATTTTGTCATAATCATCGTCGTTAATGTCGTCGTTATTATCGTCATTATCTACGTTGTTATCGTCATAAATATCATCGATAATATCGTCGTTATTATTGTCATTATCTTCTTTTTATCGTCCTTATTAACGTCGTTATTATCGTCGTTAATATCGTCGTTAATATCGTCATTATCATCGTTGTTATCGTCCTTATCATCCTCCTAATTATCGTCGTTAATATCGTCGTTATTTTGTCATAATCATCGTCGTTAATGTCGTCGTTATTATCGTCATTATCTACGTTGTTATCGTCATAAATATCATCGATAATATCGTCGTTATTATTGTCATTATCTTCTTTTTATCGTCGTTTTTAACGTCGTTATTATCGTCGTTATTATTGTCATTATCTTCTTTTTATCGTCGTTTTTAACGTCGTTATTATCGTCGTTAATATCGTCGTTAATAACGTCGTTACTTTGTCATAAACATCGTCGCTAATGTCGTCGTTATTATCGTCATTATCATCGTTGTTATCGTCCTTATCATCCTCATAATTATCGTCGTTAATATCGTCGTTATTTTGTCATAATCATCGTCGTTAATGTCGTCGTTATTATCGTCATTATCTACGTTGTTATCGTCATAAATATTATCTTTAATATCGTCGTTATTATTGTCATTATCTTCTTTTTATTGTCTTTATTATCGTCGTTAATATCGTCGTTATTATCGTCGTTAATATCGTCATTATCATCGTTGTTATCGTCCTTATTATCCTCATAATTATCGTCGTTAATATCGTCGTTATTTTGTCATAATCGTCGTCGTTAATGTCGTCGTTATTATCGTCATTATCTACGTTGTTATCGTCATAAATAACATCGATGATATCTTCGTTATTATTGTCATTATCTTCTTTTATCGTCGTTATTAACGTCGTTATTATCGTCGTTAATATCGTCATTATCATCGTTGTTATCGTCCTTATCATCCTCATAATTATCGTCGTTAATATCGTCGTTATTTTGTCATAAACATCGTCGTTAATGACGTCGTTATTATCGTCATAATCATCGTTGTTATCGTCATAAATATCATCGATAATATCGTCGTTATTATTGTCATTATCTTCTTTTTATCGTCGTTATTAACGTCGTTATTATCGTCGTTAATATCGTCGTTAATATCGTCATTATCATCGTTGTTATCGTCCTTATCATCCTCTTAATTATCGTCGTTAATATCGTCGTTATTTTGTCCCAATCATCGTCGTTAATGTCGTCGTTATTATCGTCATTATCATCGTTGTTATCGTCCTTATCATCCTCATAATTATCGCTGTTAATATCGTCGTTATTTTGTCATAATCATCGTCGTTAATGTCGTCGTTATTATCGTCATTATCTACGTTGTTATCGTCATAAATATCATCGATAATATCGTCGTTATTATTGTCATTATCTTCTTTTTATCGTCGTTATTAACGTCGTTATTATCGTCGTTAATATCGTCGTTATTATCGTCGTTAATATCGTTATTATCATCGTTGTTATCGTCCTTATTATCCTCATAATTATCGTCGTTAATATCGTCGTTATTTTGTCACAATCATCGTCGTTAATGTCGTCGTTAATATCGTCATTATCATCGTTGTTATCGTCCTTATCATCCTCATAATTATCGTCGTTAATATCGTCGTTATTTTGTCATAATCATCGTCGTTAATGTCGTCGTTATTATCGTCATTATCTACGTTGTTATCGTCATAAATATCATCGATAATATCGTCGTTATTATTGTCATTATCTTCTTTTTATCGTCGTTATTAACGTCGTTATTATCGTCGTTAATATCGTCGTTAATATCGTCATTATCATCGTTGTTATCGTCCTTATCATCCTCATAATTATCGTCGTTAATATCGTCGTTATTTTGTCATAATCATCGTCGTTAATGTCGTCGTTATTATCGTCATTATCTACGTTGTTATCGTCATAAATATTATCGTTAATATCGTCGTTATTATTGTCATTATCTTCTTTTTATTGTCTTTATTATCGTCGTTAAAATCGTCGTTATTATCGTCGTTAATATCGTCATTATCATCGTTGTTATCGTCCTTATCATCCTCATAATTATCGTCGTTAATATCGTCGTTATTTTGTCATAATCATCGTCGTTAATGTCGTCGTTATTATCGTCATTATCTACGTTGTTATCGTCATAAATATCATCGATAATATCGTCGTTATTATCGTCATTGTCATCGTTGTTATCGTCGTTATTATCCTCATAATTATCGTCGTTATTATCGTCGTTATTTCGTCATTATCATCGTTGTTATCGTCGTTATCATCCTCATAATTATCGTCGTTAATATCGTCGTTATTTTGTCATAATCATCGTCGTTAATGTCGTCGTTATTATCGTCATTATCTACGTTGTTATCGTCATAAATATCATCGATAATATCGTCGTTATTATTGTCATTATCTTCTTTTTATCGTCCTTATTAACGTCGTTATTATCGTCGTTAATATCGTCGTTAATATCGTCATTATCATCGTTGTTATCGTCCTTATCATCCTCCTAATTATCGTCGTTAATATCGTCGTTATTTTGTCATAATCATCGTCGTTAATGTCGTCGTTATTATCGTCATTATCTACGTTGTTATCGTCATAAATATCATCGATAATATCGTCGTTATTATTGTCATTATCTTCTTTTTATCGTCGTTTTTAACGTCGTTATTATTGTCATTATCTTCTTTTTATCGTCGTTTTTAACGTCGTTATTATCGTCGTTAATATCGTCGTTAATAACGTCGTTACTTTGTCATAAACATCGTCGCTAATGTCGTCGTTATTATCGTCATTATCATCGTTGTTATCGTCCTTATCATCCTCATAATTATCGTCGTTAATATCGTCGTTATTTTGTCATAATCATCGTCGTTAATGTCGTCGTTATTATCGTCATTATCTACGTTGTTATCGTCATAAATATTATCTTTAATATCGTCGTTATTATTGTCATTATCTTCTTTTTATTGTCTTTATTATCGTCGTTAATATCGTCGTTATTATCGTCGTTAATATCGTCATTATCATCGTTGTTATCGTCCTTATTATCCTCATAATTATCGTCGTTAATATCGTCGTTATTTTGTCATAATCGTCGTCGTTAATGTCGTCGTTATTATCGTCATTATCTACGTTGTTATCGTCATAAATAACATCGATGATATCTTCGTTATTATTGTCATTATCTTCTTTTATCGTCGTTATTAACGTCGTTATTATCGTCGTTAATATCGTCATTATCATCGTTGTTATCGTCCTTATCATCCTCATAATTATCGTCGTTAATATCGTCGTTATTTTGTCATAAACATCGTCGTTAATGACGTCGTTATTATCGTCATAATCATCGTTGTTATCGTCATAAATATCATCGATAATATCGTCGTTATTATTGTCATTATCTTCTTTTTATCGTCGTTATTAACGTCGTTATTATCGTCGTTAATATCGTCGTTAATATCGTCATTATCATCGTTGTTATCGTCCTTATCATCCTCTTAATTATCGTCGTTAATATCGTCGTTATTTTGTCCCAATCATCGTCGTTAATGTCGTCGTTATTATCGTCATTATCATCGTTGTTATCGTCCTTATCATCCTCATAATTATCGCTGTTAATATCGTCGTTATTTTGTCATAATCATCGTCGTTAATGTCGTCGTTATTATCGTCATTATCTACGTTGTTATCGTCATAAATATCATCGATAATATCGTCGTTATTATTGTCATTATCTTCTTTTTATCGTCGTTATTAACGTCGTTATTATCGTCGTTAATATCGTCGTTATTATCGTCGTTAATATCGTTATTATCATCGTTGTTATCGTCCTTATTATCCTCATAATTATCGTCGTTAATATCGTCGTTAATGTCGTCGTTAATATCGTCATTATCATCGTTGTTATCGTCCTTATCATCCTCATAATTATCGTCGTTAATATCGTCGTTATTTTGTCATAATCATCGTCGTTAATGTCGTCGTTATTATCGTCATTATCTACGTTGTTATCGTCATAAATATCATCGATAATATCGTCGTTATTATTGTCATTATCTTCTTTTTATCGTCGTTATTAACGTCGTTATTATCGTCGTTAATATCGTCGTTAATATCGTCATTATCATCGTTGTTATCGTCCTTATCATCCTCATAATTATCGTCGTTAATATCGTCGTTATTTTGTCATAATCATCGTCGTTAATGTCGTCGTTATTATCGTCATTATCTACGTTGTTATCGTCATAAATATTATCGTTAATATCGTCGTTATTATTGTCATTATCTTCTTTTTATTGTCTTTATTATCGTCGTTAAAATCGTCGTTATTATCGTCGTTAATATCGTCATTATCATCGTTGTTATCGTCCTTATCATCCTCATAATTATCGTCGTTAATATCGTCGTTATTTTGTCATAATCATCGTCGTTAATGTCGTCGTTATTATCGTCATTATCTACGTTGTTATCGTCATAAATATCATCGATAATATCGTCGTTATTATCGTCATTGTCATCGTTGTTATCGTCGTTATTATCCTCATAATTATCGTCGTTATTATCGTCGTTATTTCGTCATTATCATCGTTGTTATCGTCGTTATCATCCTCATAATTATCGTCGTTAATATCGTCGTTATTTTGTCATAATCATCGTCGTTAATGTCGTCGTTATTATCGTCATTATCTACGTTGTTATCGTCATAAATATCATCGATAATATCGTCGTTATTATTGTCATTATCTTCTTTTTATCGTCCTTATTAACGTCGTTATTATCGTCGTTAATATCGTCGTTAATATCGTCATTATCATCGTTGTTATCGTCCTTATCATCCTCCTAATTATCGTCGTTAATATCGTCGTTATTTTGTCATAATCATCGTCGTTAATGTCGTCGTTATTATCGTCATTATCTACGTTGTTATCGTCATAAATATCATCGATAATATCGTCGTTATTATTGTCATTATCTTCTTTTTATCGTCGTTTTTAACGTCGTTATTATCGTCGTTATTATTGTCATTATCTTCTTTTTATCGTCGTTTTTAACGTCGTTATTATCGTCGTTAATATCGTCGTTAATAACGTCGTTACTTTGTCATAAACATCGTCGCTAATGTCGTCGTTATTATCGTCATTATCATCGTTGTTATCGTCCTTATCATCCTCATAATTATCGTCGTTAATATCGTCGTTATTTTGTCATAATCATCGTCGTTAATGTCGTCGTTATTATCGTCATTATCTACGTTGTTATCGTCATAAATATTATCTTTAATATCGTCGATATTATTGTCATTATCTTCTTTTTATTGTCTTTATTATCGTCGTTAATATCGTCGTTATTATCGTCGTTAATATCGTCATTATCATCGTTGTTATCGTCCTTATTATCCTCATAATTATCGTCGTTAATATCGTCGTTATTTTGTCATAATCGTCGTCGTTAATGTCGTCGTTATTATCGTCATTATCTACGTTGTTATCGTCATAAATAACATCGATGATATCTTCGTTATTATTGTCATTATCTTCTTTTATCGTCGTTATTAACGTCGTTATTATCGTCGTTAATATCGTCATTATCATCGTTGTTATCGTCCTTATCATCCTCATAATTATCGTCGTTAATATCGTCGTTATTTTGTCATAATCATCGTCGTTAATGACGTCGTTATTATCGTCATAATCATCGTTGTTATCGTCATAAATATCATCGATAATATCGTCGTTATTATTGTCATTATCTTCTTTTTATCGTCGTTATTAACGTCGTTATTATCGTCGTTAATATCGTCGTTAATATCGTCATTATCATCGTTGTTATCGTCCTTATCATCCTCTTAATTATCGTCGTTAATATCGTCGTTATTTTGTCCCAATCATCGTCGTTAATGTCGTCGTTATTATCGTCATTATCATCGTTGTTATCGTCCTTATCATCCTCATAATTATCGTCGTTAATATCGTCGTTATTTTGTCATAATCATCGTCGTTAATGTCGTCGTTATTATCGTCATTATCTACGTTGTTATCGTCATAAATATCATCGATAATATCGTCGTTATTATTGTCATTATCTTCTTTTTATCGTCGTTATTAACGTCGTTATTATCGTCGTTAATATCGTCGTTATTATCGTCGTTAATATCGTTATTATCATCGTTGTTATCGTCCTTATTATCCTCATAATTATCGTCGTTAATATCGTCGTTATTTTGTCACAATCATCGTCGTTAATGTCGTCGTTAATATCGTCATTATCATCGTTGTTATCGTCCTTATCATCCTCATAATTATCGTCGTTAATATCGTCGTTATTTTGTCATAATCATCGTCGTTAATGTCGTCGTTATTATCGTCATTATCTACGTTGTTATCGTCATAAATATCATCGATAATATCGTCGTTATTATTGTCATTATCTTCTTTTTATCGTCGTTATTAACGTCGTTATTATCGTCGTTAATATCGTCGTTAATATCGTCATTATCATCGTTGTTATCGTCCTTATCATCCTCATAATTATCGTCGTTAATATCGTCGTTTTTTTGTCATAATCATCGTCGTTAATGTCGTCGTTATTATCGTCATTATCTACGTTGTTATCGTCATAAATATCATCGATAATATCGTCGTTATTATTGTCATTATCTTCTTTTTATCGTCGTTATTAACGTCGTTATTATCGTCGTTAATATCGTCGTTAATATCGTCATTATCATCGTTGTTATCGTCCTTATCATCCTCATAATTATCGTCGTTAATATCGTCGTTATTTTGTCATAATCATCGTCGTTAATGTCGTCGTTATTATCGTCATTATCTACGTTGTTATCGTCATAAATATTATCGTTAATATCGTCGTTATTATTGTCATTATCTTCTTTTTATTGTCTTTATTATCGTCGTTAATATCGTCGTTATTATCGTCGTTAATATCGTCGTTAATATCGTCATTATCATCGTTGTCATCGTCCTTATTATCCTCATAATTATCGTCGTTAATATCGTCGTTATTTTGTCATAATCGTCGTCGTTAATGTCGTCGTTATTATCGTCATTATCTACGTTGTTATCGTCATAAATAACATCGATAATATCGTCGTTATTATTGTCATTATCTTCTTTTTATCGTCGTTATTAACGTCGTTATTATCGTCGTTAATATCGTCGTTAATATCGTCATTATCATCGTTGTTATCGTCCTTATTATCCTCATAATTATCGTCGTTAATATCGTCGTTATTTTGCCATAATCATCGTCGTTAATGTCGTCGTTATTATCGTCATTATCTACGTTGTTATCGTCATAAATATCATCGATAATATCGTCGTTATTATTGTCATTATCTTCTTTTTATCGTCGTTATTAACGTCGTTATTATCGTCGTTAATATCGTCGTTAATATCGTCATTATCATCGTTGTTATCGTCCTTATCATCCTCATAATTATCGTCGTTAATATCGTCGTTATTTTGTCATAAACATCGTCGTTAATGACGTCGTTATTATCGTCATTATCTACGTTGTTATCGTCATAAATATCATCGATAATATCGTCGTTATTATTGTCATTATCTTCTTTTTATTGTCTTTATTATCGTCGTTAATATCGTCGTTATTATCGTCGTTAATATCGTCGTTAATATCGTCATTATCATCGTTGTTATCGTCCTTATTATCCTCATAATTATCGTCGTTAATATCGTCGTTATTATCGTTATTATCATCGTTGTTATCGTCGTTATTATCCGTATAATTATCGTCGTTATTATCGTCGTTATTATCGTCATTGTCATCGTTGTTATCGTCGTTATTATCCTCATAATTATCGTCGTTATTATCGTCGTTATTTCGTCATTATCATCGTTGTTATCGTCGTTATTATCGTCGTTAATATCGTCATTATCATCGTTGTTATCGTCCTTATTATCCTCATAATTATCCTCGTTAATATCGTCGTTATTTTGTCACAATCATCGTCGTTAATGTCGTCGTTATTATCGTCATTATCATCGTTGTTATCGTCCTTATCATCCTCATAATTATCGTCGTTAATATCGTCGTTATTTTGTCATAATCATCGTCGTTAATGACGTCGTTATTATCGTCATTATCATCGTTGTTATCGTCATAAATATCATCGATAATATCGTCGTTATTATTGTCATTATCTTCTTTTTATCGTCGTTATTAACGTCGTTATTATCGTCGTTAATATCGTCGTTAATATCGTCATTATCATCGTTGTTATCGTCCTTATCATCCTCATAATTATCGTCGTTAATATCGTCGTTATTTTGTCATAATCATCGTCGTTAATGTCGTCGTTATTATCGTCATTATCTACGTTGTTATCGTCATAAATAACATCGATAATATCGTCGTTATTATTGTCATTATCTTCTTTTTATCGTCGTTATTAACGTCGTTATTATCGTCGTTAATATCGTCGTTAATATCGTCATTATCATCGTTGTTATCGTCCTTATCATCCTCATAATTATCGTCGTTAATATCGTCGTTATTTTGTCATAAACATCGTCGTTAATAACGTCGTTATTATCGTCATTATCTACGTTGTTATCGTCATAAATATCATCGATAATATCGTCGTTATTATTGTCATTATCTTCTTTTTATTGTCTTTATTATCGTCGTTAATATCGTCGTTATTATCGTCGTTAATATCGTCGTTAATATCGTCATTATCATCGTTGTTATCGTCCTTATTATCCTCATAATTATCGTCGTTAATATCGTCGTTATTATCGTTATTATCATCGTTGTTATCGTCGTTATTATCCGTATAATTATCGTCGTTAATATCGTCGTTATTATCGTCATTGTCATCGTTGTTATCGTCGTTATTATCCTCATAATTATCGTCGTTATTATCGTCGTTATTTCGTCATTATCATCGTTGTTATCGTCGTTATTATCGTCGTTAATATCGTCATTATCATCGTTGTTATCGTCCTTATTATCCTCATAATTATCCTCGTTAATATCGTCGTTATTTTGTCACAATCATCGTCGTTAATGTCGTCGTTATTATCGTCATTATCATCGTTGTTATCGTCCTTATCATCCTCATAATTATCGTCGTTAATATCGTCGTTATTTTGTCATAATCATCGTCGTTAATGACGTCGTTATTATCGTCATTATCATCGTTGTTATCGTCATAAATATCATCGATAATATCGTCGTTATTATTGTCATTATCTTCTTTTTATCGTCGTTATTAACGTCGTTATTATCGTCGTTAATATCGTCGTTAATATCGTCATTATCATCGTTGTTATCGTCCTTATCATCCTCATAATTATCGTCGTTAATATCGTCGTTATTTTGTCATAATCATCGTCGTTAATGTCGTCGTTATTATCGTCATTATCTACGTTGTTATCGTCATAAATATCATCGATAATATGGTCGTTATTATTGTCATTATCTTCTTTTTATTGTCTTTATTATCGTCGTTAATATCGTCGTTATTATCGTCGTTAATATCGTCGTTAATATCGTCATTATCATCGTTGTTATCGTCCTTATTATCCTCATAATTATCGTCGTTAATATCGTCGTTATTATCGTTATTATCATCGTTGTTATCGTCGTTATTATCCAGATAATTATCGTCGTTAATATCGTCGTTATTATCGTCATTGTCATCGTTGTTATCGTCGTTATTATCCTCATAATTATCGTCGTTATTATCGTCGTTATTTCGTCATTATCATCGTTGTTATCGTCGTTATTATCGTCGTTAATATCGTCATTATCATCGTTGTTATCGTCCTTATTATCCTCATAATTATCGTCGTTAATATCGTCGTTATTTTGTCACAATCATCGTCGTTAATGTCGTCGTTATTATCGTCATTATCATCGTTGTTATCGTCCTTATCATCCTCATAATTATCGTCGTTAATATCGTCGTTATTTTGTCATAATCATCGTCGTTAATGTCGTCGTTATTATCGTCATATCTACGTTGTTATCGTCATAAATATCATCGATAATATCGTCGTTATTATTGTCATTATCTTCTTTTTATTGTCTTTATTATCGTCGTTAATATCGTCGTTATTATCGTCGTTAATATCGTCATTATCATCGTTGTTATCGTCCTTATCATCCTCATAATTATCGTCGTTAATATCGTCGTTATTTTGTCATAATCATCGTCGTTAATGTCGTCGTTATTATCGTCATTATCTAGGTTGTTATCGTCATAAATATCATCGATAATATCGTCGTTATTATTGTCATTATCTTCTTTTTATTGTCTTTATTATCGTCGTTAATATCGTCGTTATTATCGTCGTTAATATCGTCGTTAATATCGTCATTATCATCGTTGTTATCGTCCTTATCATCCTCATAATTATCGTCGTTAATATCGTCGTTATTTTGTCATAATCATCGTCGTTAATGTCGTCGTTATTATCGTCATTATCTACGTTGTTATCGTCATAAATATCATCGATAATATCGTCGTTATTATTGTCATTATCTTCTTTTTATCGTCGTTTTTAACGTCGTTATTATCGTCGTTAATATCGTCGTTAATATCGTCATTATAATCGTTGTTATCGTCATAAATATCATCGATAATATCGTCGTTAATATTGTCATTATCTTCTTTTTATCGTCGTTATTAACGTCGTTATTATCGTCGTTAATATCGTCGTTATTATCGTTATTATCATCGTTTTTATCGTCCTTATTATCCTCATAATTATCGTCGTTAATATCGTCGTTATTTTTTTCACAATCATCGTCGTTAATATCGTCATTATCTACGTTGTTATCGTCATAAATAACATCGATAATATCGTCGTTATTATTGTCATTATCTTCTTTTTATCGTCGTTATTAACGTCGTTATTATCGTCGTTAATATCGTCGTTAATATCGTCATTATCATCGTTGTTATCGTCCTTATTATCCTCATAATTATCGTCGTTAATATCGTCGTTATTTTGCCATAATCATCGTCGTTAATGTCGTCGTTATTATCGTCATTATCTACGTTGTTATCGTCATAAATATCATCGATAATATCGTCGTTATTATTGTCATTATCTTCTTTTTATCGTCGTTATTAACGTCGTTATTATCGTCGTTAATATCGTCGTTAATATCGTCATTATCATCGTTGTTATCGTCCTTATCATCCTCATAATTATCGTCGTTAATATCGTCGTTATTTTGTCATAAACATCGTCGTTAATAACGTCGTTATTATCGTCATTATCTACGTTGTTATCGTCATAAATATCATCGATAATATCGTCGTTATTATTGTCATTATCTTCTTTTTATTGTCTTTATTATCGTCGTTAATATCGTCGTTATTATCGTCGTTAATATCGTCGTTAATATCGTCATTATCATCGTTGTTATCGTCCTTATTATCCTCATAATTATCGTCGTTAATGTCGTCGTTATTATCGTCATTATCATCGTTGTTATCGTCGTTATTATCCGTATAATTATCGTCGTTAATATCGTCGTTATTATCGTCATTGTCATCGTTGTTATCGTCGTTATTATCCTCATAATTATCGTCGTTATTATCGTCGTTATTTCGTCATTATCATCGTTGTTATCGTCGTTATTATCGTCGTTAATATCGTCATTATCATCGTTGTTATCGTCCTTATTATCCTCATAATTATCCTCGTTAATATCGTCGT
This sequence comes from Dolichovespula media, assembly GCA_911387685.1. Classification (NCBI taxonomy): domain Eukaryota; kingdom Metazoa; phylum Arthropoda; class Insecta; order Hymenoptera; family Vespidae; genus Dolichovespula; species Dolichovespula media. The sequence goes on along the minus strand of CAJVQJ010000020.1, from coordinate 322,881 downwards.
TATTTTGTCACAATCATCGTCGTTAATGTCGTCGTTATTATCGTCATTATCATCGTTGTTATCGTCCTTATCATCCTCATAATTATCGTCGTTAATATCGTCGTTATTTTGTCATAATCATCGTCGTTAATGACGTCGTTATTATCGTCATTATCATCGTTGTTATCGTCATAAATATCATCGATAATATCGTCGTTATTATTGTCATTATCTTCTTTTTATCGTCGTTATTAACGTCGTTATTATCGTCGTTAATATCGTCGTTAATATCGTCATTATCATCGTTGTTATCGTCCTTATCATCCTCATAATTATCGTCGTTAATATCGTCGTTATTTTGTCATAATCATCGTCGTTAATGTCGTCGTTATTATCGTCATTATCTACGTTGTTATCGTCATAAATAACATCGATAATATCGTCGTTATTATTGTCATTATCTTCTTTTTATCGTCGTTATTAACGTCGTTATTATCGTCGTTAATATCGTCGTTAATATCGTCATTATCATCGTTGTTATCGTCCTTATCATCCTCATAATTATCGTCGTTAATATCGTCGTTATTTTGTCATAAACATCGTCGTTAATGACGTCGTTATTATCGTCATTATCTACGTTGTTATCGTCATAAATATCATCGATAATATCGTCGTTATTATTGTCATTATCTTCTTTTTATTGTCTTTATTATCGTCGTTAATATCGTCGTTATTATCGTCGTTAATATCGTCGTTAATATCGTCATTATCATCGTTGTTATCGTCCTTATTATCCTCATAATTATCGTCGTTAATATCGTCGTTATTATCGTTATTATCATCGTTGTTATCGTCGTTATTATCCGTATAATTATCGTCGTTAATATCGTCGTTATTATCGTCATTGTCATCGTTGTTATCGTCGTTATTATCCTCATAATTATCGTCGTTATTATCGTCGTTATTTCGTCATTATCATCGTTGTTATCGTCGTTATTATCGTCGTTAATATCGTCATTATCATCGTTGTTATCGTCCTTATTATCCTCATAATTATCCTCGTTAATATCGTCGTTATTTTGTCACAATCATCGTCGTTAATGTCGTCGTTATTATCGTCATTATCATCGTTGTTATCGTCCTTATCATCCTCATAATTATCGTCGTTAATATCGTCGTTATTTTGTCATAATCATCGTCGTTAATGACGTCGTTATTATCGTCATTATCATCGTTGTTATCGTCATAAATATCATCGATAATATCGTCGTTATTATTGTCATTATCTTCTTTTTATCGTCGTTATTAACGTCGTTATTATCGTCGTTAATATCGTCGTTAATATCGTCATTATCATCGTTGTTATCGTCCTTATCATCCTCATAATTATCGTCGTTAATATCGTCGTTATTTTGTCATAATCATCGTCGTTAATGTCGTCGTTATTATCGTCATTATCTACGTTGTTATCGTCATAAATATCATCGATAATATGGTCGTTATTATTGTCATTATCTTCTTTTTATTGTCTTTATTATCGTCGTTAATATCGTCGTTATTATCGTCGTTAATATCGTCGTTAATATCGTCATTATCATCGTTGTTATCGTCCTTATTATCCTCATAATTATCGTCGTTAATATCGTCGTTATTATCGTTATTATCATCGTTGTTATCGTCGTTATTATCCAGATAATTATCGTCGTTAATATCGTCGTTATTATCGTCATTGTCATCGTTGTTATCGTCGTTATTATCCTCATAATTATCGTCGTTATTATCGTCGTTATTTCGTCATTATCATCGTTGTTATCGTCGTTATTATCGTCGTTAATATCGTCATTATCATCGTTGTTATCGTCCTTATTATCCTCATAATTATCGTCGTTAATATCGTCGTTATTTTGTCACAATCATCGTCGTTAATGTCGTCGTTATTATCGTCATTATCATCGTTGTTATCGTCCTTATCATCCTCATAATTATCGTCGTTAATATCGTCGTTATTTTGTCATAATCATCGTCGTTAATGTCGTCGTTATTATCGTCATATCTACGTTGTTATCGTCATAAATATCATCGATAATATCGTCGTTATTATTGTCATTATCTTCTTTTTATTGTCTTTATTATCGTCGTTAATATCGTCGTTATTATCGTCGTTAATATCGTCATTATCATCGTTGTTATCGTCCTTATCATCCTCATAATTATCGTCGTTAATATCGTCGTTATTTTGTCATAATCATCGTCGTTAATGTCGTCGTTATTATCGTCATTATCTAGGTTGTTATCGTCATAAATATCATCGATAATATCGTCGTTATTATTGTCATTATCTTCTTTTTATTGTCTTTATTATCGTCGTTAATATCGTCGTTATTATCGTCGTTAATATCGTCGTTAATATCGTCATTATCATCGTTGTTATCGTCCTTATCATCCTCATAATTATCGTCGTTAATATCGTCGTTATTTTGTCATAATCATCGTCGTTAATGTCGTCGTTATTATCGTCATTATCTACGTTGTTATCGTCATAAATATCATCGATAATATCGTCGTTATTATTGTCATTATCTTCTTTTTATCGTCGTTTTTAACGTCGTTATTATCGTCGTTAATATCGTCGTTAATATCGTCATTATAATCGTTGTTATCGTCATAAATATCATCGATAATATCGTCGTTAATATTGTCATTATCTTCTTTTTATCGTCGTTATTAACGTCGTTATTATCGTCGTTAATATCGTCGTTATTATCGTTATTATCATCGTTTTTATCGTCCTTATTATCCTCATAATTATCGTCGTTAATATCGTCGTTATTTTTTTCACAATCATCGTCGTTAATATCGTCATTATCATCGTTGTTATCGTCCTTATCATCCTCATAATTATCGTCGTTAATATCGTCGTTATTTTGTCATAATCATCGTCGTTAATGTCGTCGTTATTATCGTCATTATCTACGTTGTTATCGTCATAAATATCATCGATAATATCGTCGTTATTATTGTCATTATCTTCTTTTTATCGTCGTTATTAACGTCGTTATTATCGTCGTTAATATCGTCGTTAATATCGTCATTATCATCGTTGTTATCGTCGTTATTATCGTCGTTAATATCGTCATTATCATCGTTGTTATCGTCCTTATTATCCTCATAATTATCGTCGTTAATATCGTCGTTATTTTGTCACAATCATCGTCGTTAATGTCGTCGTTATTATCGTCATTATCATCGTTGTTATCGTCCTTATCATCCTCATAATTATCGTCGTTAATATCGTCGTTATTTTGTCATAATCATCGTCGTTAATGTCGTCGTTATTATCGTAATTATCTACGTTGTTATCGTCATAAATATCATCGATAATATCGTCGTTATTATTGTCATTATCTTCTTTTTATTGTCTTTATTATCGTCGTTAATATCGTCGTTATTATCGTCGTTAATATCGTCATTATCATCGTTGTTATCGTCCTTATCATCCTCATAATTATCGTCGTTAATATCGTCGTTATTTTGTCATAATCATCGTCGTTAATGTCGTCGTTATTATCGTCATTATCTACGTTGTTATCGTCATAAATATCATCGTTAATATCGTCGTTATTATTGTCATTATCTTCTTTTTATTGTCTTTATTATCGTCGTTAATATCGTCGTTATTATCGTCGTTAATATCGTCGTTAATATCGTCATTATCATCGTTGTTATCGTCCTTATCATCCTCATAATTATCGTCGTTAATATCGTCGTTATTTTGTCATAATCATCGTCGTTAATGTCGTCGTTATTATCGTCATTATCTACGTTGTTATCGTCATAAATATCATCGATAATATCGTCGTTATTATTGTCATTATCTTCTTTTTATCGTCGTTTTTAACGTCGTTATTATCGTCGTTAATATCGTCGTTAATATCGTCATTATAATCGTTGTTATCGTCATAAATATCATCGATAATATCGTCGTTATTATTGTCATTATCTTCTTTTTATTGTCTTTATTATCGTCGTTAATATCGTCGTTATTATCGTCGTTAATATCGTCGTTAATATCGTCATTATCATCGTTGTTATCGTCCTTATTATCCTCATAATTATCGTCGTTAATATCGTCGTTATTTTGTCATAATCGTCGTCGTTAATGTCGTCGTTATTATCGTCATTATCTACGTTGTTATCGTCATAAATAACATCGATAATATCGTCGTTATTATTGTCATTATCTTCTTTTTATCGTCGTTATTAACGACGATATTAACGACGATAATATCGTCGTTAATATCGTCATTATCATCGTTGTTATCGTCCTTATCATCCTCATAATTATCGTCGTTAATATCGTCGTTATTTTGTCATAATCATCGTCGTTAATGTCGTCGTTATTATCGTCATTATCTACGTTGTTATCGACATAAATATTATCTTTAATATCGTCGTTATTATTGTCATTATCTTCTTTTTATTGTCTTTATTATCGTCGTTAATATCGTCGTTATTATCGTCGTTAATATCGTCGTTAATATCGTCATTATCATCGTTGTTATCGTCCTTATTATCCTCATAATTATCGTCGTTAATATCTTCGTTATTTTGTCATAATCATCGTCGTTAATGTCGTCGTTATTATCGTCATTATCTACGTTGTTATCGTCATAAATATCATCGATAATATCGTCGTTATTATTGTCATTATCTTCTTTTTATCGTCGTTATTAACGTCGTTATTATCGTCGTTAATATCGTCGTTATTATCGTTATTATCATCGTTGTTATCGTCGTTATTATCCGTATAATTATCGTCGTTAATATCGTCGTTATTATCGTCATTGTCATCGTTGTTATCGTCGTTATTATCCTCATAATTATCGTCGTTATTATCGTCGTTATTTCGTCATTATCATCGTTGTTATCGTCGTTATTATCGTCGTTAATATCGTCATTATCATCGTTGTTATCGTCCTTATTATCCTCATAATTATCGTCGTTAATATCGTCGTTATTTTGTCACAATCATCGTCGTTAATGTCGTCGTTATTATCGTCATTATCATCGTTGTTATCGTCCTTATCATCCTCATAATTATCGTCGTTAATATCGTCGTTATTTTGTCATAATCATCGTCGTTAATGTCGTCGTTATTATCGTCATTATCTACGTTGTTATCGTCATAAATATCATCGATAATATCGTCGTTATTATTGTCATTATCTTCTTTTTATTGTCTTTATTATCGTCGTTAATATCGTCGTTATTATCGTCGTTAATATCGTCGTTAATATCGTCATTATCATCGTTGTTATCGTCCTTATCATCCTCATAATTATCGTCGTTAATATCGTCGTTATTTTGTCATAATCATCGTCGTTAATGTCGTCGTTATTATCGTCATTATCTACGTTGTTATCGTCATAAATATCATCGATAATATCGTCGTTATTATTGTCATTATCTTCTTTTTATCGTCGTTTTTAACGTCGTTATTATCGTCGTTAATATCGTCGTTAATATCGTCATTATAATCGTTGTTATCGTCATAAATATCATCGATAATATCGTCGTTATTATTGTCATTATCTTCTTTTTATTGTCTTTATTATCGTCGTTAATATCGTCGTTATTATCGTCGTTAATATCGTCGTTAATATCGTCATTATCATCGTTGTTATCGTCCTTATTATCCTCATAATTATCGTCGTTAATATCGTCGTTATTTTGTCATAATCGTCGTCGTTAATGTCGTCGTTATTATCGTCATTATCTACGTTGTTATCGTCATAAATAACATCGATAATATCGTCGTTATTATTGTCATTATCTTCTTTTTATCGTCGTTATTAACGACGATATTAACGACGATAATATCGTCGTTAATATCGTCATTATCATCGTTGTTATCGTCCTTATCATCCTCATAATTATCGTCGTTAATATCGTCGTTATTTTGTCATAATCATCGTCGTTAATGTCGTCGTTATTATCGTCATTATCTACGTTGTTATCGACATAAATATTATCTTTAATATCGTCGTTATTATTGTCATTATCTTCTTTTTATTGTCTTTATTATCGTCGTTAATATCGTCGTTATTATCGTCGTTAATATCGTCGTTAATATCGTCATTATCATCGTTGTTATCGTCCTTATTATCCTCATAATTATCGTCGTTAATATCGTCGTTATTTTGTCATAATCATCGTCGTTAATGTCGTCGTTATTATCGTCATTATCTACGTTGTTATCGTCATAAATATCATCGATAATATCGTCGTTATTATTGTCATTATCTTCTTTTTATCGTCGTTATTAACGTCGTTATTATCGTCGTTAATATCGTCGTTATTATCGTTATTATCATCGTTGTTATCGTCGTTATTATCCGTATAATTATCGTCGTTAATATCGTCGTTATTATCGTCATTGTCATCGTTGTTATCGTCGTTATTATCCTCATAATTATCGTCGTTATTATCGTCGTTATTTCGTCATTATCATCGTTGTTATCGTCGTTATTATCGTCGTTAATATCGTCATTATCATCGTTGTTATCGTCCTTATTATCCTCATAATTATCGTCGTTAATATCGTCGTTATTTTGTCACAATCATCGTCGTTAATGTCGTCGTTATTATCGTCATTATCATCGTTGTTATCGTCCTTATCATCCTCATAATTATCGTCGTTAATATCGTCGTTATTTTGTCATAATCATCGTCGTTAATGTCGTCGTTATTATCGTCATTATCTACGTTGTTATCGTCATAAATATCATCGATAATATCGTCGTTATTATTGTCATTATCTTCTTTTTATCGTCGTTTTTAACGTCGTTATTATCGTCGTTAATATCGTCGTTAATATCGTCATTATAATCGTTGTTATCGTCATAAATATCATCGATAATATCGTCGTTATTATTGTCATTATCTTCTTTTTATTGTCTTTATTATCGTCGTTAATATCGTCGTTATTATCGTCGTTAATATCGTCGTTAATATCGTCATTATCATCGTTGTTATCGTCCTTATTATCCTCATAATTATCGTCGTTAATATCGTCGTTATTTTGTCATAATCGTCGCCGTTAATGTCGTCGTTATTATCGTCATTATCTACGTTGTTATCGTCATAAATAACATCGATAATATCGTCGTTATTATTGTCATTATCTTCTTTTTATCGTCGTTATTAACGACGTTATTATCGTCGTTAATATCCTCGTTAATATCGTCATTATCATCGTTGTTATCGTCCTTATCATCCTCATAATTATCGTCGTTAATATCGTCGTTATTTTGTCATAATCATCGTCGTTAATGTCGTCGTTATTATCGTCATTATCTACGTTGTTATCGACATAAATATTATCTTTAATATCGTCGTTATTATTGTCATTATCTTCTTTTTATTGTCTTTATTATCGTCGTTAATATCGTCGTTATTATCGTCGTTAATATCGTCGTTAATATCGTCATTATCATCGTTGTTATCGTCCTTATTATCCTCATAATTATCGTCGTTAATATCGTCGTTATTTTGTCATAATCATCGTCGTTAATGTCGTCGTTATTATCGTCATTATCTACGTTGTTATCGTCATAAATATCATCGATAATATCGTCGTTATTATTGTCATTATCTTCTTTTTATCTTCGTTATTAACGTCGTTATTATCGTCGTTAATATCGTCGTTATTATCGTTATTATCATCGTTGTTATCGTCGTTATTATCCGTATAATTATCGTCGTTAATATCGTCGTTATTATCGTCATTGTCATCGTTGTTATCGTCGTTATTATCCTCATAATTATCGTCGTTATTATCGTCGTTATTTCGTCATTATCATCGTTGTTATCGTCGTTATTATCGTCGTTAATATCGTCATTATCATCGTTGTTATCGTCCTTATTATCCTCATAATTATCGTCGTTAATATCGTCGTTATTTTGTCACAATCATCGTCGTTAATGTCGTCGTTATTATCGTCATTATCATCGTTGTTATCGTCCTTATCATCCTCATAATTATCGTCGTTAATATCGTCGTTATTTTGTCATAATCATCGTCGTTAATGTCGTCGTTATTATCGTCATTATCTACGTTGTTATCGTCATAAATATCATCGATAATATCGTCGTTATTATTGTCATTATCTTCTTTTTATTGTCTTTATTATCGTCGTTAATATCGTCGTTATTATCGTCGTTAATATCGTCATTATCATCGTTGTTATCGTCCTTATTATCCTCATAATTATCGTCGTTAATATCGTCGTTATTTTGTCATAATCATCGTCGTTAATGTCGTCGTTATTATCGTCATTATCTACGTTGTTATCGTCATAAATATCATCGATAATATCGTCGTTATTATTGTCATTATCTTCTTTTTATTGTCTTTATTATCGTCGTTAATATCGTCGTTATTATCGTCGTTAATATCGTCGTTAATATCGTCATTATCATCGTTGTTATCGTCCTTATCATCCTCATAATTATCGTCGTTAATATCGTCGTTATTTTGTCATAATCATCGTCGTTAATGTCGTCGTTATTATCGTCATTATCTACGTTGTTATCGTCATAAATATCATCGATAATATCGTCGTTATTATTGTCATTATCTTCTTTTTATCGTCGTTTTTAACGTCGTTATTATCGTCGTTAATATCGTCGTTAATATCGTCATTATAATCGTTGTTATCGTCATAAATATCATCGATAATATCGTCGTTATTATTGTCATTATCTTCTTTTTATTGTCTTTATTATCGTCGTTAATATCGTCGTTATTATCGTCGTTAATATCGTCGTTAATATCGTCATTATCATCGTTGTTATCGTCCTTATTATCCTCATAATTATCGTCGTTAATATCGTCGTTATTTTGTCATAATCGTCGTCGTTAATGTCGTCGTTATTATCGTCATTATCTACGTTGTTATCGTCATAAATAACATCGATAATATCGTCGTTATTATTGTCATTATCTTCTTTTTATCGTCGTTATTAACGACGTTATTATCGTCGTTAATATCGTCGTTAATATCGTCATTATCATCGTTGTTATCGTCCTTATCATCCTCATAATTATCGTCGTTAATATCGTCGTTATTTTGTCATAATCATCGTCGTTAATGTCGTCGTTATTATCGTCATTATCTACGTTGTTATCGACATAAATATTATCTTTAATATCGTCGTTATTATTGTCATTATCTTCTTTTTATTGTCTTTATTATCGTCGTTAATATCGTCGTTATTATCGTCGTTAATATCGTCGTTAATATCGTCATTATCATCGTTGTTATCGTCCTTATTATCCTCATAATTATCGTCGTTAATATCGTCGTTATTTTGTCATAATCATCGTCGTTAATGTCGTCGTTATTATCGTCATAATCTACGTTGTTATCGTCATAAATATCATCGATAATATCGTCGTTATTATTGTCATTATCTTCTTTTTATCGTCGTTATTAACGTCGTTATTATCGTCGTTAATATCGTCGTTATTATCGTTATTATCATCGTTGTTATCGTCGTTATTATCCGCATAATTATCGTCGTTAATATCGTCGTTATTATCGTCATTGTCATCGTTGTTATCGTCGTTATTATCCTCATAATTATCGTCGTTATTATCGTCGTTATTTCGTCATTATCATCGTTGTTATCGTCGTTATTATCGTCGTTAATATCGTCATTATCATCGTTGTTATCGTCCTTATTATCCTCATAATTATCGTCGTTAATATCGTCGTTATTTTGTCACAATCATCGTCGTTAATGTCGTCGTTATTATCGTCATTATCATCGTTGTTATCGTCCTTATCATCCTCATAATTATCGTCGTTAATATCGTCGTTATTTTGTTATAATCATCGTCGTTAATGACGTCGTTATTATCGTCATTATCATCGTTGTTATCGTCATAAATATCATCGATAATATCGTCGTTATTATTGTCATTATCTTCTTTTTATCGTCGTTATTAACGTCGTTATTATCGTCGTTAATATCGTCGTTAATATCGTCATTATCATCGTTGTTATCGTCCTTATCATCCTCATAATTATCGTCGTTAATATCGTCGTTATTTTGTCATAATCATCGTCGTTAATGTCGTCGTTATTATCGTCATTATCTACGTTGTTATCGTCATAAATATCATCGATAATATCGTCGTTATTATTGTCATTATCTTCTTTTTATCGTCGTTATTAACGTCGTTATTATCGTCATTAATATCGTCGTTAATATCGTCATTATCATCGTTGTTATCGTCCTTATCATCCTCATAATTATCGTCGTTAATATCGTCGTTATTTTGTCATAATCATCGTCGTTAATGTCGTCGTTATTATCGTCATTATCTACGTTGTTATCGTCATAAATATCGTCGATAATATCGTCGTTATTATTGTCATTATCTTCTTTTTATCGTCGTTATTAACGTCGTTATTATCGTCGTTAATATCGTCGTTAATATCGTCATTATCATCGTTGTTATCGTCCTTATCATCCTCATAATTATCGTCGTTAATATCGTCGTTATTTTGTCATAATCATCGTCGTTAATGTCGTCGTTATTATCGTCATTATCTACGTTGTTATCGTCATAAATATTATCGTTAATATCGTCGTTATTATTGTCATTATCTTCTTTTTATTGTCTTTATTATCGTCGTTAATATCGTCGTTAATATCGTCATTATCATCGTTGTTATCGTCCTTATTATCCTCATAATTATCGTCGTTAATATCGTCGTTATTTTGTCATAATCATCGTCGTTAATGTCGTCGTTATTATCGTCATTATCTACGTTGTTATCGTCATAAATATCATCGATAATATCGTCGTTATTATTGTCATTATCTTCTTTTTATCGTCGTTTTTAACGTCGTTATTATCGTCGTTAATATCGTCGTTAATATCGTCATTATAATCGTTGTTATCGTCATAAATATCATCGATAATATCGTCGTTATTATTGTCATTATCTTCTTTTTATTGTCTTTATTATCGTCGTTAATATCGTCGTTATTATCGTCGTTAATATCGTCGTTAATATCGTCATTATCATCGTTGTTATCGTCCTTATTATCCTCATAATTATCGTCGTTAATATCGTCGTTATTTTGTCATAATCGTCGTCGTTAATGTCGTCGTTATTATCGTCATTATCTACGTTGTTATCGTCATAAATAACATCGATAATATCGTCGTTATTATTGTCATTATCTTCTTTTTATCGTCGTTATTAACGACGATATTAACGACGATAATATCGTCGTTAATATCGTCATTATCATCGTTGTTATCGTCCTTATCATCCTCATAATTATCGTCGTTAATATCGTCGTTATTTTGTCATAATCATCGTCGTTAATGTCGTCGTTATTATCGTCATTATCTACGTTGTTATCGACATAAATATTATCTTTAATATCGTCGTTATTATTGTCATTATCTTCTTTTTATTGTCTTTATTATCGTCGTTAATATCGTCGTTATTATCGTCGTTAATATCGTCGTTAATATCGTCATTATCATCGTTGTTATCGTCCTTATTATCCTCATAATTATCGTCGTTAATATCGTCGTTATTTTGTCATAATCATCGTCGTTAATGTCGTCGTTATTATCGTCATAATCTACGTTGTTATCGTCATAAATATCATCGATAATATCGTCGTTATTATTGTCATTATCTTCTTTTTATCGTCGTTATTAACGTCGTTATTATCGTCGTTAATATCGTCGTTATTATCGTTATTATCATCGTTGTTATCGTCGTTATTATCCGTATAATTATCGTCGTTAATATCGTCGTTATTATCGTCATTGTCATCGTTGTTATCGTCGTTATTATCCTCATAATTATCGTCGTTATTATCGTCGTTATTTCGTCATTATCATCGTTGTTATCGTCGTTATTATCGTCGTTAATATCGTCATTATCATCGTTGTTATCGTCCTTATTATCCTCATAATTATCGTCGTTAATATCGTCGTTATTTTGTCACAATCATCGTCGTTAATGTCGTCGTTATTATCGTCATTATCATCGTTGTTATCGTCCTTATCATCCTCATAATTATCGTCGTTAATATCGTCGTTATTTTGTTATAATCATCGTCGTTAATGACGTCGTTATTATCGTCATTATCATCGTTGTTATCGTCATAAATATCATCGATAATATCGTCGTTATTATTGTCATTATCTTCTTTTTATCGTCGTTATTAACGTCGTTATTATCGTCGTTAATATCGTCGTTAATATCGTCATTATCATCGTTGTTATCGTCCTTATCATCCTCATAATTATCGTCGTTAATATCGTCGTTATTTTGTCATAATCATCGTCGTTAATGTCGTCGTTATTATCGTCATTATCTACGTTGTTATCGTCATAAATATCATCGATAATATCGTCGTTATTATTGTCATTATCTTCTTTTTATCGTCGTTATTAACGTCGTTATTATCGTCATTAATATCGTCGTTAATATCGTCATTATCATCGTTGTTATCGTCCTTATCATCCTCATAATTATCGTCGTTAATATCGTCGTTATTTTGTCATAATCATCGTCGTTAATGTCGTCGTTATTATCGTCATTATCTACGTTGTTATCGTCATAAATATCGTCGATAATATCGTCGTTATTATTGTCATTATCTTCTTTTTATCGTCGTTATTAACGTCGTTATTATCGTCGTTAATATCGTCGTTAATATCGTCATTATCATCGTTGTTATCGTCCTTATCATCCTCATAATTATCGTCGTTAATATCGTCGTTATTTTGTCATAATCATCGTCGTTAATGTCGTCGTTATTATCGTCATTATCTACGTTGTTATCGTCATAAATATTATCGTTAATATCGTCGTTATTATTGTCATTATCTTCTTTTTATTGTCTTTATTATCGTCGTTAATATCGTCGTTAATATCGTCATTATCATCGTTGTTATCGTCCTTATTATCCTCATAATTATCGTCGTTAATATCGTCGTTATTTTGTCATAATCATCGTCGTTAATGTCGTCGTTATTATCGTCATTATCTACGTTGTTATCGTCATAAATATCATCGATAATATCGTCGTTATTATTGTCATTATCTTCTTTTTATCGTCGTTTTTAACGTCGTTATTATCGTCGTTAATATCGTCGTTAATATCGTCATTATAATCGTTGTTATCGTCATAAATATCATCGATAATATCGTCGTTATTATTGTCATTATCTTCTTTTTATTGTCTTTATTATCGTCGTTAATATCGTCGTTATTATCGTCGTTAATATCGTCGTTAATATCGTCATTATCATCGTTGTTATCGTCCTTATTATCCTCATAATTATCGTCGTTAATATCGTCGTTATTTTGTCATAATCGTCGTCGTTAATGTCGTCGTTATTATCGTCATTATCTACGTTGTTATCGTCATAAATAACATCGATAATATCGTCGTTATTATTGTCATTATCTTCTTTTTATCGTCGTTATTAACGACGATATTAACGACGATAATATCGTCGTTAATATCGTCATTATCATCGTTGTTATCGTCCTTATCATCCTCATAATTATCGTCGTTAATATCGTCGTTATTTTGTCATAATCATCGTCGTTAATGTCGTCGTTATTATCGTCATTATCTACGTTGTTATCGACATAAATATTATCTTTAATATCGTCGTTATTATTGTCATTATCTTCTTTTTATTGTCTTTATTATCGTCGTTAATATCGTCGTTATTATCGTCGTTAATATCGTCGTTAATATCGTCATTATCATCGTTGTTATCGTCCTTATTATCCTCATAATTATCGTCGTTAATATCGTCGTTATTTTGTCATAATCATCGTCGTTAATGTCGTCGTTATTATCGTCATAATCTACGTTGTTATCGTCATAAATATCATCGATAATATCGTCGTTATTATTGTCATTATCTTCTTTTTATCGTCGTTATTAACGTCGTTATTATCGTCGTTAATATCGTCGTTATTATCGTTATTATCATCGTTGTTATCGTCGTTATTATCCGTATAATTATCGTCGTTAATATCGTCGTTATTATCGTCATTGTCATCGTTGTTATCGTCGTTATTATCCTCATAATTATCGTCGTTATTATCGTCGTTATTTCGTCATTATCATCGTTGTTATCGTCGTTATTATCGTCGTTAATATCGTCATTATCATCGTTGTTATCGTCCTTATTATCCTCATAATTATCGTCGTTAATATCGTCGTTATTTTGTCACAATCATCGTCGTTAATGTCGTCGTTATTATCGTCATTATCATCGTTGTTATCGTCCTTATCATCCTCATAATTATCGTCGTTAATATCGTCGTTATTTTGTTATAATCATCGTCGTTAATGACGTCGTTATTATCGTCATTATCATCGTTGTTATCGTCATAAATATCATCGATAATATCGTCGTTATTATTGTCATTATCTTCTTTTTATCGTCGTTATTAACGTCGTTATTATCGTCGTTAATATCGTCGTTAATATCGTCATTATCATCGTTGTTATCGTCCTTATCATCCTCATAATTATCGTCGTTAATATCGTCGTTATTTTGTCATAATCATCGTCGTTAATGTCGTCGTTATTATCGTCATTATCTACGTTGTTATCGTCATAAATATCATCGATAATATCGTCGTTATTATTGTCATTATCTTCTTTTTATCGTCGTTATTAACGTCGTTATTATCGTCATTAATATCGTCGTTAATATCGTCATTATCATCGTTGTTATCGTCCTTATCATCCTCATAATTATCGTCGTTAATATCGTCGTTATTTTGTCATAATCATCGTCGTTAATGTCGTCGTTATTATCGTCATTATCTACGTTGTTATCGTCATAAATATCGTCGATAATATCGTCGTTATTATTGTCATTATCTTCTTTTTATCGTCGTTATTAACGTCGTTATTATCGTCGTTAATATCGTCGTTAATATCGTCATTATCATCGTTGTTATCGTCCTTATCATCCTCATAATTATCGTCGTTAATATCGTCGTTATTTTGTCATAATCATCGTCGTTAATGTCGTCGTTATTATCGTCATTATCTACGTTGTTATCGTCATAAATATTATCGTTAATATCGTCGTTATTATTGTCATTATCTTCTTTTTATTGTCTTTATTATCGTCGTTAATATCGTCGTTAATATCGTCATTATCATCGTTGTTATCGTCCTTATTATCCTCATAATTATCGTCGTTAATATCGTCGTTATTTTGTCATAATCATCGTCGTTAATGTCGTCGTTATTATCGTCATTATCTACGTTGTTATCGTCATAAATATCATCGATAATATCGTCGTTATTATTGTCATTATCTTCTTTTTATTGTCTTTATTATCGTCGTTAATATCGTCGTTATTATCGTCGTTAATATCGTCGTTAATATCGTCATTATCATCGTTGTCATCGCCCTTATTATCCTCATAATTATCGTCGTTAATATCGTCGTTATTTTGTCATAATCGTCGTCGTTAATGTCGTCGTTATTATCGTCATTATCTACGTTGTTATCGTCATAAATAACATCGATAATATCGTCGTTATTATTGTCATTATCTTCTTTTTATCGTCGTTATTAACGTCGTTATTATCGTCGTTAATATCGTCGTTAATATCGTCATTATCATCGTTGTTATCGTCCTTATTATCCTCATAATTATCGTCGTTAATATCGTCGTTATTTTGTCACAATCATCGTCGTTAATGTCGTCGTTAATATCGTCATTATCATCGTTGTTATCGTCCTTATCATCCTCATAATTATCGTCGTTAATATCGTCGTTATTTTGTCATAATCATCGTCGTTAATGTCGTCGTTATTATCGTCATTATCTACGTTGTTATCGTCCTTATCATCCTCATAATTATCGTCGTTAATATCGTCGTTATTTTGTCATAATCATCGTCGTTAATGTCGTCGTTATTATCGTCATTATCTACGTTGTTATCGTCATAAATATCGTCGATAATATCGTCGTTATTATTGTCATTATCTTCTTTTTATCGTCGTTATTAACGTCGTTATTATCGTCGTTAATATCGTCGTTAATATCGTCATTATCATCGTTGTTATCGTCCTTATCATCCTCATAATTATCGTCGTTAATATCGTCGTTATTTTGTCATAATCATCGTCGTTAATGTCGTCGTTATTATCGTCATTATCTACGTTGTTATCGTCATAAATATTATCGTTAATATCGTCGTTATTATTGTCATTATCTTCTTTTTATTGTCTTTATTATCGTCGTTAATATCGTCGTTAATATCGTCATTATCATCGTTGTTATCGTCCTTATTATCCTCATAATTATCGTCGTTAATATCGTCGTTATTTTGTCATAATCATCGTCGTTAATGTCGTCGTTATTATCGTCATTATCTACGTTGTTATCGTCATAAATATCATCGATAATATCGTCGTTATTATTGTCATTATCTTCTTTTTATTGTCTTTATTATCGTCGTTAATATCGTCGTTATTATCGTCGTTAATATCGTCGTTAATATCGTCATTATCATCGTTGTCATCGTCCTTATTATCCTCATAATTATCGTCGATAATATCGTCGTTATTTTGTCATAATCGTCGTCGTTAATGTCGTCGTTATTATCGTCATTATCTACGTTGTTATCGTCATAAATAACATCGATAATATCGTCGTTATTATTGTCATTATCTTCTTTTTATCGTCGTTATTAACGTCGTTATTATCGTCGTTAATATCGTCGTTAATATCGTCATTATCATCGTTGTTATCGTCCTTATTATCCTCATAATTATCGTCGTTAATATCGTCGTTATTTTGTCACAATCATCGTCGTTAATGTCGTCGTTAATATCGTCATTATCATCGTTGTTATCGTCCTTATCATCCTCATAATTATCGTCGTTAATATCGTCGTTATTTTGTCATAATCATCGTCGTTAATGTCGTCGTTATTATCGTCATTATCTACGTTGTTATCGTCATAAATATCATCGATAATATCGTCGTTATTATTGTCATTATCTTCTTTTTATCGTCGTTATTAACGTCGTTATTATCGTCGTTAATATCGTCGTTAATATCGTCATTATCATCGTTGTTATCGTCCTTATCATCCTCATAATTATCGTCGTTAATATCGTCGTTATTTTGTCATAATCATCGTCGTTAATGTCGTCGTTATTATCGTCATTATCTACGTTGTTATCGTCATAAATATCATCGATAATATCGTCGTTATTATTGTCATTATCTTCTTTTTATTGTCTTTATTATCGTCGTTAATATCGTCGTTATTATCGTCGTTAATATCGTCGTTAATATCGTCATTATCATCGTTGTTATCGTCCTTATTATCCTCATAATTATCGTCGTTAATATCGTCGTTATTATCGTTATTATCATCGTTGTTATCGTCGTTATTATCCGCATAATTATCGTCGTTAATATCGTCTTTATTATCGTCATTGTCATCGTTGTTATCGTCGTTATTATCCTCATAATTATCGTCGTTATTATCGTCGTTATTTCGTCATTATCATCGTTGTTATCGTCGTTATTATCGTCGTTAATATCGTCATTATCATCGTTGTTATCGTCCTTATTATCCTCATAATTATCGTCGTTAATATCGTCGTTATTTTGTCACAATCATCGTCGTTAATGTCGTCGTTATTATCGTCATTATCATCGTTGTTATCGTCCTTATCATCCTCATAATAATCGTCGTTAATATCGTCGTTATTTTGTCATAATCATCGTCGTTAATGTCGTCGTTATTATCGTCATTATCTACGTTGTTATCGTCATAAATATCATCGATAATATCGTCGTTATTATTGTCATTATCTTCTTTTTATCGTCGTTATTAACGTCGTTATTATCGTCGTTAATATCGTCGTTAATATCGTCATTATCATCGTTGTTATCGTCCTTATCATCCTCATAATTATCGTCGTTAATATCGTCGTTATTTTGTCATAATCATCGTCGTTAATGTCGTCGTTATTATCGTCATTATCATCGTTGTTATCGTCATAAATATCATCGATAATATCGTCGTTATTATTGTCATTATCTTCTTTTTATCGTCGTTATTAACGTCGTTATTATCGTCGTTAATATCGTCGTTAATATCGTCATTATCATCGTTGTTATCGTCCTTATCATCCTCATAATTATCGTCGTTAATATCGTCGTTATTTTGTCATAATCATCGTCGTTAATGTCGTCGTTATTATCGTCATTATCTACGTTGTTATCGTCATAAATATTATCGTTAATATCGTCGTTATTATTGTCATTATCTTCTTTTTATTGTCTTTATTATCGTCGTTAATATCGTCGTTATTATCGTCGTTAATATCGTCATTATCATCGTTGTTATCGTCCTTATTATCCTCATAATTATCGTCGTTAATATCGTCGTTATTTTGTCATAATCATCGTCGTTAATGTCGTCGTTATTATCGTCATTATCTACGTTGTTATCGTCATAAATATCATCGATAATATCGTCGTTATTATTGTCATTATCTTCTTTTTATTGTCTTTATTATCGTCGTTAATATTGTCGTTATTATCGTCGTTAATATCGTCGTTAATATCGTCATTATCATCGTTGTCATCGTCCTTATTATCCTCATAATTATCGTCGTTAATATCGTCGTTATTTTGTCATAATCGTCGTCGTTAATGTCGTCGTTATTATCGTCATTATCTACGTTGTTATCGTCATAAATAACATCGATAATATCGTCGTTATTATTGTCATTATCTTCTTTTTATCGTCGTTATTAACGTCGTTATTATCGTCGTTAATATCGTCGTTAATATCGTCATTATCATCGTTGTTATCGTCCTTATTATCCTCATAATTATCGTCGTTAATATCGTCGTTATTTTGTCACAATCATCGTCGTTAATGTCGTCGTTAATATCGTCATTATCATCGTTGTTATCGTCCTTATCATCCTCATAATTATCGTCGTTAATATCGTCGTTATTTTGTCATAATCATCGTCGTTAATGTCGTCGTTATTATCGTCATTATCTACGTTGTTATCGTCATAAATATCATCGATAATATCGTCGTTATTATTGTCATTATCTTCTTTTTATTGTCTTTATTATCGTCGTTAATATCGTCGTTATTATCGTCGTTAATATCGTCGTTAATATCGTCATTATCATCGTTGTTATCGTCCTTATTATCCTCATAATTATCGTCGTTAATATCGTCGTTATTATCGTTATTATCATCGTTGTTATCGTCGTTATTATCCGCATAATTATCGTCGTTAATATCGTCGTTATTATCGTCATTGTCATCGTTGTTATCGTCGTTATTATCCTCATAATTATCGTCGTTATTATCGTCGTTATTTCGTCATTATCATCGTTGTTATCGTCGTTATTATCGTCGTTAATATCGTCATTATCATCGTTGTTATCGTCCTTATTATCCTCATAATTATCGTCGTTAATATCGTCGTTATTTTGTCACAATCATCGTCGTTAATGTCGTCGTTATTATCGTCATTATCATCGTTGTTATCGTCCTTATCATCCTCATAATTATCGTCGTTAATATCGTCGTTATTTTGTCATAATCATCGTCGTTAATGTCGTCGTTATTATCGTCATTATCTACGTTGTTATCGTCATAAATATCATCGATAATATCGTCGTTATTATTGTCATTATCTTCTTTTTATCGTCGTTATTAACGTCGTTATTATCGTCGTTAATATCGTCGTTAATATCGTCATTATCATCGTTGTTATCGTCCTTATCATCCTCATAATTATCGTCGTTAATATCGTCGTTATTTTGTCATAATCATCGTCGTTAATGTCGTCGTTATTATCGTCATTATCATCGTTGTTTTTGTCATAAATATCATCGATAATATCGTCGTTATTATTGTCATTATCTTCTTTTTATCGTCGTTATTAATGCCGTTATTATCGTCGTTAATATCGTCGTTAATATCGTCAATATCATCGTTGTTATCGTCCTTATCATCCTCTTAATTATCGTCGTTAATATCGTCGTTATTTTGTCACAATCATCGTCGTTAATGTCGTCGTTATTATCGTCATTATCATCGTTGTTATCGTCCTTATCATCCTCATAATTATCGTCGTTAATATCGTCGTTATTTTGTCATAATCATCGTCGTTAATGTCGTCGTTAT
The DNA here is from genome assembly GCA_911387685.1 of Dolichovespula media. NCBI lineage: Eukaryota > Metazoa > Arthropoda > Insecta > Hymenoptera > Vespidae > Dolichovespula > Dolichovespula media. Next base: position 302,625 of record CAJVQJ010000020.1, on the reverse strand, counting down.
TATCGTCATTATCTACGTTGTTATCGTCATAAATATCATCGATAATATCGTCGTTATTATTGTCAATATCTTCTTTTTATCGTCGTTATTAACGTCGTTATTATCGTCGTTAATATCGTCGTTATTATCGTCGTTAATATCGTTATTATCATCGTTGTTATCGTCCTTATTATCCTCATAATTATCGTCGTTAATATCGTCGTTATTTTGTCACAATCATCGTCGTTAATGTCGTCGTTAATATCGTCATTATCATCGTTGTTATCGTCCTTATCATCCTCATAATTATCGTCGTTAATATCGTCGTTATTTTGTCATAATCATCGTCGTTAATGTCGTCGTTATTATCGTCATTATCTACGTTGTTATCGTCATAAATATCATCGATAATATCGTCGTTATTATTGTCATTATCTTCTTTTTATCGTCGTTATTAACGTCGTTATTATCGTCGTTAATATCGTCGTTAATATCGTCATTATCATCGTTGTTATCGTCCTTATCATCCTCATAATTATCGTCGTTAATATCGTCGTTATTTTGTCATAATCATCGTCGTTAATGTCGTCGTTATTATCGTCATTATCTACGTTGTTATCGTCATAAATATTATCGTTAATATCGTCGTTATTATTGTCATTATCTTCTTTTTATTGTCTTTAATATCGTCGTTAATATCGTCGTTATTATCGTCGTTAATATCGTCATTATCATCGTTGTTATCGTCCTTATTATCCTCATAATTATCGTCGTTAATATCGTCGTTATTTTGTCATAATCATCGTCGTTAATGTCGTCGTTATTATCGTTATTATCTACGTTGTTATCGTCATAAATATCATCGATAATATCGTCGTTATTATTGTCATTATCTTCTTTTTATTGTCTTTATTATCGTCGTTAATATCGTCGTTATTATCGTCGTTAATATCGTCGTTAATATCGTCATTATCATCGTTGTCATCGTCCTTATTATCCTCATAATTATCGTCGTTAATATCGTCGTTATTTTGTCATAATCGTCGTCGTTAATGTCGTCGTTATTATCGTCATTATCTACGTTGTTATCGTCATAAATAACATCGATAATATCGTCGTTATTATTGTCATTATCTTCTTTTTATCGTCGTTATTAACGTCGTTATTATCGTCGTTAATATCGTCGTTAATATCGTCATTATCATCGTTGTTATCGTCCTTATTATCCTCATAATTATCGTCGTTAATATCGTCGTTATTTTGTCACAATCATCGTCGTTAATGTCGTCGTTAATATCGTCATTATCATCGTTGTTATCGTCCTTATCATCCTCATAATTATCGTCGTTAATATCGTCGTTATTTTGTCATAATCATCGTCGTTAATGTCGTCGTTATTATCGTCATTATCTACGTTGTTATCGTCATAAATATCATCGATAATATCGTCGTTATTATTGTCATTATCTTCTTTTTATTGTCTTTATTATCGTCGTTAATATCGTCGTTATTATCGTCGTTAATATCGTCGTTAATATCGTCATTATCATCGTTGTTATCGTCCTTATTATCCTCATAATTATCGTCGTTAATATCGTCGTTATTATCGTTATTATCATCGTTGTTATCGTCGTTATTATCCGCATAATTATCGTCGTTAATATCGTCGTTATTATCGTCATTGTCATCGTTGTTATCGTCGTTATTATCCTCATAATTATCGTCGTTATTATCGTCGTTATTTCGTCATTATCATCGTTGTTATCGTCGTTATTATCGTCGTTAATATCGTCATTATCATCGTTGTTATCGTCCTTATTATCCTCATAATTATCGTCGTTAATATCGTCGTTATTTTGTCACAATCATCGTCGTTAATGTCGTCGTTATTATCGTCATTATCATCGTTGTTATCGTCCTTATCATCCTCATAATTATCGTCGTTAATATCGTCGTTATTTTGTCATAATCATCGTCGTTAATGTCGTCGTTATTATCGTCATTATCTACGTTGTTATCGTCATAAATATCATCGATAATATCGTCGTTATTATTGTCATTATCTTCTTTTTATCGTCGTTATTAACGTCGTTATTATCGTCGTTAATATCGTCGTAAATATCGTCATTATCATCGTTGTTATCGTCCTTATCATCCTCATAATTATCGTCGTTAATATCGTCGTTATTTTGTCATAATCATCGTCGTTAATGTCGTCGTTATTATCGTCATTATCATCGTTGTTTTTGTCATAAATATCATCGATAATATCGTCGTTATTATTGTCATTATCTTCTTTTTATCGTCGTTATTAATGCCGTTATTATCGTCGTTAATATCGTCGTTAATATCGTCATTATCATCGTTGTTATCGTCCTTATCATCCTCTTAATTATCATCGTTAATATCGTCGTTATTTTGTCACAATCATCGTCGTTAATGTCGTCGTTATTATCGTCATTATCATCGTTGTTATCGTCCTTATCATCCTCATAATTATCGTCGTTAATATCGTCGTTATTTTGTCATAATCATCGTCGTTAATGTCGTCGTTATTATCGTCATTATCTACGTTGTTATCGTCATAAATATCATCGATAATATCGTCGTTATTATTGTCAATATCTTCTTTTTATCGTCGTTATTAACGTCGTTATTATCGTCGTTAATATCGTCGTTATTATCGTCGTTAATATCGTTATTATCATCGTTGTTATCGTCCTTATCATCCTCATAATTATCGTCGTTAATATCGTCGTTATTTTGTCATAATCATCGTCGTTAATGTCGTCGTTATTATCGTCATTATCTACGTTGTTATCATCATAAATATCATCGATAATATCGTCGTTATTATTGTCATTATCTTCTTTTTATCGTCGTTATTAACGTCGTTATTATCGTCGTTAATATCGTCATTATCATCGTTGTTATCGTCCTTATCATCCTCATAATTATCGTCGTTAATATCGTCGTTATTTTGTCATAATCATCGTCGTTAATGTCGTCGTTATTATCGTCATTATCTACGTTGTTATGGTCATAAATATCATCGATAATATCGTCGTTATTATTGTCATTATCATCTTTTTATCGTCGTTATTAACGTCGTTATTATCGTCGTTAATATCGTCGTTATTATCGTTATTATCATCGTTGTTATCGTCGTTATTATCCGTATAATTATCGTCGTTAATATCGTCGTTATTATCGTCATTGTCATCGTTGTTATCGTCGTTATTATCCTCATAATTATCGTCGTTATTATCGTCGTTATTTCGTCATTATCATCGTTGTTATCGTCGTTATTATCGTCGTTAATATCGTTATTATAATCGTTGTTATCGTCCTTATCATCCTCATAATTATCGTCGTTAATATCGTCGTTATTTTGTCATAATCATCGTCGTCAATGTCGTCGTTATTATCGTCATTATCTACGTTGTTATCGTCATAAATATCATCGATAATATCGTCGTTATTATTGTCATTATCTTCTTTTTATCGTCGTTATTAACGTCGTTATTATCGTCGTTAATATCGTCATTATCATCGTTGTTATCGTCCTTATCATCCTTATAATTATCGTCGTTAATATCGTCGTTATTTTGTCATAATCATCGTCGTTAATGTCGTCGTTATTATTGTCATTATCTACGTTGTTATCGTCATAAATATCATCGATAATATCGTCGTTATTATTGTCATTATCATCTTTTTATCGTCGTTATTAACGTCGTTATTATCGTCGTTAATATCGTCGTTATTATCGTTATTATCATCGTTGTTATCGTCGTTATTATCCGTATAATTATCGTCGTTAATATCGTCGTTATTATCGTCATTGTCATCGTTGTTATCGTCGTTATTATCCTCATAATTATCGTCGTTATTATCGTCGTTATTTCGTCATTATCATCGTTGTTATCGTCGTTATTATCGTCGTTAATATCGTCATTATCATCGTTGTTATCGTCCTTATTATCCTCATAATTATCGTCGTTAATGTCGTCGTTATTTTGTCACAATCATCGTCGTTAATGTCGTCGTTATTATCGTCATTATCATCGTTGTTATCGTCCTTATCATCCTCATAATTATCGTCGTTAATATCGTCGTTATTTTGTTATAATCATCGTCGTTAATGACGTCGTTATTATCGTCATTATCATCGTAGTTATCGTCATAAATATCATCGATAATATCGTCGTTATTATTGTCATTATCTTCTTTTTATCGTCGTTATTAACGTCGTTATTATCGTCGTTAATATCGTCGTTAATATCGTCATTATCATCGTTGTTATCGTCCTTATCATCCTCTTAATTATCGTCGTTAATATCGTCGTTATTTTGTCATAATCATCGTCGTTAATGTCGTCGTTATTATCGTCATTATCTACGTTGTTATCGTCATAAATATCATCGATAATATCGTCGTTATTATTGTCATTATCTTCTTTTTATCGTGGTTATTAACGTCGTTATTATCGTCGTTAATATCGTCGTTATTATCGTCGTTAATATCGTTATTATCATCGTTGTTATCGTCCTTATTATCCTCATAATTATCGTCGTTAATATCGTCGTTATTTTGTCACAATCATCGTCGTTAATGTCGTCGTTAATATCGTCATTATCATCGTTGTTATCGTCCTTATCATCCTCATAATTATCGTCGTTAATATCGTCGTTATTTTGTCATAATCATCGTCGTTAATGTCGTCGTTATTATCGTCATTATCTACGTTGTTATCGTCATAAATATCATCGATAATATCGTCGTTATTATTGTCATTATCTTCTTTTTATCGTCGTTATTAACGTCGTTATTATCGTCGTTAATATCGTCATTATCATCGTTGTTATCGTCCTTATCATCCTCATAATTATCGTCGTTAATATCGTCGTTATTTTGTCATAATCATCGTCGTTAATGTCGTCGTTATTATCGTCATTATCTACGTTGTTATCGTCATAAATATCATCGATAATATCGTCGTTATTATTGTCATTATCATCTTTTTATCGTCGTTATTAACGTCGTTATTATCGTCGTTAATATCGTCGTTATTATCGTTATTATCATCGTTGTTATCGTCGTTATTATCCGTATAATTATCGTCGTTAATATCGTCGTTATTATCGTCATTGTCATCGTTGTTATCGTCGTTATTATCCTCATAATTATCGTCGTTATTATCGTCGTTATTTCGTCATTATCATCGTTGTTATCGTCGTTATTATCGTCGTTAATATCGTCATTATCATCGTTGTTATCGTCCTTATTATCCTCATAATTATCGTCGTTAATGTCGTCGTTATTATCGTCATTATCTACGTTGTTATCGTCATAAATATCATCGATAATATCGTCGTTATTATTGTCATTATCTTCTTTTTATCGTCGTTATTAACGTCGTTATTATCGTCGTTAATATCGTCGTTAATATCGTCATTATCATCGTTGTTATCGTCCTTATCATCCTCATAATTATCGTCGTTAATATCGTCGTTATTTTGTCATAATCATCGTCGTTAATGTCGTCGTTATTATCGTCATTATCTACGTTGTTATCGTCATAAATATCATCGATAATATCGTCGTTATTATTGTCATTATCTTCTTTTTATTGTCTTTATTATCGTCGTTAATATCGTCGTTATTATCGTCGTTAATATCGTCGTTAATATCGTCATTATCATCGTTGTTATCGTCCTTATTATCCTCATAATTATCGTCGTTAATATCGTCGTTATTATCGTTATTATCATCGTTGTTATCGTCGTTATTATCCGCATAATTATCGTCGTTAATATCGTCGTTATTATCGTCATTGTCATCGTTGTTATCGTCGTTATTATCCTCATAATTATCGTCGTTATTATCGTCGTTATTTCGTCATTATCATCGTTGTTATCGTCGTTATTATCGTCGTTAATATCGTCATTATCATCGTTGTTATCGTCCTTATTATCCTCATAATTATCGTCGTTAATATCGTCGTTATTTTGTCACAATCATCGTCGTTAATGTCGTCGTTATTATCGTCATTATCTACGTTGTTATCGACATAAATATTATCTTTAATATCGTCGTTATTATTGTCATTATCTTCTTTTTATTGTCTTTATTATCGTCGTTAATATCGTCGTTATTATCGTCGTTAATATCGTCGTTAATATCGTCATTATCATCGTTGTTATCGTCCTTATTATCCTCATAATTATCGTCGTTAATATCGTCGTTATTTTGTCATAATCATCGTCGTTAATGTCGTCGTTATTATCGTCATTATCTACGTTGTTATCGTCATAAATATCATCGATAATATCGTCGTTATTATTGTCATTATCTTCTTTTTATCGTCGTTATTAACGTCGTTATTATCGTCGTTAATATCGTCGTTATTATCGTTATTATCATCGTTGTTATCGTCGTTATTATCCGTATAATTATCGTCGTTAATATCGTCGTTATTATCGTCATTGTCATCGTTGTTATCGTCGTTATTATCCTCATAATTATCGTCGTTATTATCGTCGTTATTTCGTCATTATCATCGTTGTTATCGTCGTTATTATCGTCGTTAATATCGTCATTATCATCGTTGTTATCGTCCTTATTATCCTCATAATTATCGTCGTTAATGTCGTCGTTATTTTGTCACAATCATCGTCGTTAATGTCGTCGTTATTATCGTCATTATCATCGTTGTTATCGTCCTTATCATCCTCATAATTATCGTCGTTAATATCGTCGTTATTTTGTTATAATCATCGTCGTTAATGACGTCGTTATTATCGTCATTATCTACGTTGTTATCGTCATAAATATTATCGTTAATATCGTCGTTATTATTGTCATTATCTTCTTTTTATTGTCTTTATTATCGTCGTTAATATCGTCGTTAATATCGTCATTATCATCGTTGTTATCGTCCTTATCATCCTCATAATTATCGTCGTTAATATCGTCGTTATTTTGTCATAATCATCGTCGTTAATGTCGTCGTTATTATCGTCATTATCTACGTTGTTATCGTCATAAATAACATCGATAATATCGTCGTTATTATTGTCATTATCTTCTTTTTATCGTCGTTATTAACGACGATATTAACGACGATAATATCGTCGTTAATATCGTCATTATCATCGTTGTTATCGTCCTTATCATCCTCATAATTATCGTCGTTAATATCGTCGTTATTTTGTCATAATCATCGTCGTTAATGTCGTCGTTATTATCGTCATTATCTACGTTGTTATCGACATAAATATTATCTTTAATATCGTCGTTATTATTGTCATTATCTTCTTTTTATTGTCTTTATTATCGTCGTTAATATCGTCGTTATTATCGTCGTTAATATCGTCGTTAATATCGTCATTATCATCGTTGTTATCGTCCTTATTATCCTCATAATTATCGTCGTTAATATCGTCGTTATTTTGTCATAATCATCGTCGTTAATGTCGTCGTTATTATCGTCATTATCTACGTTGTTATCGACATAAATATTATCTTTAATATCGTCGTTATTATTGTCATTATCTTCTTTTTACTGTCTTTATTATCGTCGTTAATATCGTCGTTATTATCGTCGTTAATATCGTCGTTAATATCGTCATTATCATCGTTGTTATCGTCCTAATTATCCTCATAATTATCGTCGTTAATATCGTCGTTATTTTGTCATAATCATCGTCGTTAATGTCGTCGTTATTATCGTCATTATCTACGTTGTTATCGTCATAAATATCATCGATAATATCGTCGTTATTATTGTCATTATCTTCTTTTTATCGTCGTTATTAACGTCGTTATTATCGTCGTTAATATCGTCGTTATTATCGTTATTATCATCGTTGTTATCGTCGTTATTATCCGTATAATTATCGTCGTTAATATCGTCGTTATTATCGTCATTGTCATCGTTGTTATCGTCGTTATTATCCTCATAATTATCGTCGTTATTATCGTCGTTATTTCGTCATTATCATCGTTGTTATCGTCGTTATTATCGTCGTTAATATCGTCATTATCATCGTTGTTATCGTCCTTATTATCCTCATAATTATCGTCGTTAATGTCGTCGTTATTTTGTCACAATCATCGTCGTTAATGTCGTCGTTATTATCGTCATTATCATCGTTGTTATCGTCCTTATCATCCTCATAATTATCGTCGTTAATATCGTCGTTATTTTGTTATAATCATCGTCGTTAATGACGTCGTTATTATCGTCATTATCTACGTTGTTATCGTCATAAATATTATCGTTAATATCGTCGTTATTATTGTCATTATCTTCTTTTTATTGTCTTTATTATCGTCGTTAATATCGTCGTTAATATCGTCATTATCATCGTTGTTATCGTCCTTATCATCCTCATAATTATCGTCGTTAATATCGTCGTTATTTTGTCATAATCATCGTCGTTAATGTCGTCGTTATTATCGTCATTATCTACGTTGTTATCGTCATAAATAACATCGATAATATCGTCGTTATTATTGTCATTATCTTCTTTTTATCGTCGTTATTAACGACGTTATTATCGTCGTTAATATCGTCGTTAATATCGTCATTATCATCGTTGTTATCGTCCTTATCATCCTCATAATTATCGTCGTTAATATCGTCGTTATTTTGTCATAATCATCGTCGTTAATGTCGTCGTTATTATCGTCATTATCTATGTTGTTATCGACATAAATATTATCTTTAATATCGTCGTTATTATTGTCATTATCTTCTTTTTATTGTCTTTATTATCGTCGTTAATATCGTCGTTATTATCGTCGTTAATATCGTCGTTAATATCGTCATTATCATCGTTGTTATCGTCCTTATTATCCTCATAATTATCGTCGTTAATATCGTCGTTATTTTGTCATAATCATCGTCGTTAATGTCGTCGTTATTATCGTCATTATCTACGTTGTTATCGTCATAAATATCATCGATAATATCGTCGTTATTATTGTCATTATCTTCTTTTTATCGTCGTTATTAACGTCGTTATTATCGTCGTTAATATCGTCGTTATTATCGTTATTATCATCGTTGTTATCGTCGTTATTATCCGTATAATTATCGTCGTTAATATCGTCGTTATTATCGTCATTGTCATCGTTGTTATCGTCGTTATTATCCTCATAATTATCGTCGTTATTATCGTCGTTATTTCGTCATTATCATCGTTGTTATCGTCGTTATTATCGTCGTTAATATCGTCATTATCATCGTTGTTATAGTACTTATTATCCTCATAATTATCGTCGTTAATGTCGTCGTTATTTTGTCACAATCATCGTCGTTAATGTCGTCGTTATTATCGTCATTATCATCGTTGTTATCGTCCTTATCATCCTCATAATTATCGTCGTTAATATCGTCGTTATTTTGTTATAATCATCGTCGTTAATGACGTCGTTATTATCGTCATTATCATCGTTGTTATCGTCATAAATATCATCGATAATATCGTCGTTATTATTGTCATTATCTTCTTTTTATCGTCGTTATTAACGTCGTTATTATCGTCGTTAATATCGTCGTTAATATCGTCATTATCATCGTTGTTATCGTCCTTATCATCCTCTTAATTATCGTCGTTAATATCGTCGTTATTTTGTCATAATCATCGTCGTTAATGTCGTCGTTATTATCGTCATTATCTACGTTGTTATCGTCATAAATATCATCGATAATATCGTCGTTATTATTGTCATTATCTTCTTATTATCGTCGTTATTAACGTCGTTATTATCGTCGTTAATATCGTCGTTATTATCGTCGTTAATATCGTTATTATCATCGTTGTTATCGTCCTTATTATCCTCATAATTATCGTCGTTAATATCGTCGTTATTTTGTCACAATCATCGTCGTTAATGTCGTCGTTAATATCGTCATTATCATCGTTGTTATCGTCCTTATCATCCTCATAATTATCGTCGTTAATATCGTCGTTATTTTGTCATAATCATCGTCGTTAATGTCGTCGTTATTATCGTCATTATCTACGTTGTTATCGTCATAAATATCATCGATAATATCGTCGTTATTATTGTCATTATCTTCTTTTTATCGTCGTTATTAACGTCGTTATTATCGTCGTTAATATCGTCGTTAATATCGTCATTATCATCGTTGTTATCGTCCTTATCATCCTCATAATTATCGTCGTTAATATCGTCGTTATTTTGTCATAATCATCGTCGTTAATGTCGTCGTTATTATCGTCATTATCTACGTTGTTATCGTCATAAATATCGTCGATAATATCGTCGTTATTATTGTCATTATCTTCTTTTTATCGTCGTTATTAACGTCGTTATTATCGTCGTTAATATCGTCGTTAATATCGTCATTATCATCGTTGTTATCGTCCTTATTATCCTCATAATTATCGTCGTTAATATCGTCGTTATTTTGTCACAATCATCGTCGTTAATGTCGTCGTTAATATCGTCATTATCATCGTTGTTATCGTCCTTATCATCCTCATAATTATCGTCGTTAATATCGTCGTTATTTTGTCATAATCATCGTCGTTAATGTCGTCGTTATTATCGTCATTATCTACGTTGTTATCGTCATAAATATCATCGATAATATCGTCGTTATTATTGTCATTATCTTCTTTTTATCGTCGTTATTAACGTCGTTATTATCGTCGTTAATATCGTCGTTAATATCGTCATTATCATCGTTGTTATCGTCCTTATCATCCTCATAATTATCGTCGTTAATATCGTCGTTATTTTGTCATAATCATCGTCGTTAATGTCGTCGTTATTATCGTCATTATCTACGTTGTTATCGTCATAAATATCATCGATAATATCGTCGTTATTATTGTCATTATCTTCTTTTTATTGTCTTTATTATCGTCGTTAATATCGTCGTTATTATCGTCGTTAATATCGTCGTTAATATCGTCATTATCATCGTTGTTATCGTCCTTATTATCCTCATAATTATCGTCGTTAATATCGTCGTTATTATCGTTATTATCATCGTTGTTATCGTCGTTATTATCCGCATAATTATCGTCGTTAATATCGTCGTTATTATCGTCATTGTCATCGTTGTTATCGTCGTTATTATCCTCATAATTATCGTCGTTATTATCGTCGTTATTTCGTCATTATCATCGTTGTTATCGTCGTTATTATCGTCGTTAATATCGTCATTATCATCGTTGTTATCGTCCTTATTATCCTCATAATTATCGTCGTTAATATCGTCGTTATTTTGTCACAATCATCGTCGTTAATGTCGTCGTTATTATCGTCATTATCTACGTTGTTATCGACATAAATATTATCTTTAATATCGTCGTTATTATTGTCATTATCTTCTTTTTATTGTCTTTATTATCGTCGTTAATATCGTCGTTATTATCGTCGTTAATATCGTCGTTAATATCGTCATTATCATCGTTGTTATCGTCCTTATTATCCTCATAATTATCGTCGTTAATATCGTCGTTATTTTGTCATAATCATCGTCGTTAATGTCGTCGTTATTATCGTCATTATCTACGTTGTTATCGTCATAAATATCATCGATAATATCGTCGTTATTATTGTCATTATCTTCTTTTTATCGTCGTTATTAACGTCGTTATTATCGTCGTTAATATCGTCGTTATTATCGTTATTATCATCGTTGTTATCGTCGTTATTATCCGTATAATTATCGTCGTTAATATCGTCGTTATTATCGTCATTGTCATCGTTGTTATCGTCGTTATTATCCTCATAATTATCGTCGTTATTATCGTCGTTATTTCGTCATTATCATCGTTGTTATCGTCGTTAATATCGTCGTTAATATCGTCATTATCATCGTTGTTATCGTCCTTATCATCCTCATAATTATCGTCGTTAATATCGTCGTTATTTTGTCATAATCATCGTCGTTAATGTCGTCGTTATTATCGTCATTATCTACGTTGTTATCGTCATAAATATCATCGATAATATCGTCGTTATTATTGTCATTATCTTCTTTTTATTGTCTTTATTATCGTCGGTAATATCGTCGTTATTATCGTCGTTAATATCGTCGTTAATATCGTCATTATCATCGTTGTTATCGTCCTTATTATCCTCATAATTATCGTCGTTAATATCGTCGTTATTATCGTTATTATCATCGTTGTTATCGTCGTTATTATCCGCATAATTTTCGTCGTTAATATCGTCGTTATTATCGTCATTGTCATCGTTGTTATCGTCGTTATTATCCTCATAATTATCGTCGTTATTATCGTCGTTATTTCGTCATTATCATCGTTGTTATCGTCGTTATTATCGTCGTTAATATCGTCATTATCATCGTTGTTATCGTCCTTATTATCCTCATAATTATCGTCGTTAATATCGTCGTTATTTTGTCACAATCATCGTCGTTAATGTCGTCGTTATTATCGTCATTATCTACGTTGTTATCGACATAAATATTATCTTTAATATCGTCGTTATTATTGTCATTATCTTCTTTTTATTGTCTTTATTATCGTCGTTAATATCGTCGTTATTATCGTCGTTAATATCGTCGTTAATATCGTCATTATCATCGTTGTTATCGTCCTTATTATCCTCATAATTATCGTCGTTAATATCGTCGTTATTTTGTCATAATCATCGTCGTTAATGTCGTCGTTATTATCGTCATTATCTACGTTGTTATCGTCATAAATATCATCGATAATATCGTCGTTATTATTGTCATTATCTTCTTTTTATCGTCGTTATTAACGTCGTTATTATCGTCGTTAATACCGTCGTTATTATCGTTATTATCATCGTTGTTATCGTCGTTATTATCCGTATAATTATCGTCGTTAATATCGTCGTTATTATCGTCATTGTCATCGTTGTTATCGTCGTTATTATCCTCATAATTATCGTCGTTATTATCGTCGTTATTTCGTCATTATCATCGTTGTTATCGTCGTTATTATCGTCGTTAATATCGTCATTTTCATCGTTGTTATCGTCCTTATTATCCTCATAATTATCGTCGTTAATGTCGTCGTTATTTTGTCACAATCATCGTCGTTAATGTCGTCGTTATTATCGTCATTATCGTCGTTGTTATCGTCCTTATCATCCTCATAATTATCGTCGTTAATATCGTCGTTATTTTGTTATAATCATCGTCGTTAATGACGTCGTTATTATCGTCATTATCATCGTTGTTATCGTCATAAATATCATCGATAATATCGTCGTTATTATTGTCATTATCTTCTTTTTATCGTCGTTATTAACGTCGTTATTATCGTCGTTAATATCGTCGTTAATATCGTCATTATCATCGTTGTTATCGTCCTTATCATCCTCTTAATTATCGTCGTTAATATCGTCGTTATTTTGTCATAATCATCGTCGTTAATGTCGTCGTTATTATCGTCATTATCTACGTTGTTATCGTCATAAATATCATCGATAATATCGTCGTTATTATTGTCATTATCTTCTTTTTATCGTCGTTATTAACGTCGTTATTATCGTCGTTAATATCGTCGTTATTATCGTCGTTAATATCGTTATTATCATCGTTGTTATCGTCCTTATTATCCTCATAATTATCGTCGTTAATATCGTCGTTATTTTGTCACAATCATCGTCGTTAATGTCGTCGTTATTATCGTCATTATCATCGTTGTTATCGTCCTTATCATCCTCATAATTATCGTCGTTAATATCGTCGTTATTTTGTCATAATCATCGTCGTTAATGTCGTCGTTATTATCGTCATTATCTACGTTGTTATCGTCATAAATATCATCGATAATATCGTCGTTATTATTGTCATTATCTTCTTTTTATCGTCGTTATTAACGTCGTTATTATCGTCGTTAATATCGTCGTTAATATCGTCATTATCATCGTTGTTATCGTCCTTATCATCCTCATAATTATCGTCGTTAATATCGTCGTTATTTTGTCATAATCATCGTCGTTAATGTCGTCGTTATTATCGTCATTATCTACGTTGTTATCGTCATAAATATCGTCGATAATATCGTCGTTATTATTGTCATTATCTTCTTTTTATCGTCGTTATTAACGTCGTTATTATCGTCGTTAATATCGTCGTTAATATCGTCATTATCATCGTTGTTATCGTCCTTATCATCCTCATAATTATCGTCGTTAATATCGTCGTTATTTTGTCATAATCATCGTCGTTAATGTCGTCGTTATTATCGTCATTATCTACGTTGTTATCGTCATAAATATTAACGTTAATATCGTCGTTATTATTGACATTATCTTCTTTTTATTGTCTTTATTATCGTCGTTAATATCGTCGTTAATATCGTCATTATCATCGTTGTTATCGTCCTTATTATCCTCATAATTATCGTCGTTAATATCGTCGTTATTTTGTCATAATCATCGTCGTTAATGTCGTCGTTATTATCGTCATTATCTACGTTGTTATCGTCATAAATATCATCGATAATATCGTCGTTATTATTGTCATTATCTTCTTTTTATTGTCTTTATTATCGTCGTTAATATCGTCGTTAATATCGTCATTATCATCGTTGTCATCGTCCTTATTATCCTCATAATTATCGTCGTTAATATCGTCGTTATTTTGTCATAATCGTCGTCGTTAATGTCGTCGTTATTATCGTCATTATCTACGTTGTTATCGTCATAAATAACATCGATAATATCGTCGTTATTATTGTCATTATCTTCTTTTTATCGTCGTTATTAACGTCGTTATTATCGTCGTTAATATCGTCGTTAATATCGTCATTATCATCGTTGTTATCGTCCTTATTATCCTCATAATTATCGTCGTTAATATCGTCGTTATTTTGTCACAATCATCGTCGTTAATGTCGTCGTTAATATCGTCATTATCATCGTTGTTATCGTCCTTATCATCCTCATAATTATCGTCGTTAATATCGTCGTTATTTTGTCATAATCATCGTCGTTAATGTCGTCGTTATTATCGTCATTATCTACGTTGTTATCGTCATAAATATCATCGATAATATCGTCGTTATTATTGTCATTATCTTCTTTTTATCGTCGTTATTAACGTCGTTATTATCGTCGTTAATATCGTCGTTAATATCGTCATTATCATCGTTGTTATCGTCCTTATCATCCTCATAATTATCGTCGTTAATATCGTCGTTATTTTGTCATAATCATCGTCGTTAATGTCGTCGTTATTATCGTCATTATCTACGTTGTTATCGTCATAAATATCATCGATAATATCGTCGTTATTATTGTCATTATCTTCTTTTTATTGTCTTTATTATCGTCGTTAATATCGTCGTTATTATCGTCGTTAATATCGTCGTTAATATCGTCATTATCATCGTTGTTATCGTCCTTATTATCCTCATAATTATCGTCGTTAATATCGTCGTTATTATCGTTATTATCATCGTTGTTATCGTCGTTATTATCCGCATAATTATCGTCGTTAATATCGTCGTTATTATCGTCATTGTCATCGTTGTTATCGTCGTTATTATCCTCATAATTATCGTCGTTATTATCGTCGTTATTTCGTCATTATCATCGTTGTTATCGTCGTTATTATCGTCGTTAATATCGTCATTATCATCGTTGTTATCGTCCTTATTATCCTCATAATTATCGTCGTTAATATCGTCGTTATTTTGTCACAATCATCGTCGTTAATGTCGTCGTTATTATCGTCATTATCATCGTTGTTATCGTCCTTATCATCCTCATAATTATCGTCGTTAATATCGTCGTTATTTTGTCATAATCATCGTCGTTAATGTCGTCGTTATTATCGTCATTATCTACGTTGTTATCGTCATAAATATCATCGATAATATCGTCGTTATTATTGTCATTATCTTCTTTTTATCGTCGTTATTAACGTCGTTATTATCGTCGTTAATATCGTCGTTAATATCGTCATTATCATCGTTGTTATCGTCCTTATCATCCTCATAATTATCGTCGTTAATATCGTCGTTATTTTGTCATAATCATCGTCGTTAATGTCGTCGTTATTATCGTCATTATCATCGTTGTTATCGTCATAAATATCATCGATAATATCGTCGTTATTATTGTCATTATCTTCTTTTTATCGTCGTTATTAACGTCGTTATTATCGTCGTTAATATCGTCGTTAATATCGTCATTATCATCGTTGTTATCGTCCTTATCATCCTCATAATTATCGTCGTTAATATCGTCGTTATTTTGTCATAATCATCGTCGTTAATGTCGTCGTTATTATCGTCATTATCATCGTTGTTATCGTCATAAATATCATCGATAATATCGTCGTTATTATTGTCATTATCTTCTTTTTATCGTCGTTATTAATGCCGTTATTAGCGTCGTTAATATCGTCGTTAATATCGTCATTATCATCGTTGTTATCGTCCTTATCATCCTCTTAATTATCGTCGTTAATATCGTCGTTATTTTGTCACAATCATCGTCGTTAATGTCGTCGTTATTATCGTCATTATCATCGTTGTTATCGTCCTTATCATCCTCATAATTATCGTCGTTAATATCGTCGTTATTTTGTCATAATCATCGTCGTTAATGTCGTCGTTATTATCGTCATTATCTACGTTGTTATCGTCATAAATATCATCGATAATATCGTCGTTATTATTGTCAATATCTTCTTTTTATCGTCGTTATTAACGTCGTTATTATCGTCGTTAATATCGTCGTTATTATCGTCGTTAATATCGTTATTATCATCGTTGTTATCGTCCTTATTATCCTCATAATTATCGTCGTTAATATCGTCGTTATTTTGTCACAATCATCGTCGTTAATGTCGTCGTTAATATCGTCATTATCATCGTTGTTATCGTCCTTATCATCCTCATAATTATCGTCGTTAATATCGTCGTTATTTTGTCATAATCATCGTCGTTAATGTCGTCGTTATTATCGTCATTATCTACGTTGTTATCGTCATAAATATCATCGATAATATCGTCGTTATTATTGTCATTATCTTCTTTTTATCGTCGTTATTAACGTCGTTATTATCGTCGTTAATATCGTCGTTATTATCGTCGTTAATATCGTTATTATCATCGTTGTTATCGTCCTTATTATCCTCATAATTATCGTCGTTAATATCGTCGTTATTTTGTCACAATCATCGTCGTTAATGTCGTCGTTAATATCGTCATTATCATCGTTGTTATCGTCCTTATCATCCTCATAATTATCGTCGTTAATATCGTCGTTATTTTGTCATAATCATCGTCGTTAATGTCGTCGTTATTATCGTCATTATCTACGTTGTTATCGTCATAAATATCATCGATAATATCGTCGTTATTATTGTCATTATCTTCTTTTTATCGTCGTTATTAACGTCGTTATTATCGTCGTTAATATCGTCGTTAATATCGTCATTATCATCGTTGTTATCGTCCTTATCATCCTCATAATTATCGTCGTTAATATCGTCGTTATTTTGTCATAATCATCGTCGTTAATGTCGTCGTTATTATCGTCATTATCTACGTTGTTATCGTCATAAATATTATCGTTAATATCGTCGTTATTATTGTAATTATCTTCTTTTTATTGTCTTTATTATCGTCGTTAATATCGTCGTTATTATCGTCGTTAATATCGTCATTATCATCGTTGTTATCGTCCTTATTATCCTCATAATTATCGTCGTTAATATCGTCGTTATTTTGTCATAATCATCGTCGTTAATGTCGTCGTTATTATCGTCATTATCTACGTTGTTATCGTCATAAATATCATCGATAATATCGTCGTTATTATTGTCATTATCTTCTTTTTATTGTCTTTATTATCGTCGTTAATATCGTCGTTATTATCGTCGTTAATATCGTCGTTAATATCGTCATTATCATCGTTGTCATCGTCCTTATTATCCTCATAATTATCGTCGTTAATATCGTCGTTATTTTGTCATAATCGTCGTCGTTAATGTCGTCGTTATTATCGTCATTATCTACGTTGTTATCGTCATAAATAACATCGATAATATCGTCGTTATTATTGTCATTATCTTCTTTTTATCGTCGTTATTAACGTCGTTATTATCGTCGTTAATATCGTCGTTAATATCGTCATTATCATCGTTGTTATCGTCCTTATTATCCTCATAATTATCGTCGTTAATATCGTCGTTATTTTGTCACAATCATCGTCGTTAATGTCGTCGTTAATATCGTCATTATCATCGTTGTTATCGTCCTTATCATCCTCATAATTATCGTCGTTAATATCGTCGTTATTTTGTCATAATCATCGTCGTTAATGTCGTCGTTATTATCGTCATTATCTACGTTGTTATCGTCATAAATATCATCGCTAATATCGTCGTTATTATTGTCATTATCTTCTTTTTATTGTCTTTATTATCGTCGTTAATATCGTCGTTATTATCGTCGTTAATATCGTCGTTAATATCGTCATTATCATCGTTGTTATCGTCCTTATTATCCTCATAATTATCGTCGTTAATATCGTCGTTATTATCGTTATTATCATCGTTGTTATCGTCGTTATTATCCGCATAATTATCGTCGTTAATATCGTCGTTATTATCGTCATTGTCATCGTTGTTATCGTCGTTATTATCCTCATAATTATCGTCGTTATTATCGTCGTTATTTCGTCATTATCATCGTTGTTATCGTCGTTATTATCGTCGTTAATATCGTCATTATCATCGTTGTTATCGTCCTTATTATCCTCATAATTATCGTCGTTAATATCGTCGTTATTTTGTCACAATCATCGTCGTTAATGTCGTCGTTATTATCGTCATTATCATCGTTGTTATCGTCCTTATCATCCTCATAATTATCGTCGTTAATATCGTCGTTATTTTGTCATAATCATCGTCGTTAATGTCGTCGTTATTATCGTCATTATCTACGTTGTTATCGTCATAAATATCATCGATAATATCGTCGTTATTATTGTCATTATCTTCTTTTTATCGTCGTTATTAACGTCGTTATTATCGTCGTTAATATCGTCGTTAATATCGTCATTATCATCGTTGTTATCGTCCTTATCATCCTCATAATTATCGTCGTTAATATCGTCGTTATTTTGTCATAATCATCGTCGTTAATGTCGTCGTTATTATCGTCATTATCTACGTTGTTATCGTCATAAATATCATCGATAATATCGTCGTTATTATTGTCAATATCTTCTTTTTATCGTCGTTATAAACGTCGTTATTATCGTCGTTAATATCGTCGTTAATATCGTCATTATCATCGTTGTTATCGTCCTTATCATCCTCATAATTATCGTCGTTAATATCGTCGTTATTTTGTCATAATCATCGTCGTTAATGTCGTCGTTATTATCGTCATTATCTACGTTGTTATCGTCATAAATATTACCGTTAATATCGTCGTTATTATTGTCATTATCTTCTTTTTATTGTCTTTATTATCGTCGTTAATATCGTCGTTATTATCGTCGTTAATATCGTCATTATCATCGTTGTTATCGTCCTTATTATCCTCATAATTATCGTCGTTAATATCGTCGTTATTTTGTCATAATCATCGTCGTTAATGTCGTCGTTATTATCGTCATTATCTACGTTGTTATCGTCATAAATATCATCGATAATATCGTCGTTATTATTGTCATTATCTTCTTTTTATTGTCTTTATTATCGTCGTTAATATCGTCGTTATTATCGTCGTTAATATCGTCGTTAATATCGTCATTATCATCGTTGTCATCGTCCTTATTATCCTCATAATTATCGTCGTTAATATCGTCGTTATTTTGTCATAATCGTCGTCGTTAATGTCGTCGTTATTATCGTCATTATCTACGTTGTTATCGTCATAAATAACATCGATAATATCGTCGTTATTATTGTCATTATCTTCTTTTTATCGTCGTTATTAACGTCGTTATTATCGTCGTTAATATCGTCGTTAATATCGTCATTATCATCGTTGTTATCGTCCTTATTATCCTCATAATTATCGTCGTTAATATCGTCGTTATTTTGTCACAATCATCGTCGTTAATGTCGTCGTTAATATCGTCATTATCATCGTTGTTATCGTCCTTATCATCCTCATAATTATCGTCGTTAATATCGTCGTTATTTTGTCATAATCATCGTCGTTAATGTCGTCGTTATTATCGTCATTATCTACGTTGTTATCGTCATAAATATCATCGATAATATCGTCGTTATTATTGTCATTATCTTCTTTTTATTGTCTTTATTATCGTCGTTAATATCGTCGTTATTATCGTCGTTAATATCGTCGTTAATATCGTCATTATCATCGTTGTTATCGTCCTTATTATCCTCATAATTATCGTCGTTAATATCGTCGTTATTATCGTTATTATCATCGTTGTTATCGTCGTTATTATCCGCATAATTATCGTCGTTAATATCGTCGTTATTATCGTCATTGTCATCGTTGTTATCGTCGTTATTATCCTCATAATTATCGTCGTTATTATCGTCGTTATTTCGTCATTATCATCGTTGTTATCGTCGTTATTATCGTCGTTATTATCGTCATTATCATCGTTGTTATCGTCCTTATCATCCTCATAATTATCGTCGTTAATATCGTCGTTATTTTGTCATAATCATCGTCGTTAATGTCGTCGTTATTATCGTCATTATCATCGTTGTTATCGTCCTTATTATCCTCATAATTATCGTCGTTAATATCGTCGTTATTTTGTCATAATCATCGTCGTTAATGTCGTCGTTATTATCGTCATTATCTACGTTGTTATCGTCATAAATATCATCGATAATATCGTCGTTATTATTGTCATTATCTTCTTTTTATCGTCGTTATTATCGTCGTTAATATCGTCGTTAATATCGTCATTATCATCGTTGTTATCGTCCTTATCATCCTCATAATTATCGTCGTTAATATCGTCGTTATTTTGTCATAATCATCGTCGTTAATGTCGTCGTTATTATCGTCATTATCTACGTTGTTATCGTCATAAATATCATCGATAATATCGTCGTTATTATTGTCATTATCTTCTTTTTATCGTCGTTATTAACGTCTTTATTATCGTCGTTAATATCGTCGTTAATATCGTCATTATCATCGTTGTTATCGTCCTTATCATCCTCATAATTATCGTCGTTAATATCGTCGTTATTTTGTCATAATCATCGTCGTTAATGTCGTCGTTATTATCGTCATTATCTACGTTGTTATCGTCATAAATATCATCGATAATATCGTCGTTATTATTGTCATTATCTTCTTTTTATCGTCGTTTTTAACGTCGTTATTATCGTCGTTAATATCGTCGTTAATATCGTCGTAATTTTGTCATAAACATCGTCGCTAATGGCGTCGTTATTATCGTCATTATCATCGTTGTTATCGTCCTTATCATCCTCATAATTATCGTCGTTAATATCGTCGTTATTTTGTCATAATCATCGTCGTTAATGTCGTCGTTATTATCGTCATTATCTACGTTGTTATCGTCATAAATATTATCGTTAATATCGTCGTTATTATTGTCATTATCTTCTTTTTATTGTCTTTATTATCGTCGTTAATATCGTCGTTATTATCGTCGTTAATATCGTCATTATCATCGTTGTTATCGTCCTTATTATCCTCATAATTATCGTCGTTAATATCGTCGTTATTTTGTCATAATCATCGTCGTTAATGTCGTCGTTATTATCGTCATTATCTACGTTGTTATCGTCATAAATATCATCGATAATATCGTCGTTATTATTGTCATTATCTTCTTTTTATCGTCGTTATTATCGTCGTTAATATCGTCGTTAATATCGTCATTATCATCGTTGTTATCGTCCTTATCATCCTCATAATTATCGTCGTTAATATCGTCGTTATTTTGTCATAATCATCGTCGTTAATGTCGTCGTTATTATCGTCATTATCTACGTTGTTATCGTCATAAATATTATCGTTAATATCGTCGTTATTATTGTCATTATCTTCTTTTTATTGTCTTTATTATCGTCGTTAATATCGTCGTTATTATCGTCGTTAATATCGTCATTATCATCGTTGTTATCGTCCTTATTATCCTCATAATTATCGTCGTTAATATCGTCGTTATTTTGTCATAATCATCGTCGTTAATGTCGTCGTTATTATCGTCATTATCTACGTTGTTATCGTCATAAATATCATCGATAATATCGTCGTTATTATTGTCATTATCTTCTTTTTATCGTCGTTATTAACGTCTTTATTATCGTCGTTAATATCGTCGTTAATATCGTCATTATCATCGTTGTTATCGTCCTTATCATCCTCATAATTATCGTCGTTAATATCGTCGTTATTTTGTCATAATCATCGTCGTTAATGTCGTCGTTATTATCGTCATTATCTACGTTGTTATCGTCATAAATATCATCGATAATATCGTCGTTATTATTGTCATTATCTTCTTTTTATCGTCGTTTTTAACGTCGTTATTATCGTCGTTAATATCGTCGTTAATATCGTCGTTATTTTGTCATAATCATCGTCGTTAATGTCGTCGTTATTATCGTCATTATCTACGTTGTTATCGACATAAATATTATCTTTAATATCGTCGTTATTATTGTCATTATCTTCTTTTTATTGTCTTTATTATCGTCGTTAATATCGTCGTTATTATCGTCGTTAATATCGTCGTTAATATCGTCATTATCTACGTTGTTATCGTCATAAATATCATCGATAATATCGTCGTTATTATTGTCATTATTTTCTTTTTATCGTCGTTATTAACGTCGTTATTATCGTCGTTAATATCGTCGTTAATATCGTCATTATCATCGTTGTTATCGTCCTTATCATCCTCATAATTATCGTCGTTAATATCGTCGTTATTTTGTCATAATCATCGTCGTTAATGTCGTCGTTATTATCGTCATTATCTACGTTGTTATCGTCATAAATATCATCGATAATATCGTCGTTATTATTGTCATTATCTTCTTTTTATTGTCTTTATTATCGTCGTTAATATCGTCGTTATTATCGTCGTTAATATCGTCGTTAATATCGTCATTATCATCGTTGTTATCGTCCTTATCATCCTCATAATTATCGTCGTTAATATCATCGTTAATATCGTCATTATCATCGTTGTTATCGTCCTTATTATCCTCATAATTATCGTCGTTAATATCGTCGTTATTTTGTCACAATCATCGTCGTTAATGTCGTCGTTAATATCGTCATTATCATCGTTGTTATCGTCCTTATCATCCTCATAATTATCGTCGTTAATATCGTCGTTATTTTGTCATAATCATCGTCGTTAATGTCGTCGTTATTATCGTCATTATCTACGTTGTTATCGTCATAAATATCATCGATAATATCGTCGTTATTATTGTCATTATCTTCTTTTTATTGTCTTTATTATCGTCGTTAATATCGTCGTTATTATCGTCGTTAATATCGTCGTTAATATCGTCATTATCATCGTTGTTATCGTCCTTATTATCCTCATAATTATCGTCGTTAATATCGTCGTTATTATCGTTATTATCATCGTTGTTATCGTCGTTATTATCCGCATAATTATCGTCGTTAATATCGTCGTTATTATCGTCATTGTCATCGTTGTTATCGTCGTTATTATCCTCATAATTATCGTCGTTATTATCGTCGTTATTTCGTCATTATCATCGTTGTTATCGTCGTTATTATCGTCGTTAATATCGTCATTATCATCGTTGTTATCGTCCTTATTATCCTCATAATTATCGTCGTTAATATCGTCGTTATTTTGTCATAATCATCGTCGTTAATGTCGTCGTTATTATCGTCATTATCTACGTTGTTATCGTCATAAATATCATCGATAATATCGTCGTTATTATTGTCATTATCTTCTTTTTATCGTCGTTATTAACGTCGTTATTATCGTCGTTAATATCGTCGTTAATATCGTCATTATCATCGTTGTTATCGTCCTTATCATCCTCATAATTATCGTCGTTAATATCGTCGTTATTTTGTCATAATCATCGTCGTTAATGTCGTCGTTATTATCGTCATTATCTACGTTGTTATCGTCATAAATATCATCGATAATATCGTCGTTATTATTGTCATTATCTTCTTTTTATCGTCGTTATTAACGTCGTTATTATCGTCGTTAATATCGTCGTTAATATCGTCATTATCATCGTTGTTATCGTCCTTATCATCCTCATAATTATCGTCGTTAATATCGTCGTTATTTTGTCATAATCATCGTCGTTAATGTCGTCGTTATTATCGTCATTATCATCGTTGTTATCGTCATAAATATCATCGATAATATCGTCGTTATTCTTGTCATTATCTTCTTTTTATCGTCGTTATTAACGTCGTTATTATCGTCGTTAATATCGTCGTTAATATCGTCATTATCATCGTTGTTATCGTCCTTATTATCCTCATAGTTATCGTCGTTAATATCGTCGTTATTTTGTCATAATCATCGTCGTTAATGTCGTCGTTATTATCGTCATTATCTACGTTGTTATCGTCATAAATATTATCTTTAATATCGTCGTTATTATTGTCATTATCTTCTTTTTATTGTCTTTATTATCGTCGTTAATATCGTCGTTATTATCGTCGTTAATATCGTCGTTAATATCGTCATTATCATCGTTGTTATCGTCCTTATTATCCTCATAATTATCGTCGTTAATATCGTCGTTATTTTGTCATAATCGTCGTCGTTAATGTCGTCGTTATTATCGTCATTATCTACGTTGTTATCGTCATAAATAACATTGATAATATCGTCGTTATTATTGTCATTATCTTCTTTTATCGTCGTTATTAACGTCGTTATTATCGTCGTTAATATCGTCGTTAATATCGTCATTATCATCGTTGTTATCGTCCTTATCATCCTCATAATTATCGTCGTTAATATCGTCGTTATTTTGTCATAATCATCGTCGTTAATGTCGTCGTTATTATCGTCATTATCTACGTTGTTATCGACATAAATATTATCTTTAATATCGTCGTTATTATTGTCATTATCTTCTTTTTATTGTCTTTATTATCATCGTTAATATCGTCGTTATTATCGTCGTTAATATCGTCGTTAATATCGTCATTATCATCGTTGTTATCGTCCTTATTATCCTCATAATTATCGTCGTTAATATCGTCGTTATTTTGTCATAATCATCGTCGTTAATGTCGTCGTTATTATCGTCATTATCTACGTTGTTATCGACATAAATATTATCTTTAATATCGTCGTTATTATTGTCATTATCTTCTTTTTATTGTCTTTATTATCGTCGTTAATATCGTCGTTATTATCGTCGTTAATATCGTCGTTAATATCGTCATTATCTACGTTGTTATCGTCATAAATATCATCGATAATATCGTCGTTATTATTGTCATTATTTTCTTTTTATCGTCGTTATTAACGTCGTTATTATCGTCGTTAATATCGTCGTTAATATCGTCATTATCATCGTTGTTATCGTCCTTATTATCCTCATAATTATCGTCGTTAATATCGTCGTTATTTTGTCATAATCATCGTCGTTAATGTCGTCGTTATTATCGTCATTATCTACGTTGTTATCGTCATAAATATCATCGATAATATCGTCGTTATTATTGTCATTATCTTCTTTTTATTGTCTTTATTATCGTCGTTAATATCGTCGTTATTATCGTCGTTAATATCGTCGTTAATATCGTCATTATCATCGTTGTTATCGTCCTTATCATCCTCATAATTATCGTCGTTAATATCGTCGTTAATATCGTCATTATCATCGTTGTTATCGTCCTTATTATCCTCATAATTATCGTCGTTAATATCGTCGTTATTTTGTCACAATCATCGTCGTTAATGTCGTCGTTAATATCGTCATTATCATCGTTGTTATCGTCCTTATCATCCTCATAATTATCGTCGTTAATATCGTCGTTATTTTGTCATAATCATCGTCGTTAATGTCGTCGTTATTATCGTCATTATCTACGTTGTTATCGTCATAAATATCATCGATAATATCGTCGTTATTATTGTCATTATCTTCTTTTTATTGTCTTTATTATCGTCGTTAATATCGTCGTTATTATCGTCGTTAATATCGTCGTTAATATCGTCATTATCATCGTTGTTATCGTCCTTATTATCCTCATAATTATCGTCGTTAATATCGTCGTTATTATCGTTATTATCATCGTTGTTATCGTCGTTATTATCCGCATAATTATCGTCGTTAATATCGTCGTTATTATCGTCATTGTCATCGTTGTTATCGTCGTTATTATCCTCATAATTATCGTCGTTATTATCGTCGTTATTTCGTCATTATCATCGTTGTTATCGTCGTTATTATCGTCGTTAATATCGTCATTATCATCGTTGTTATCGTCCTTATTATCCTCATAATTATCGTCGTTAATATCGTCGTTATTTTGTCACAATCATCGTCGTTAATGTCGTCGTTATTATCGTCATTATCATCGTTGTTATCGTCCTTATCATCCTCATAATTATCGTCGTTAATATCGTCGTTATTTTGTCATAATCATCGTCGTTAATGTCGTCGTTATTATCGTCATTATCTACGTCGTTAT
The DNA here is from genome assembly GCA_911387685.1 of Dolichovespula media. NCBI lineage: Eukaryota > Metazoa > Arthropoda > Insecta > Hymenoptera > Vespidae > Dolichovespula > Dolichovespula media. Next base: position 275,986 of record CAJVQJ010000020.1, on the reverse strand, counting down.
CGTCATAAATATCATCGATAATATCGTCGTTATTATTGTCATTATCTTCTTTTTATCGTCGTTATTAACGTCGTTATTATCGTCGTTAATATCGTCGTTAATATCGTCATTATCATCGTTGTTATCGTCCTTATCATCCTCATAATTATCGTCGTTAATATCGTCGTTATTTTGTCATAATCATCGTCGTTAATGTCGTCGTTATTATCGTCATTATCATCGTTGTTTTTGTCATAAATATCATCGATAATATCGTCGTTATTATTGTCATTATCTTCTTTTTATCGTCGTTATTAATGCCGTTATTATCGTCGTTAATATTGTCGTTAATATCGTCATTATCATCGTTGTTATCGTCCTTATCATCCTCTTAATTATCGTCGTTAATATCGTCGTTATTTTGTCACAATCATCGTCGTTAATGTCGTCGTTATTATCGTCATTATCATCGTTGTTATCGTCCCTATCATCCTCATAATTATCGTCGTTAATATCGTCGTTATTTTGTCATAATCATCGTCGTTAATGTCGTCGTTATTATCGTCATTATCTACGTTGTTATCGTCATAAATATCATCGATAATATCGTCGTTATTATTGTCAATATCTTCTTTTTATCGTCGTTATTAACGTCGTTATTATCGTCGTTAATATCGTCGTTATTATCGTCGTTAATATCGTTATTATCATCGTTGTTATCGTCCTTATTATCCTCATAATTATCGTCGTTAATATCGTCGTTAATATCGTCATTATCTACGTTGTTATCGTCATAAATATCATCGATAATATCGTCGTTATTATTGTCATTATTTTCTTTTTATCGTCGTTATTAACGTCGTTATTATCGTCGTTAATATCGTCGTTAATATCGTCATTATCATCGTTGTTATCGTCCTTATCATCCTCATAATTATCGTCGTTAATATCGTCGTTATTTTGTCATAATCATCGTCGTTAATGTCGTCGTTATTATCGTCATTATCTACGTTGTTATCGTCATAAATATCATCGATAATATCGTCGTTATTATTGTCATTATCTTCTTTTTATTGTCTTTATTATCGTCGTTAATATCGTCGTTATTATCGTCGTTAATATCGTCGTTAATATCGTCATTATCATCGTTGTCATCGTCCTTATTATCCTCATAATTATCGTCGTTAATATCGTCGTTATTTTGTCATAATCATCGTCGTTAATGTCGTCGTTATTATCGTCATTATCTACGTTGTTATCGTCATAAATATCATCGATAATATCGTCGTTATTATTGTCATTATCTTCTTTTTATCGTCGTTTTTAACGTCGTTATTATCGTCGTTAATATCGTCGTTAATATCGTCATTATAATCGTTGTTATCGTCCTTATTATCCTCATAATTATCGTCGTTAATATCGTCGTTATTTTGTCATAAACATCGTCGTTAATGTCGTCGTTATTATCGTCATTATCATCGTTGTTATCATCCTTATCATCCTCATAATTATCGTCGTTAATATCGTCGTTATTTTGTCATAATCATCGACGATTATGTCGTCGTTATTATCGTCATTATCTACGTTGTTATCGTCATAAATATCATCGATAATATCGTCGTTATTATTGTCATTATCTTCTTTTTATCGTCGTTTTTAACGTCGTTATTATCGTCGTTAATATCGTCGTTAATATCGTCATTATAATCGTTGTTATCGTCCTTATTATCCTCATAATTATCGTCGTTAATATCGTCGTTATTTTGTCATAAACATCGTCGCTAATGTCGTCGTTATTATCGTCATTATCATCGTTGTTATCGTCCTTATCATCCTCATAATTATCGTCGTTAATATCGTCGTTATTTTGTCATAATCATCGTCGTTAATGTCGTCGTTATTATCGTCATTATCTACGTTGTTATCGTCATAAATATTATCGTTAATATCGTCGTTATTATTGTCATTATCTTCTTTTTATTGTCTTTATTATCGTCGTTAATATCGTCGTTATTATCGTCGTTAATATCGTCATTATCATCGTTGTTATCGTCCTTATTATCCTCATAATTATCGTCGTTAATATCGTCGTTATTTTGTCATAATCATCGTCGTTAATGTCGTCGTTATTATCGTCATTATCTACGTTGTTATCGTCATAAATATCATCGATAATATCGTCGTTATTATTGTCATTATCTTCTTTTTATCGTCGTTATTAACGTCGTTATTATCGTCGTTAATATCGTCGTTAATATCGTCATTATCATCGTTGTTATCGTCCTTATCATCCTCATAATTATCGTCGTTAATATCGTCGTTATTTTGTCATAATCATCGTCGTTAATGTCGTCGTTATTATCGTCATTATCTACGTTGTTATCGTCATAAATATCATCGATAATATCGTCGTTATTATTGTCATTATCTTCTTTTTATCGTCGTTATTAACGTCGTTATTATCGTCGTTAATATCGTCGTTAATATCGTCATTATCATCGTTGTTATCGTCCTTATCATCCTCATAATTATCGTCGTTAATATCGTCGTTATTTTGTCATAATCATCGTCGTTAATGTCGTCGTTATTATCGTCATTATCATCGTTGTTTTTGTCAAAAATATCATCGATAATATCGTCGTTATTATTGTCATTATCTTCTTTTTATCGTCGTTATTAATGCCGTTATTATCGTCGTTAATATCGTCGTTAATATCGTCATTATCATCGTTGTTATCGTCCTTATCATCCTCTTAATTATCGTCGTTAATATCGTCGTTATTTTGTCACAATCATCGTCGTTAATGTCGTCGTTATTATCGTCATTATCATCGTTGTTATCGTCCTTATCATCCTCATAATTATCGTCGTTAATATCGTCGTTATTTTGTCATAATCATCGTCGTTAATGTCGTCGTTATTATCGTCATTATCTACGTTGTTATCGTCATAAATATCATCGATAATATCGTCGTTATTATTGTCAATATCTTCTTTTTATCGTCGTTATTAACGTCGTTATTATCGTCGTTAATATCGTCGTTATTATCGTCGTTAATATCGTTATTATCATCGATGTTATCGTCCTTATTATCCTCATAATTATCGTCGTTAATATTGTCGTTATTTTGTCACAATCATCGTCGTTAATGTCGTCGTTAATATCGTCATTATCATCGTTGTTATCGTCCTTATCATCCTCATAATTATCGTCGTTAATTTCGTCGTTATTTTGTCATAATCATCGTCGTTAATGTCGTCGTTATTATCGTCATTATCTACGTTGTTATCGTCATAAATATCATCGATAATATCGTCGTTATTATTGTCATTATCTTCTTTTTATCGTCGTTATTATCGTCGTTAATATCGTCGTTAATATCGTCATTATCATCGTTGTTATCGTCCTTATCATCCTCATAATTATCGTCGTTAATATCGTCGTTATTTTGTCATAATCATCGTCGTTAATGTCGTCGTTATTAACGTCATTATCTACGTTGTTATCGTCATAAATATTATCGTTAATATCGTCGTTATTATTGTCATTATCTTCTTTTTATTGTCTTTATTATCGTCGTTAATATCGTCGTTATTATCGTCGTTAATATCGTCATTATCATCGTTGTTATCGTCCTTATTATCCTCATAATTATCGTCGTTAATATCGTCGTTATTTTGTCATAATCATCGTCGTTAATGTCGTCGTTATTATCGTCATTATCTACGTTGTTATCGTCATAAATATCATCGATAATATCGTCGTTATTATTGTCATTATCTTCTTTTTATCGTCGTTATTAACGTCTTTATTATCGTCGTTAATATCGTCGTTAATATCGTCATTATCATCGTTGTTATCGTCCTTATCATCCTCATAATTATCGTCGTTAATATCGTCGTTATTTTGTCATAATCATCGTCGTTAATGTCGTCGTTATTATCGTCATTATCTACGTTGTTATCGTCATAAATATCATCGATAATATCGTCGTTATTATTGTCATTATCTTCTTTTTATCGTCGTTTTTAACGTCGTTATTATCGTCGTTAATATCGTCGTTAATATCGTCGTTATTTTGTCATAAACATCGTCGCTAATGTCGTCGTTATTATCGTCATTATCATCGTTGTTATCGTCCTTATCATCCTAATAATTATCGTCGTTAATATCGTCGTTATTTTGTCATAATCATCGTCGTTAATGTCGTCGTTATTATCGTCATTATCTACGTTGTTATCGTCATAAATATTATCTTCAATATCGTCGTTATTATTGTCATTATCTTCTTTTTATTGTCTTTATTATCGTCGTTAATATCGTCGTTATTATCGTCGTTAATATCGTCGTTAATATCGTCATTATCATCGTTGTTATCGTCCTTATTATCCTCATAATTATCGTCGTTAATATCGTCGTTATTTTGTCATAATCGTCGTCGTTAATGTCGTCGTTATTATCGTCATTATCTACGTTGTTATCGTCATAAATAACATTGATAATATCGTCGTTATTATTGTCATTATCTTCTTTTATCGTCGTTATTAACGTCGTTATTATCGTCGTTAATATCGTCGTTAATATCGTCATTATCATCGTTGTTATCGTCCTTATCATCCTCATAATTATCGTCGTTAATATCGTCGTTATTTTGTCATAATCATCGTCGTTAATGTCGTCGTTATTATCGTCATTATCTACGTTGTTATCGACATAAATATTATCTTTAATATCGTCGTTATTATTGTCATTATCTTCTTTTTATTGTCTTTATTATCGTCGTTAATATCGTCGTTATTATCGTCGTTAATATCGTCGTTAATATCGTCATTATCATCGTTGTTATCGTCCTTATTATCCTCATAATTATCGTCGTTAATATCGTCGTTATTTTGTCATAATCATCGTCGTTAATGTCGTCGTTATTATCGTCATTATCTACGTTGTTATCGACATAAATATTATCTTTAATATCGTCGTTATTATTGTCATTATCTTCTTTTTATTGTCTTTATTATCGTCGTTAATATCGTCGTTATTATCGTCGTTAATATCGTCGTTAATATCGTCATTATCATCGTTGTTATCGTCTTTATCATCCTCATAATTATCGTCGTTAATATCGTCGTTAATATCGTCATTATCATCGTTGTTATCGTCCTTATTATCCTCATAATTATCGTCGTTAATATCGTCGTTATTTTGTCACAATCATCGTCGTTAATGTCGTCGTTAATATCGTCATTATCATCGTTGTTATCGTCCTTATCATCCTCATAATTATCGTCGTTAATATCGTCGTTATTTTGTCATAATCATCGTCGTCAATGTCGTCGTTATTATCGTCATTATCTACGTTGTTATCGTCATAAATATCATCGATAATATCGTCGTTATTATTGTCATTATCTTCTTTTTATTGTCTTTATTATCGTCGTTAATATCGTCGTTATTATCGTCGTTAATATCGTCGTTAATATCGTCATTATCATCGTTGTTATCGTCCTTATTATCCTCATAATTATCGTCGTTAATATCGTCGTTATTATCGTTATTATCATCGTTGTTATCGTCGTTATTATCCGCATAATTATCGTCGTTAATATCGTCGTTATTATCGTCATTGTCATCGTTGTTATCGTCGTTATTATCCTCATAATTATCGTCGTTATTATCGTCGTTATTTCGTCATTATCATCGTTGTTATCGTCGTTATTATCGTCGTTAATATCGTCATTATCATCGTTGTTATCGTCCTTATTATCCTCATAATTATCGTCGTTAATATCGTCGTTATTTTGTCACAATCATCGTCGTTAATGTCGTCGTTATTATCGTCATTATCATCGTTGTTATCGTCCTTATCATCCTCATAATTATCGTCGTTAATATCGTCGTTATTTTGTCATAATCATCGTCGTTAATGTCGTCGTTATTATCGTCATTATCTACGTTGTTATCGTCATAAATATCATCGATAATATCGTCGTTATTATTGTCATTATCTTCTTTTTATCGTCGTTATTAACGTCGTTATTATCGTCGTTAATATCGTCGTTAATATCGTCATTATCATCGTTGTTATCGTCCTTATCATCCTCATAATTATCGTCGTTAATATCGTCGTTATTTTGTCATAATCATCGTCGTTAATGTCGTCGTTATTATCGTCATTATCGTCGTTGTTTTTGTCATAAATATCATCGATAATATCGTCGTTATTATTGTCATTATCTTCTTTTTATCGTCGTTATTAATGCCGTTATTATCGTCGTTAATATCGTCGTTAATATCGTCATTATCATCGTTGTTATCGTCCTTATCATCCTCTTAATTATCGTCGTTAATATCGTCGTTATTTTGTCACAATCATCGTCATTAATGTCGTCGTTATTATCGTCATTATCATCGTTGTTATCGTCCTTATCATCCTCATAATTATCGTCGTTAATATCGTCGTTATTTTGTCATAATCATCGTCGTTAATGTCGTCGTTATTATCGTCATTATCTACGTTGTTATCGACATAAATATTATCTTTAATATCGTCGTTATTATTGTCATTATCTTCTTTTTATTGTCTTTATTATCGTCGTTAATATCGTCGTTATTATCGTCGTTAATATCGTCGTTAATATCGTCATTATCTACGTTGTTATCGTCATAAATATCATCGATAATATCGTCGTTATTATTGTCATTATTTTCTTTTTATCGTCGTTATTAACGTCGTTATTATCGTCGTTAATATCGTCGTTAATATCGTCATTATCATCGTTGTTATCGTCCTTATCATCCTCATAATTATCGTCGTTAATATCGTCGTTATTTTGTCATAATCATCGTCGTTAATGTCGTCGTTATTATCGTCATTATCTACGTTGTTATCGTCATAAATATCATCGATAATATCGTCGTTATTATTGTCATTATCTGCTTTTTATTGTCTTTATTATCGTCGTTAATATCGTCGTTATTATCGTCGTTAATATCGTCGTTAATATCGTCATTATCATCGTTGTTATCGTGCTTATCATCCTCATAATTATCGTCGTTAATATCGTCGTTAATATCGTCATTATCATCGTTGTTATCGTCCTTATTATCCTCATAATTATCGTCGTTAATATCGTCGTTATTTTGTCACAATCATCGTCGTTAATGTCGTCGTTAATATCGTCATTATCATCGTTGTTATCGTCCTTATCATCCTCTTAATTATCGTCGTTAATATCGTCGTTATTTTGTCACAATCATCGTCGTTAATGTCGTCGTTATTATCGTCATTATCATCGTTGTTATCGTCCTTATCATCCTCATAATTATCGTCGTTAATATCGTCGTTATTTTGTCATAATCATCGTCGTTAATGTCGTCGTTATTATCGTCATTATCTACGTTGTTATCGACATAAATATTATCTTTAATATCGTCGTTATTATTGTCATTATCTTCTTTTTATTGTCTTTATTATCGTCGTTAATATCGTCGTTATTATCGTCGTTAATATAGTCGTTAATATCGTCATTATCTACGTTGTTATCGTCATAAATATCATCGATAATATCGTCGTTATTATTGTCATTATTTTCTTTTTATCGTCGTTATTAACGTCGTTATTATCGTCGTTAATATCGTCGTTAATATCGTCATTATCATCGTTGTTATCGTCCTTATCATCCTCATAATTATCGTCGTTAATATCGTCGTTATTTTGTCATAATCATCGTCGTTAATGTCGTCGTTATTATCGTCGTTAATATCGTCGTTAATATCGTCATTATCATCGTTGTTATCGTCCTTATCATCCTCATAATTATCGTCGTTAATATCGTCGTTAATATCGTCATTATCATCGTTGTTATCGTCCTTATTATCCTCATAATTATCGTCGTTAATATCGTCGTTATTTTGTCACAATCATCGTCGTTAATGTCGTCGTTAATATCGTCATTATCATCGTTGTTATCGTCCTTATCATCCTCATAATTATCGTCGTTAATATCGTCGTTATTTTGTCATAATCATCGTCGTTAATGTCGTCGTTATTATCGTCATTATCTACGTTGTTATCGTCATAAATATCATCGATAATATCGTCGTTATTATTGTCATTATCTTCTTTTTATTGTCTTTATTATCGTCGTTAATATCGTCGTTATTATCGTCGTTAATATCGTCGTTAATATCGTCATTATCATCGTTGTTATCGTCCTTATTATCCTCATAATTATCGTCGTTAATATCGTCGTTATTATCGTTATTATCATCGTTGTTATCGTCGTTATTATCCGCATAATTATCGTCGTTAATATCGTCGTTATTATCGTCATTGTCATCGTTGTTATCGTCGTTATTATCCTCATAATTATCGTCGTTATTATCGTCGTTATTTCGTCATTATCATCGTTGTTATCGTCGTTATTATCGTCGTTAATATCGTCATTATCATCGTTGTTATCGTCCTTATCATCCTCATAATTATCGTCGTTAATATCGTCGTTATTTTGTCATAATCATCGTCGTTAATGTCGTCGTTATTATCGTCATTATCTTCGTTGTTATCGTCCTTATCATCCTCATAATTATCGTCGTTAATATCGTCGTTATTTTGTCATAATCATCGTCGTTAATGTCGTCGTTATTATCGTCATTATCTACGTTGTTATCGTCATAAATATCATCGATAATATCGTCGTTATTATTGTCATTATCTTCTTTTTATCGTCGTTATTAACGTCGTTATTATCGTCGTTAATATCGTCGTTAATATCGTCATTATCATCGTTGTTATCGTCCTTATCATCCTCATAATTATCGTCGTTAATATCGTCGTTATTTTGTCATAATCATCGTCGTTAATGTCGTCGTTATTATCGTCATTATCATCGTTGTTTTTGTCATAAATATCATCGATAATATCGTCGTTATTATTGTCATTATCTTCTTTTTATCGTCGTTATTAACGTCGTTATTATCGTCGTTATTATCGTCGTTATTTCGTCATTATCATCGTTGTTATCGTCCTTATCATCCTCATAATTATCGTCGTTAATATCGTCGTTATTTTGTCATAATCATCGTCGTTAATGTCGTCGTTATTATCGTCATAATCATCGTTGTTATCGTCATAAATATCATCGATAATATCGTCGTTATTATTGTCATTATCTTCTTTTTATCGTCGTTATTAACGTCGTTATTATCGTCGTTAATATCGTCGTTAATATCGTCATTATCATCGTTGTTATCGTCCTTATCATCATCATAGTTATCGTCGTTAATATCGTCGTTATTTTGTCATAATCATTGTCGTTAATGTCGTCGTTATTATCGTCATTATCTTCGTTGTTATCGTCCTTATTATCCTCATAATTATCGTCGTTAATATCGTAGTTATTTTGTCATAAACATCGTCGCTAATGTCGTCGTTATTTCGTCATTATCATCGTTGTTATCGTCGTTATTATCGTCGTTAATATCGTCATTATCATCGTTGTTATCGTCCTTATCATCCTCATAATTATCGTCGTTAATATCGTCGTTATTTTGTCATAATCATCGTCGTTAATGTCGTCGTTATTATCGTCATTATCTTCGTTGTTATCGTCCTTATCATCCTCATAATTATCGTCGTTAATATCGTCGTTATTTTGTCATAATCATCGTCGTTAATGTCGTCGTTATTATCGTCATTATCTACGTTGTTATCGTCATAAATATCATCGATAATATCGTCGTTATTATTGTCATTATCTTCTTTTTATCGTCGTTATTAACGTCGTTATTATCGTCGTTAATATCGTCGTTAATATCGTCATTATCATCGTTGTTATCGTCCTTATCATCCTCATAATTATCGTCGTTAATATCGTCGTTATTTTGTCATAATCATCGTCGTTAATGTCGTCGTTATTATCGTCATTATCATCGTTGTTTTTGTCATAAATATCATCGATAATATCGTCGTTATTATTGTCATTATCTTCTTTTTATCGTCGTTATTAACGTCGTTATTATCGTCGTTATTATCGTCGTTATTTCGTCATTATCATCGTTGTTATCGTCCTTATCATCCTCATAATTATCGTCGTTAATATCGTCGTTATTTTGTCATAATCATCGTCGTTAATGTCGTCGTTATTATCGTCATTATCATCGTTGTTATCGTCATAAATATCATCGATAATATCGTCGTTATTATTGTCATTATCTTCTTTTTATCGTCGTTATTAACGTCGTTATTATCGTCGTTAATATCGTCGTTAATATCGTCATTATCATCGTTGTTATCGTCCTTATCATCATCATAGTTATCGTCGTTAATATCGTCGTTATTTTGTCATAATCATTGTCGTTAATGTCGTCGTTATTATCGTCATTATCTTCGTTGTTATCGTCCTTATTATCCTCATAATTATCGTCGTTAATATCGTAGTTATTTTGTCATAAACATCGTCGCTAATGTCGTCGTTATTATCGTCATTATCATCGTTGTTATCGTCCTTATCATCCTCATAATTATCGTCGTTAATATCGTCGTTATTTTGTCATAATCATCGTCGTTAATGTCGTCGTTATTATCGTCATTATCATCGTTGTTATCATCCTTATCATCCTCATAATTATCGTCGTTAATATCGTCGTTATTTTGTCATAATCATCGACGATAATGTCGTCGTTATTATCGTCATTATCTACGTTGTTATCGTCATAAATATTATCTTTAATATCGTCGTTATTATTGTCATTATCTTCTTTTTATTGTCTTTATTATCGTCGTTAATATCGTCGTTATTATCGTCGTTAATATCGTCGTTAATATCGTCATTATCATCGTTGTTATCGTCCTTATCATCCTCATAATTATCGTTGTTAATATCGTCGTTATTTTGTCATAATCATCGTCGTTAATGTCGTCGTTATTATCGTCATTATCATCGTTGTTATCGTCATAAATATCATCGATAATATCGTCGTTATTATTGTCATTATCTTCTTTTTATCGTCGTTATTAACGTCGTTATTATCGTCGTTAATATCGTCGTTAATATCGTCATTATCATCGTTGTTATCGTCCTTATCATCCTCATAATTATCGTCGTTAATATCGTCGTTATTTTGTCACAATCATCGTCGTTAATGTCGTCGTTATTATCGTCATTATCATCGTTGTTATCGTCCTTATCATCCTCATAATTATCGTCGTTAATATCGTCGTTATTTTGTCATAATCATCGTCGTTAATGTCGTCGTTATTATCGTCATTATCTACGTTGTTATCGTCATAAATATCATCGATAATATCGTCGTTATTATTGTCATTATCTTCTTTTTATCGTCGTTATTAACGTCGTTATTATCGTCGTTAATATCGTCGTTAATATCGTCATTATCATCGTTGTTATCGTCCTTATCATCCTCATAATTATCGTCGTTAATATCGTCGTTATTTTGTCATAATCATCGTCGTTAATGTCGTCGTTATTATCGTCATTATCTACGTTGTTATCGTCATAAATATTATCGTTAATATCGTCGTTATTATTGTCATTATCTTCTTTTTATTGTCTTTATTATCGTCGTTAATATCGTCGTTATTATCGTCGTTAATATCGTCGTTATTATCGTCATTATCATCGTTGTTATCGTCCTTATTATCCTCATAATTATCTTCGTTAATATCGTCGTTATTTTGTCATAATCACCGTCGTTAATGTCGTCGTTATTATCGTCATTATCTACGTTGTTATCGTCATAAATATCATCGATAATATCGTCGTTATTATTGTCATTATCTTCTTTTTATCGTCGTTATTAACGTCGTTATTATCGTCGTTAATATCGTCGTTAATATCGTCATTATCATCGTTGTTATCGTCCTTATTATCCTCATAATTATCGTCGTTAATATCGTAGTTATTTTGTCATAAACATCGTCGCTAATGTCGTCGTTATTTCGTCATTATCATCGTTGTTATCGTCCTTATCATCCTCATAATTATCGTCGTTAATATCGTCGTTATTTTGTCATAATCATCGTCGTTAATGTCGTCGTTATTATCGTCATTATCATCGTTGTTATCGTCATAAATATCATCGATAATATCGTCGTTATTATTGTCATTATCTTCTTTTTATCGTCGTTATTAACGTCGTTATTATCGTCGTTAATATCGTCGTTAATATCGTCATTATCATCGTTGTTATCGTCCTTATCATCCTCATAATTATCGTCGTTAATATCGTCGTTATTTTGTCACAATCATCGTCGTTAATGTCGTCGTTATTATCGTCATTATCATCATTGTTATCGTCCTTATCATCCTCATAATTATCGTCGTTAATATCGTCGTTATTTTGTCATAATCATCGTCGTTAATGTCGTCGTTATTATCGTCATTATCTACGTTGTTATCGTCATAAATATCATCGATAATATCGTCGTTATTATTGTCATTATCTTCTTTTTATCGTCGTTATTAACGTCGTTATTATCGTCGTTAATATCGTCGTTAATATCGTCATTATCATCGTTGTTATCGTCCTTATTATCCTCATAGTTATCGTCGTTAATATCGTCGTTATTTTGTCATAATCATTGTCGTTAATGTCGTCGTTATTATCGTCATTATCTTCGTTGTTATCGTCCTTATTATCCTCATAATTATCGTCGTTAATATCGTAGTTATTTTGTCATAAACATCGTCGCTAATGTCGTCGTTATTATCGTCATTATCATCGTTGTTATCGTCCTTATCATCCTCATAATTATCGTCGTTAATATCGTCGTTATTTTGTCATAATCATCGTCGTTAATGTCGTCGTTATTATCGTCATTATCATCGTTGTTATCATCCTTATCATCCTCATAATTATCGTCGTTAATATCGTCGTTATTTTGTCATAATCATCGACGATAATGTCGTCGTTATTATCGTCATTATCTACGTTGTTATCGTCATAATATTATCTTTAATATCTTCGTTATTATTGTCATTATCTTCTTTTTATTGTCTTTATTATCGTCGTTAATATCGTCGTTATTATCGTCGTTAATATCGTCGTTAATATCGTCATTATCATCGTTGTTATCGTCCTTATCATCCTCATAATTATCGTCGTTAATATCGTCGTTATTTTGTCATAATCATTGTCGTTAATGTCGTCGTTATTATCGTCATTATCTTCGTTGTTATCGTCCTTATTATCCTCATAATTATCGTCGTTAATATCGTAGTTATTTTGTCATAAACATCGTCGCTAATGTCGTCGTTATTATCGTCATTATCATCGTTGTTATCGTCCTTATCATCCTCATAACTATCGTCGTTAATATCGTCGTTATTTTGTCATAATCATCGTCGTTAATGTCGTCGTTATTATCGTCATTATCATCGTTGTTATCATCCTTATCATCCTCATAATTATCGTCGTTAATATCGTCGTTATTTTGTCATAATCATCGTCGTTAATGTCGTCGTTATTATCGTCATTATCTACGTTGTTATCGTCATAAATATCATCGATAATATCGTCGTTATTATTGTCATTATCTTCTTTTTATCGTCGTTTTTAACGTCGTTATTATCGTCGTTAATATCGTCGTTAATATCGTCATTATCATCGTTGTTATCGTCCTTATCATCCTCATAATTATCGTCGTTAATATCGTCGTTATTTTGTCACAATCATCGTCGTTAATGTCGTCGTTATTATCGTCATTATCATCGTTGTTATCGTCCTTATCATCCTCTTAATTATCGTCGTTAATATCGTCGTTATTTTGTCATAATCATCGTCGTTAATGTCGTCGTTATTATCGTCATTATCATCGTTGTTATCGTCATAAATATCATCGATAATATCGTCGTTATTATTGTCATTATCTTCTTTTTATCGTCGTTATTAACGTCGTTATTATCGTCGTTAATATCGTCGTTAATATCGTCATTATAATCGTTGTTATCGTCCTTATTATCCTCATAGTTATCGTCGTTAATATCGTCGTTATTTTGTCATAAACATCGTCGCTAATGTCGTCGTTAATATCGTCATTATAATCGTTGTTATCGTCGTTATTATCCTCATAATTATCGTCGTTATTATCGTCGTTATTTCGTCATTATCATCGTTGTTTTCGTCCTTATCATCCTCATAATTATCGTCGTTAATATCGTCGTTATTTTGTCATAATCATCGTCGTTAATGTCGTCGTTATTATCGTCATTATCTACGTTGTTATCGTCATAAATATCAACGATAATATCGTCGTTATTATTGTCATTATCTTCTTTTTATCGTCGTTATTAACGTCGTTATTATCGTCGTTAATATCGTCGTTAATATCGTCATTATCATCGTTGTTATCGTCCTTATTATCCTCATAGTTATCGTCGTTAATATCGTCGTTATTTTGTCATAATCATTGTCGTTAATGTCGTCGTTATTATCGTCATTATCTTCGTTGTTATCGTCCTTATTATCCTCATAATTATCGTCGTTAATATCGTAGTTATTTTGTCATAAACATCGTCGCTAATGTCGTCGTTATTTCGTCATTATCATCGTTGTTATCGTCCTTATCATCCTCATAATTATCGTCGTTAATATCGTCGTTATTTTGTCATAATCATCGTCGTTAATGTCGTCGTTATTATCGTCATTATCATCGTTGTTATCGTCATAAATATCATCGATAATATCGTCGTTATTATTGTCATTATCTTCATTTTATCGTCGTTATTAACGTCGTTATTATCGTCGTTAATATCGTCGTTAATATCGTCATTATCATCGTTGTTATCGTCCTTATCATCCTCATAATTATCGTCGTTAATATCGTCGTTATTTTGTCACAATCATCGTCGTTAATGTCGTCGTTATTATCGTCATTATCATCGTTGTTATCGTCCTTATCATCCTCATAATTATCGTCGTTAATATCGTCGTTATTTTGTCATAATCATCGTCGTTAATGTCGTCGTTATTATCGTCATTATCTACGTTGTTATCGTCATAAATATCATCGATAATATCGTCGTTATTATTGTCATTATCTTCTTTTTATCGTCGTTTTTAACGTCGTTAATATCGTCGTTAATATCGTCATTATAATCGTTGTTATCGTCCTTATTATCCTCATAGTTATCGTCGTTAATATCGTCGTTATTTTGTCACAATCATCGTCGTTAATGTCGTCGTTATTATCGTCATTATCATCGTTGTTATCGTCCTTATCATCCTCATAATTATCGTCGTTAATATCGTCGTTATTTTGTCATAATCATCGTCGTTAATGTCGTCGTTATTATCGTCATTATCTACGTTGTTATCGTCATAAATATTATCGTTAATATCGTCGTTATTATTGTCATTATCTTCTTTTTATTGTCTTTATTATCGTCGTTAATATCGTCGTTATTATCGTCGTTAATATCGTCATTATCATCGTTGTTATCGTCCTTATCATCCTCATAATTATCGTCGTTAATATCGTCGTTATTTTGTCATAATCATCGTCGTTAATGTCGTCGTTATTATCGTCATTATCTACGTTGTTATCGTCATAAATATTATCGTTAATATCGTCGTTATTATTGTCATTATCTTCTTTTTATTGTCTTTATTATCGTCGTTAATATCGTCGTTATTATCGTCGTTAATATCGTCGTTAATATCGTCATTATCATCGTTGTTATCGTCCTTATTATCCTCATAATTATCGTCGTTAATATCGTCGTTATTTTGTCATAATCATCGTCGTTAATGTCGTCGTTATTATCGTCATTATCTACGTTGTTATCGTCATAAATATCATCGATAATATCGTCGTTATTATTGTCATTATCTTCTTTTTATCGTCGTTATTAACGTCGTTATTATCGTCGTTAATATCGTCGTTAATATCGTCATTATCATCGTTGTTATCGTCCTTATCATCATCATAATTATCGTCGTTAATATCGTGGTTATTTTGTCATAATCATCGTCTTTAATGTCGTCGTTATTATCGTCATTATCTACGTTGTTATCGTCATAAATATCATCGATAATATCGTCGTTATTATTGTCATTATCTTCTTTTTATCGTCGTTTTTAACGTCGTTATTATCGTCGTTAATATCGTCGTTAATATCGTCATTATAATCGTTGTTATCGTCCTTATTATCCTCATAATTATCGTCGTTAATATCGTCGTTATTTTGTCATAATCATCGTCGTTAATGTCGTCGTTATTATCGTCATTATCATCGTTGTTATCGTCATAAATATCATCGATAATATCGTCGTTATTATTGTCATTATCTTCTTTTTATCGTCGTTATTAACGTCGTTATTATCGTCGTTAATATCGTCGTTAATATCGTCATTATCATCGTTGTTATCGTCCTTATCATCCTCATAATTATCGTCGTTAATATCGTCGTTATTTTGTCACAATCATCGTCGTTAATGTCGTCGTTATTATCGTCATTATCATCGTTGTTATCGTCCTTATCATCCTCATAATTATCGTCGATAATATCGTCGTTATTTTGTCATAATCATCGTCGTTAATGTCGTCGTTATTATCGTCATTATCTACGTTGTTATCGTCATAAATATCATCGATAATATCGTCGTTATTATTGTCATTATCTTCTTTTTATCGTCGTTATTAACGTCGTTATTATCGTCGTTAATATCGTCGTTAATATCGTCATTATCATCGTTGTTATCGTCCTTATCATCCTCATAATTATCGTCGTTAATATCGTCGTTATTTTGTCATAATCATCGTCGTTAATGTCGTCGTTATTATCGTCATTATCTACGTAGTTATCCTCATAAATATTATCGTTAATATCGTCGTTATTATTGTCATTATCTTCTTTTTATTGTCTTTATTTTCGTCGTTAATATCGTCGTTATTATCGTCGTTAATATCGTCGTTAATATCGTCATTATCATCGTTGTTATCGTCCTTATTATCCTCATAATTATCGTCGTTAATATCGTCGTTATTTTGTCATAATCATCGTCGTTAATGTCGTCGTTATTATCGTCATTATCTACGTTGTTATCGGCATAAATATCATCGATAATATCGTCGTTATTATTGTCATTATCTTCTTTTTATCGTCGTTATTAACGTCGTTATTATCGTCGTTAATATCGTCGTTAATATCGTCATTATCATCGTTGTTATCGTCCTTATCATCCTCATAATTATCGTCGTTAATATCGTCGTTATTTTGTCATAATCATCGTCGTTAATGTCGTCGTTATTATCGTCATTATCTACGTTGTTATCGTCATAAATATCATCGATAATATCGTCGTTATTATTGTCATTATCTTCTTTTTATCGTCGTTATTAACGTCGTTATTATCGTCGTTAATATCGTCGTTAATATCGTCATTATCATCGTTGTTATCGTCCTTATCATCCTCATAATTATCGTCGTTAATATCGTCGTTATTTTGTCATAATCATCGTCGTTAATGTCGTAGTTATTATCGTCATTATCTACGTTGTTATCGTCATAAATATCATCGATAATATCGTCGTTATTATTGTCATTATCTTCTTTTTAACGTCGTTTTTAACGTCGATATTATCGTCGTTAATATCGTCGTTAATATCGTCATTATCATCGTTGTTATCGTCCTTATTATCCTCATAATTATCGTCGTTAATATCGTCGTTATTTTGTCACAATCATCGTCGTTAATGTCGTCGTTATTATCGTCATTATCATCGTTGTTATCGTCCTTATCATCCTCATAATTATCGTCGTTAATATCGTCGTTATTTTGTCACAATCATCGTCGTTAATGTCGTCGTTATTATCGTCATTATCATCGTTGTTATCGTCATAAATATCATCGATAATATCGTCGTTATTATTGTCATTATCTTCTTTTTATCGTCGTTATTAACGTCGTTATTATCGTCTTTAATACCGTCGTTAATATCGTCATTATAATCGTTGTTATCGTCCTTATTATCCTCATAGTTATCGTCGTTAATATCGTCGTTATTTTGTCATGAACATCGTCGCTAATGTCGTCGTTAATATCGTCATTATAATCGTTGTTATCGTCGTTATTATCCTCATAATTATCGTCGTTATTTCGTCATTATCATCGTTGTTATCGTCGTTATTATCGTCGTTAATATCGTCATTATCATCGTTGTTATCGTCCTTATCATCCTCATAATTATCGTCGTTAATATCGTCGTTATTTTGTCACAATCATCGTCGTTAATGTCGTCGTTATTATCGTCATTATCATCGTTGTTATCGTCCTTATCATCCTCATAATTATCGTCGTTAATATCGTCGTTATTTTGTCATAATCATCGTCGTTAATGTCGTCGTTATTATCGTCATTATCTACGTTGTTATCGTCATAAATATCATCGATAATATCGTCGTTATTATTGTCATTATCTTCTTTTTATCGTCGTTATTAACGTCGTTATTATCGTCGTTAATATCGTCGTTAATATCGTCATTATCATCGTTGTTATCGTCCTTATTATCCTCATAGTTATCGTCGTTAATATCGTCGTTATTTTGTCATAATCATTGTCGTTAATGTCGTCGTTATTATCGTCATTATCTTCGTTGTTATCGTCCTTATTATCCTCATAATTATCGTCGTTAATATCGTAGTTATTTTGTCATAAACATCGTCGCTAATGTCGTCGTTATTATCGTCATTATCATCGTTGTTATCGTCCTTATCATCCTCATAATTATCGTCGTTAATATCGTCGTTATTTTGTCATAATCATCGTCGTTAATGTCGTCGTTATTATCGTCATTATCATCGTTGTTATCATCCTTATCATCCTCATAATTATCGTCGTTAATATCGTCGTTATTTTGTCATAATCATCGACGATAATGTCGTCGTTATTATCGTCATTATCTACGTTGTTATCGTCATAAATATTATCTTTAATATAGTCGTTATTATTGTCATTATCTTCTTTTTATTGTCTTTATTATCGTCGTTAATATCGTCGTTATTATCGTCGTTAATATCGTCGTTAATATCGTCATTATCATCGTTGTTATCGTCCTTATCATCCTCATAATTATCGTTGTTAATATCGTCGTTATTTTGTCATAATCATCGTCGTTAATGTCGTCGTTATTATCGTCATTATCTACGTTGTTATCGTCATAAATATCATCGATAATATCGTCGTTATTATTGTCATTATCTTCTTTTTATCGTCGTTTTTAACGTCGTTATTATCGTCGTTAATATCGTCGTTATTATCGTCATTATCATCGTTGTTATCGTCCTTATCATCCTCATAATTATCGTCGTTAATATCGTCGTTATTTTGTCATAATCATTGTCGTTAATGTCGTCGTTATTATCGTCATTATCTACGTTGTTATCGTCATAAATATCATCGATAATATCGTCGTTATTATTGTCATTATCTTCTTTTTATCGTCGTTTTTAACGTCGTTATTATCGTCGTTAATATCGTCGTTAATATCGTCATTATAATCGTTGTTATCGCCCTTATTATCCTCATAATTATCGTCGTTAATATCGTCGTTATTTTGTCATAAACATCGTCGCTAATGTCGTCGTTAATATCGTCATTATCATCGTTGTTATCGTCCTTATCATCCTCATAATTATCGTCGTTAATATCGTCGTTATTTTGTCACAATCATCGTCGTTAATGTCGTCGTTATTATCGTCATTATCATCGTTGTTATCGTCCTTATCATCCTCATAATTATCGTCGTTAATATCGTCGTTATTTTGTCATAATCATCGTCGTTAATGTCGTCGTTATTATCGTCATTATCTACGTTGTTGTCGTCATAAATATCATCGATAATATCGTCGTTATTATTGTCATTATCTTCTTTTTATCGTCGTTATTAACGTCGTTATTATCGTCGTTATTATCGTCGTTATTTCGTCATTATCATCGTTGTTATCGTCCTTATCATCCTCATAATTATCGTCGTTAATATCGTCGTTATTTTGTCATAATCATCGTCGTTAATGTCGTCGTTATTATCGTCATTATCATCGTTGTTATCGTCATAAATATCATCGATAATATCGTCGTTATTATTGTCATTATCTTCTTTTTATCGTCGTTATTAACGTCGTTATTATCGTCGTTAATATCGTCGTTAAT
This sequence comes from Dolichovespula media, assembly GCA_911387685.1. Taxonomy (NCBI): domain Eukaryota; kingdom Metazoa; phylum Arthropoda; class Insecta; order Hymenoptera; family Vespidae; genus Dolichovespula; species Dolichovespula media. The sequence continues at coordinate 255,833 of CAJVQJ010000020.1, read as the reverse complement.
ATCGTCATTATCATCGTTGTTATCGTCCTTATCATCATCATAGTTATCGTCGTTAATATCGTCGTTATTTTGTCATAATCATTGTCGTTAATGTCGTCGTTATTATCGTCATTATCTTCGTTGTTATCGTCCTTATTATCCTCATAATTATCGTCGTTAATATCGTAGTTATTTTGTCATAAACATCGTCGCTAATGTCGTCGTTATTATCGTCATTATCATCGTTGTTATCGTCCTTATCATCCTCATAATTATCGTCGTTAATATCGTCGTTATTTTGTCATAATCATCGTCGTTAATGTCGTCGTTATTATCGTCATTATCATCGTTGTTATCATCCTTATCATCCTCATAATTATCGTCGTTAATATCGTCGTTATTTTGTCATAATCATCGACGATAATGTCGTCGTTATTATCGTCATTATCTACGTTGTTATCGTCATAAATATTATCTTTAATATCGTCGTTATTATTGTCATTATCTTCTTTTTATTGTCTTTATTATCGTCGTTAATATCGTCGTTATTATCGTCGTTAATATCGTCGTTAATATCGTCATTATCATCGTTGTTATCGTCCTTATCATCCTCATAATTATCGTTGTTAATATCGTCGTTATTTTGTCATAATCATCGTCGTTAATGTCGTCGTTATTATCGTCATTATCATCGTTGTTATCGTCATAAATATCATCGATAATATCGTCGTTATTATTGTCATTATCTTCTTTTTATCGTCGTTATTAACGTCGTTATTATCGTCGTTAATATCGTCGTTAATATCGTCATTATCATCGTTGTTATCGTCCTTATCATCCTCATAATTATCGTCGTTAATATCGTCGTTATTTTGTCACAATCATCGTCGTTAATGTCGTCGTTATTATCGTCATTATCATCGTTGTTATCGTCCTTATCATCCTCATAATTATCGTCGTTAATATCGTCGTTATTTTGTCATAATCATCGTCGTTAATGTCGTCGTTATTATCGTCATTATCTACGGTGTTATCGTCATAAATATCATCGATAATATCGTCGTTATTATTGTCATTATCTTCTTTTTATCGTCGTTATTAACGTCGTTATTATCGTCGTTAATATCGTCGTTAATATCGTCATTATCATCGTTGTTATCGTCCTTATCATCCTCATAATTATCGTCGTTAATATCGTCGTTATTTTGTCATAATCATCGTCGTTAATGTCGTCGTTATTATCGTCATTATCTACGTTGTTATCGTCATAAATATTATCGTTAATATCGTCGTTATTATTGTCATTATCTTCTTTTTATTGTCTTTATTATCGTCGTTAATATCGTCGTTATTATCGTCGTTAATATCGTCGTTATTATCGTCATTATCATCGTTATTATCGTCCTTATTATCCTCATAATTATCTTCGTTAATATCGTCGTTATTTTGTCATAATCACCGTCGTTAATGTCGTCGTTATTATCGTCATTATCTACGTTGTTATCGTCATAAATATCATCGATAATATCGTCGTTATTATTGTCATTATCTTCTTTTTATCGTCGTTATTAACGTCGTTATTATCGTCGTTAATATCGTCGTTAATATCGTCATTATCATCGTTGTTATCGTCCTTATTATCCTCATAATTATCGTCGTTAATATCGTAGTTATTTTGTCATAAACATCGTCGCTAATGTCGTCGTTATTTCGTCATTATCATCGTTGTTATCGTCCTTATCATCCTCATAATTATCGTCGTTAATATCGTCGTTATTTTGTCATAATCATCGTCGTTAATGTCGTCGTTATTATCGTCATTATCATCGTTGTTATCGTCATAAATATCATCGATAATATCGTCGTTATTATTGTCATTATCTTCTTTTTATCGTCGTTATTAACGTCGTTATTATCGTCGTTAATATCGTCGTTAATATCGTCATTATCATCGTTGTTATCGTCCTTATCATCCTCATAATTATCGTCGTTAATATCGTCGTTATTTTGTCACAATCATCGTCGTTAATGTCGTCGTTATTATCGTCATTATCATCGTTGTTATCGTCCTTATCATCCTCATAATTATCGTCGTTAATATCGTCGTTATTTTGTCATAATCATCGTCGTTAATGTCGTCGTTATTATCGTCATTATCTACGTTGTTATCGTCATAAATATCATCGATAATATCGTCGTTATTATTGTCATTATCTTCTTTTTATCGTCGTTATTAACGTCGTTATTATCGTCGTTAATATCGTCGTTAATATCGTCATTATCATCGTTGTTATCGTCCTTATTATCCTCATAGTTATCGTCGTTAATATCGTCGTTATTTTGTCATAATCATTGTCGTTAATGTCGTCGTTATTATCGTCATTATCTTCGTTGTTATCGTCCTTATTATCCTCATAATTATCGTCGTTAATATCGTAGTTATTTTGTCATAAACATCGTCGCTAATGTCGTCGTTATTATCGTCATTATCATCGTTGTTATCGTCCTTATCATCCTCATAATTATCGTCGTTAATATCGTCGTTATTTTGTCATAATCATCGTCGTTAATGTCGTCGTTATTATCGTCATTATCATCGTTGTTATCATCCTTATCATCCTCATAATTATCGTCGTTAATATCGTCGTTATTTTGTCATAATCATCGACGATAATGTCGTCGTTATTATCGTCATTATCTACGTTGTTATCGTCATAATATTATCTTTAATATCTTCGTTATTATTGTCATTATCTTCTTTTTATTGTCTTTATTATCGTCGTTAATATCGTCGTTATTATCGTCGTTAATATCGTCGTTAATATCGTCATTATCATCGTTGTTATCGTCCTTATCATCCTCATAATTATCGTCGTTAATATCGTCGTTATTTTGTCATAATCATTGTCGTTAATGTCGTCGTTATTATCGTCATTATCTTCGTTGTTATCGTCCTTATTATCCTCATAATTATCGTCGTTAATATCGTAGTTATTTTGTCATAAACATCGTCGCTAATGTCGTCGTTATTATCGTCATTATCATCGTTGTTATCGTCCTTATCATCCTCATAACTATCGTCGTTAATATCGTCGTTATTTTGTCATAATCATCGTCGTTAATGTCGTCGTTATTATCGTCATTATCATCGTTGTTATCATCCTTATCATCCTCATAATTATCGTCGTTAATATCGTCGTTATTTTGTCATAATCATCGTCGTTAATGTCGTCGTTATTATCGTCATTATCTACGTTGTTATCGTCATAAATATCATCGATAATATCGTCGTTATTATTGTCATTATCTTCTTTTTATCGTCGTTTTTAACGTCGTTATTATCGTCGTTAATATCGTCGTTAATATCGTCATTATCATCGTTGTTATCGTCCTTATCATCCTCATAATTATCGTCGTTAATATCGTCGTTATTTTGTCACAATCATCGTCGTTAATGTCGTCGTTATTATCGTCATTATCATCGTTGTTATCGTCCTTATCATCCTCTTAATTATCGTCGTTAATATCGACGTTATTTTGTCATAATCATCGTCGTTAATGTCGTCGTTATTATCGTCATTATCATCGTTGTTATCGTCATAAATATCATCGATAATATCGTCGTTATTATTGTCATTATCTTCTTTTTATCGTCGTTATTAACGTCGTTATTATCGTCGTTAATATCGTCGTTAATATCGTCATTATAATCGTTGTTATCGTCCTTATTATCCTCATAGTTATCGTCGTTAATATCGTCGTTATTTTGTCATAAACATCGTCGCTAATGTCGTCGTTAATATCGTCATTATAATCGTTGTTATCGTCGTTATTATCCTCATAATTATCGTCGTTATTATCGTCGTTATTTCGTCATTATCATCGTTGTTTTCGTCCTTATCATCCTCATAATTATCGTCGTTAATATCGTCGTTATTTTGTCATAATCATCGTCGTTAATGTCGTCGTTATTATCGTCATTATCTACGTTGTTATCGTCATAAATATCATCGATAATATCGTCGTTATTATTGTCATTATCTTCTTTTTATCGTCGTTATTAACGTCGTTATTATCGTCGTTAATATCGTCGTTAATATCGTCATTATCATCGTTGTTATCGTCCTTATTATCCTCATAGTTATCGTCGTTAATATCGTCGTTATTTTGTCATAATCATTGTCGTTAATGTCGTCGTTATTATCGTCATTATCTTCGTTGTTATCGTCCTTATTATCCTCATAATTATCGTCGTTAATATCGTAGTTATTTTGTCATAAACATCGTCGCTAATGTCGTCGTTATTTCGTCATTATCATCGTTGTTATCGTCCTTATCATCCTCATAATTATCGTCGTTAATATCGTCGTTATTTTGTCATAATCATCGTCGTTAATGTCGTCGTTATTATCGTCATTATCATCGTTGTTATCGTCATAAATATCATCGATAATATCGTCGTTATTATTGTCATTATCTTCATTTTATCGTCGTTATTAACGTCGTTATTATCGTCGTTAATATCGTCGTTAATATCGTCATTATCATCGTTGTTATCGTCCTTATCATCCTCATAATTATCGTCGTTAATATCGTCGTTATTTTGTCACAATCATCGTCGTTAATGTCGTCGTTATTATCGTCATTATCATCGTTGTTATCGTCCTTATCATCCTCATAATTATCGTCGTTAATATCGTCGTTATTTTGTCATAATCATCGTCGTTAATGTCGTCGTTATTATCGTCATTATCTACGTTGTTATCGTCATAAATATCATCGATAATATCGTCGTTATTATTGTCATTATCTTCTTTTTATCGTCGTTATTAACGTCGTTATTATCGTCGTTAATATCGTCGTTAATATCGTCATTATCATCGTTGTTATCGTCCTTATTATCCTCATAGTTATCGTCGTTAATATCGTCGTTATTTTGTCATAATCATTGTCGTTAATGTCGTCGTTATTATCGTCATTATCTTCGTTGTTATCGTCCTTATTATCCTCATAATTATCGTCGTTAATATCGTAGTTATTTTGTCATAAACATCGTCGCTAATGTCGTCGTTATTATCGTCATTATCATCGTTGTTATCGTCCTTATCATCCTCATAATTATCGTCGTTAATATCGTCGTTATTTTGTCATAATCATCGTCGTTAATGTCGTCGTTATTATCGTCATTATCATCGTTGTTATCATCCTTATCATCCTCATAATTATCGTCGTTAATATCGTCGTTATTTTGTCATAATCATCGACGATAATGTCGTCGTTATTATCGTCATTATCTACGTTGTTATCGTCATAAATATTATCTTTAATATCTTCGTTATTATTGTCATTATCTTCTTTTTATTGTCTTTATTATCGTCGTTAATATCGTCGTTATTATCGTCGTTAATATCGTCGTTAATATCGTCATTATCATCGTTGTTATCGTCCTTATCATCCTCATAATTATCGTTGTTAATATCGTCGTTATTTTGTCATAATCATCGTCGTTAATGTCGTCGTTATTATCGTCATTATCTACGTTGTTATCGTCATAAATATCATCGATAATATCGTCGTTATTATTGTCATTATCTTCTTTTTATCGTCGTTTTTAACGTCGTTATTATCGTCCTTAATATCGTCGTTATTATCGTCATTATCATCGTTGTTATCGTCCTTATCATCCTCATAATTATCGTCGTTAATATCGTCGTTATTTTGTCATAATCATTGTCGTTAATGTCGTCGTTATTATCGTCATTATCTTCGTTGTTATCGTCCTTATTATCCTCATAATTATCGTCGTTAATATCGTAGTTATTTTGTCATAAACATCGTCGCTAATGTCGTCGTTATTATCGTCATTATCATCGTTGTTATCGTCCTTATCATCCTCATAACTATCGTCGTTAATATCGTCGTTATTTTGTCATAATCATCGTCGTTAATGTCGTCGTTATTATCGTCATTATCATCGTTGTTATCATCCTTATCATCCTCATAATTATCGTCGTTAATATCGTCGTTATTTTGTCATAATCATCGTCGTTAATGTCGTCGTTATTATCGTCATTATCATCGTTGTTATCGTCATAAATATCATCGATAATATCGTCGTTATTATTGTCATTATCTTCTTTTTATCGTCATTATTAACGTCGTTATTATCGTCGTTAATATCGTCGTTAATATCGTCATTATCATCGTTGTTATCGTCCTTATCATCCTCATAATTATCGTCGTTAATTTCGTCGTTATTTTGTCACAATCATCGTCGTTAATGTCGTCGTTATTATCGTCATTATCATCGTTGTTATCGTCCTTATCATCCTCATAATTATCGTCGTTAATATCGTCGTTATTTTGTCATAATCATCGTCGTTAATGTCGTCGTTATTATCGTCATTATCTACGTTGTTATCGTCATAAATATCATCGATAATATCGTCGTTATTATTGTCATTATCTTCTTTTTATCGTCGTTATTAACGTCCTTATTATCGTCGTTAATATCGTCGTTAATATCGTCATTATCATCGTTGTTATCGTCCTTATTATCCTCATAGTTATCGTCGTTAATATCGTCGTTATTTTGTCATAATCATTGTCGTTAATGTCGTCGTTATTATCGTCATTATCTTCGTTGTTATCGTCCTTATTATCCTCATAATTATCGTCGTTAATATCGTAGTTATTTTGTCATAAACATCGTCGCTAATGTCGTCGTTATTATCGTCATTATCATCGTTGTTATCGTCCTTATCATCCTCATAATTATCGTCGTTAATATCGTCGTTATTTTGTCATAATCATCGTCGTTAATGTCGTCGTTATTATCGTCATTATCATCGTTGTTATCATCCTTATCATCCTCATAATTATCGTCGTTAATATCGTCGTTATTTTGTCATAATCATCGACGATAATGTCGTCGTTATTATCGTCATTATCTACGTTGTTATCGTCATAAATATTATCTTTAATATCTTCGTTATTATTGTCATTATCTTCTTTTTATTGTCTTTATTATCGTCGTTAATATCGTCGTTATTATCGTCGTTAATATCGTCGTTATTATCGTCATTATCATCGTTGTTATCGTCCTTATCATCCTCATAATAATCGTCGTTAATATCGTCGTTATTTTGTCATAATCATTGTCGTTAATGTCGTCGTTATTATCGTCATTATCTTCGTTGTTATCGTCCTTATTATCCTCATAATTATCGTCGTTAATATCGTAGTTATTTTGTCATAAACATCGTCGCTAATGTCGTCGTTATTATCGTCATTATCATCGTTGTTATCGTCCTTATCATCCTCATAATTATCGTCGTTAATATCGTCGTTATTTTGTCATAATCATCGTCGTTAATGTCGTCGTTATTATCGTCATTATCATCGTTGTTATCATCCTTATCATGCTCATAATTATCGTCGTTAATATCGTCGTTATTTTGTCATAATCATCGTCGTTAATGTCGTCGTTATTATCGTCATTATCTACGTTGTTATCGTCATAAATATCATCGATAATATCGTCGTTATTATTGTCATTATCTTCTTTTTATCGTCGTTTTTAACGTCGTTATTATCGTCGTTAATATCGTCGTTAATATCGTCATTATCATCGTTGTTATCGTCCTTATCATCCTCATAATTATCGTCGTTAATATCGTCGTTATTTTGTCACAATCATCGTCGTTAATGTCGTCGTTATTATCGTCATTATCATCGTTGTTATCGTCCTTATCATCCTCTTAATTATCGTCGTTAATATCGTCGTTATTTTGTCTTAATCATCGTCGTTAATGTCGTCGTTATTATCGTCATTATCATCGTTGTTATCGTCCTTATCATCCTCATAATTATCGTCGTTAATATCGTCGTTATTTTGTTATAATCATCGTCGTTAATGTCGTCGTTATTATCGTCATTATCTACGTTGTTATCGTCATAAATATCATCGATAATATCGTCGTTATTATTGTCATTATCTTCTTTTTATCGTCGTTTTTAACGTCGTTATTATCGTCGTTAATATCGTCGTTATCATCGTTGTTATCGTCCTTATTATCCTCATAATTATCGTCGTTAATATCGTCGTTATTTTGTCACAATCATCGTCGTTAATGTCGTCGTTATTATCGTCATTATCATCGTTGTTATCGTCCTTATCATCCTCATAATTATCGTCGTTAATATCGTCGTTATTTTGTCATAATCATCGTCGTTAATGTCGTCGTTATTATCGTCATTATCTACGTTGTTATCGTCATAAATATTATCGTTAATATCGTCGTTATTATTGTCATTATCTTCTTTTTATTGTCTTTATTATCGTCGTTAATATCGTCGTTATTATCGTCGTTAATATCGTCATTATCATCGTTGTTATCGTCCTTATCATCCTCATAATTATCGTCGTTAATATCGTCGTTATTTTGTCATAATCATCGTCGTTAATGTCGTCGTTATTATCGTCATTATCTACGTTGTTATCGTCATAAATATTATCGTTAATATCGTCGTTATTATTGTCATTATCTTCTTTTTATTGTCTTTATTATCGTCGTTAATATCGTCGTTATTATCGTCGTTAATATCGTCGTTAATATCGTCATTATCATCGTTGTTATCGTCCTTATTATCCTCATAATTATCGTCGTTAATATCGTCGTTATTTTGTCATAATCATCGTCGTTAATGTCGTCGTTATTATCGTCATTATCTACGTTGTTATCGTCATAAATATCATCGATAATATCGTCGTTATTATTGTCATTATCTTCTTTTTATCGTCGTTATTAACGTCGTTATTATCGTCGTTAATATCGTCGTTAATATCGTCATTATCATCGTTGTTATCGTCCTTATCATCATCATAATTATCGTCGTTAATATCGTCGTTATTTTGTCATAATCATCGTCGTTAATGTCGTCGTTATTATCGTCATTATCTACGTTGTTATCGTCATAAATATCATCGATAATATCGTCGTTATTATTGTCATTATCTTCTTATTATCGTCGTTTTTAACGTCGTTATTATCGTCGTTAATATCGTCGTTAATATCGTCATTATAATCGTTGTTATCGTCCTTATTATCCTCATAATTATCGTCGTTAATATCGTCGTTATTTTGTCATAATCATCGTCGTTAATGTCGTCGTTATTATCGTCATTATCATCGTTGTTATCGTCATAAATATCATCGATAATATCGTCGTTATTATTGTCATTATCTTCTTTTTATCGTCGTTATTAACGTCGTTATTATCGTCGTTAATATCGTCGTTAATATCGTCATTATCATCGTTGTTATCGTCCTTATCATCCTCATAATTATCGTCGTTAATATCGTCGTTATTTTGTCACAATCATCGTCGTTAATGTCGTCGTTATTATCGTCATTATCATCGTTGTTATCGTCCTTATCATCCTCATAATTATCGTCGATAATATCGTCGTTATTTTGTCATAATCATCGTCGTTAATGTCGTCGTTATTATCGTCATTATCTACGTTGTTATCGTCATAAATATCATCGATAATATCGTCGTTATTATTGTCATTATCTTCTTTTTATCGTCGTTATTAACGTCGTTATTATCGTCGTTAATATCGTCGTTAATATCGTCATTATCATCGTTGTTATCGTCCTTATCATCCTCATAATTATCGTCGTTAATATCGTCGTTATTTTGTCATAATCATCGTCGTTAATGTCGTCGTTATTATCGTCATTATCTACGTAGTTATCCTCATAAATATTATCGTTAATATCGTCGTTATTATTGTCATTATCTTCTTTTTATTGTCTTTATTTTCGTCGTTAATATCGTCGTTATTATCGTCGTTAATATCGTCGTTAATATCGTCATTATCATCGTTGTTATCGTCCTTATTATCCTCATAATTATCGTCGTTAATATCGTCGTTATTTTGTCATAATCATCGTCGTTAATGTCGTCGTTATTATAGTCATTATCTACGTTGTTATCGCCATAAATATCATCGATAATATCGTCGTTATTATTGTCATTATCTTCTTTTTATCGTCGTTATTAACGTCGTTATTATCGTCGTTAATATCGTCGTTAATATCGTCATTATCATCGTTGTTATCGTCCTTATCATCATCATAATTATCGTCGTTAATATCGTCGTTATTTTGTCATAATCATCGTCGTTAATGTCGTCGTTATTATCGTCATTATCTACGTTGTTATCGTCATAAATATCATCGATAATATCGTCGTTATTATTGTCATTATCTTCTTTTTATCGTCGTTCTTAACGTCGTTATTATCGTCGTTAATATCGTCGTTAATATCGTCATTATAATCGTTGTTATCGTACTTATTATCCTCATAATTATCGTCGTTAATATCGTCGTTATTTTGTCATAAACATCGTCGCTAATGTCGTCGTTATTATCGTCATTATCTACGTTGTTATCGTCATAAATATCATCGATAATATCGTCGTTATTATTGTCATTATCTTCTTTTTATCGTCGTTATTAACGTCGTTAGTATCGTCGTTAATATCGTCGTTAATATCGTCATTATCATCGTTGTTATCGTCCTTATCATCATCATAATTATCGTCGTTAATATCGTCGTTATTTTGTCATAATCATCGTCGTTAATGTCGTCGTTATTATCGTCATTATCTACGTTGTTATCGTCATAAATATCATCGATAATATCGTCGTTATTATTGTCATTATCTTCTTTTTATCGTCGTTTTTAACGTCGTTATTATCGTCGTTAATATCGTCGTTAATATCGTCATTATAATCGTTGTTATCGTCCTTATTATCCTCATAATTATCGTCGTTAATATCGTCGTTATTTTGTCATAATCATCATCGTTAATGTCGTCGTTATTATCGTCATTATCTACCTTGTTATCGTCATAAATATCATCGTTAATATCGTCGTTATTATTTTCATTATCTTCTTTTTATTGTCTTTATTATCGTCGTTAATATCGTCGTTATTATCGTCGTTAATATCGTCGTTATTATCGTCGTTAATATCGTCGTTATTATCGTCATTATCATCGTTGTTATCGTCCTTATTATCCTCATAATTATCGTCGTTAATATCGTCGTTATTTTTTCATAATCATCGACGATAATGTCGTCGTTATTATCGTCATTATCTACGTTGTTATCGTCATAAATATTATCTTTAATATCGTCGTTATTATTGTCATTATCTTCTTTTTATTGTCTTTATTATCGTCGTTAATATCGTCGTTATTATCGTCGTTAATATCGTCGTTAATATCGTCATTATCATCGTTGTTATCGTCTTTATCATCCTCATAATTATCGTCGTTAATATCGTCGTTATTTTGTCATAATCATCGTCGTTAATGTCGTCGTTATTATCGTTATTATCATCGTTGTTATCGTCATAAATATCATCGATAATATCGTCGTTATTATTGTCATTATCTTCTTTTTATCGTCGTTATTAACGTCGTTATTATCGTCGTTAATATCGTCGTTAATATCGTCATTATCATCGTTGTTATCGTCCTTATCATCCTCATAATTATCGTCGTTAATATCGTCGTTATTTTGTCACAATCATCGTCGTTAATGTCGTCGTTATTATCGTCATTATCATCGTTGTTATCGTCCTTATCATCCTCATAATTATCGTCGATAATATCGTCGTTATTTTGTCATAATCATCGTCGTTAATGTCGTCGTTATTATCGTCATTATCTACGTTGTTATCGTCATAAATATCATCGATAATATCGTCGTTATTATTGTCATTATCTTCTTTTTGTCGTCGTTATTAACGTCGTTATTATCGTCGTTAATATCGTCGTTAATATCGTCATTATCATCGTTGTTATCGTCCTTATCATCCTCATAATTATCGTCGTTAATATCGTCGTTATTTTGTCATAATCATCGTCGTTAATGTCGTCGTTATTATCGTCATTATCTACGTTGTTATCGTCATAAATATTATCGTTAATATCGTCGTTATTATTGTCATTATCTTCTTTTTATTGTCTTTATTATCGTCGTTAATATCGTCGTTATTATCGTCGTTAATATCGTCGTTAATATCGTCATTATCATCGTTGTTATCGTCCTTATTATCCTCATAATTATCGTCGTTAATATCGTCGTTATTTTGTCATAATCATCGTCGTTAATGTCGTCGTTATTATCGTCATTATCTACGTTGTTATCGTCATAAATATCATCGATAATATCGTCGTTATTATTGTCATTATCTTCTTTTTATCGTCGTTATTAACGTCGTTATTATCGTCGTTAATATCGTCGTTATTATCGTCATTATCATCGTTGTTATCGTCCTTATCATCCTCATAATTATCGTCGTTAATATCGTCGTTATTTTGTCATAATCATCGTCGTTAATGTCGTCGTTATTATCGTCATTATCATCGTTGTTATCGTCATAAATATCATCGATAATATCGTCGTTATTATTGTCATTATCTTCTTTTTATCGTCGTTATTAACGTCGTTATTATCGTCGTTAATATCGTCGTTAATATCGTCATTATCATCGTTGTTATCGTCCTTATCATCCTCATAATTAACGACGATAATATCGTCGTTATTTTGTCATAATCATCGTCGTTAATGTCGTCGTTATTATCGTCATTATCTACGTTGTTATCGTCATAAATATCATCGATAATATCGTCGTTATTATTGTCATTATCTTCTTTTTATCGTCGTTATTAACGTCGTTATTATCGTCGTTAATATCGTCGTTAATATCGTCATTATCATCGTTGTTATCGTCCTTATCATCCTCATAATTATCGTCGTTAATATCGTCGTTATTTTGTCATAATCATCGTCGTTAATGTCGTCGTTATTATCGTCATTATCTACGTTGTTATCGTCATAAATATTATCGTTAATATCGTCGTTATTATTGTCATTATCTTCTTTTTATTGTCTTTATTATCGTCGTTAATATCGTCGTTATTATCGTCGTTAATATCGTCGTTAATATCGTCATTATCATCGTTGTTATCGTCCTTATTATCCTCATAATTATCGTCGTTAATATCGTCGTTATTTTGTCATAATCATCGTCGTTAATGTCGTCGTTATTATCGTCATTATCTACGTTGTTATCGTCATAAATATCATCGATAATATCGTCGTTATTATTGTCATTATCTTCTTTTTATCGTCGTTATTAACGTCGTTATTATCGTCGTTAATATCGTCGTTAATATCGTCATTATCATCGTTGTTATCGTCCTTATCATCATCATAATTATCGTCGTTAATATCGTCGTTATTTTGTCATAATCATCGTCGTTAATGTCGTCGTTATTATCGTCATTATCTACGTTGTTATCGTCATAAATATCATCGATAATATCGTCGTTATTATTGTCATTATCTTCTTTTTATCGTCGTTTTTAACGTCGTTATTATCGTCGTTAATATCGTCGTTAATATCGTCATTATAATCGTTGTTATCGTCCTTATTATCCTCATAATTATCGTCGTTAATATCGTCGTTATTTTGTCATAATCATCGTCGTTAATGTCGTCGTTATTATCGTCATTATCATCGTTGTTATCGTCATAAATATCATCGATAATATCGTCGTTATTATTGTCATTATCTTCTTTTTATCGTCGTTATTAACGTCGTTATTATCGTCGTTAATATCGTCGTTAATATCGTCATTATCATCGTTGTTATCGTCCTTATCATCCTCATAATTATCGTCGTTAATATCGTCGTTATTTTGTCACAATCATCGTCGTTAATGTCGTCGTTATTATCGTCATTATCATCGTTGTTATCGTCCTTATCATCCTCATAATTATCGTCGATAATATCGTCGTTATTTTGTCATAATCATCGTCGTTAATGTCGTCGTTATTATCGTCATTATCATCGTTGTTATCGTCATAAATATCATCGATAATATCGTCGTTATTATTGTCATTATCTTCTTTTTATCGTCGTTATTAACGTCGTTATTATCGTCGTTAATATCGTCGTTAATATCGTCATTATCATCGTTGTTATCGTCCTTATCATCCTCATAATTATCGTCGATAATATCGTCGTTATTTTGTCATAATCATCGTCGTTAATGTCGTCGTTATTATCGTCATTATCTACGTTGTTATCGTCATAAATATCATCGATAATATCGTCGTTATTATTGTCATTATCTTCTTTTTATCGTCGTTATTAACGTCGTTATTATCGTCGTTAATATCGTCGTTAATATCGTCATTATCATCGTTGTTATCGTCCTTATCATCCTCATAATTATCGTCGATAATATCGTCGTTATTTTGTCATAATCATCGTCGTTAATGTCGTCGTTATTATCGTCATTATCTACGTTGTTATCGTCATAAATATCATCGATAATATCGTCGTTATTATTGTCATTATCTTCTTTTTATCGTCGTTATTAACGTCGTCATTATCGTCGTTAATATCGTCGTTAATATCGTCATTATCATCGTTGTTATCGTCCTTATCATCCTCATAATTATCGTCGTTAATATCGTCGTTATTTTGTCATAATCATCGTCGTTAATGTCGTCGTTATTATCGTCATTATCTACGTTGTTATCGTCATAAATATTATCGTTAATATCGTCGTTATTATTGTCATTATCTTCTTTTTATTGTCTTTATTTTCGTCGTTAATATCGTCGTTATTATCGTCGTTAATATTGTCGTTAATATCGTCATTATCATCGTTGTTATCGTCCTTATTATCCTCATAATTATCGTCGTTAATATCGTCGTTATTTTGTCATAATCATCGTCGTTAATGTCGTCGTTATTATCGTCATTATCTACGTTGTTATCGTCATAAATATCATCGATAATATCGTCGTTATTATTGTCATTATCTTCTTTTTATCGTCGTTATTAACGTCGTTATTATCGTCGTTAATATCGTCGTTAATATCGTCATTATCATCGTTGTTATCGTCCTTATCATCATCATAATTATCGTCGTTAATATCGTCGTTATTTTGTCATAATCATCGTCGTTAATGTCGTCGTTATTATCGTCATTATCTACGTTGTTATCGTCATAAATATCATCGATAATATCGTCGTTATTATTGTCATTATCTTCTTTTTATCGTCGTTTTTAACGTCGTTATTATCGTCGTTAATATCGTCGTTAATATCGTCATTATAATCGTTGTTATCGTCCTTATTATCCTCATAATTATCGTCGTTAATATCGTCGTTATTTTGTCATAATCATCGTCGTTAATGTCGTCGTTATTATCGTCATTATCATCGTTGTTATCGTCATAAATATCATCGATAATATCGTCGTTATTATTGTCATTATCTTCTTTTTATCGTCGTTATTAACGTCGTTATTATCGTCGTTAATATCGTCGTTAATATCGTCATTATCATCGTTGTTATCGTCCTTATCATCCTCATAATTATCGTCGTTAATATCGTCGTTATTTTGTCATAATCATCGTCGTTAATGTCGTCGTTATTATCGTCATTATCTACGTTGTTATCGTCATAAATATCATCGATAATATCGTCGTTATTATTGTCATTATCTTCTTTTTATCGTCGTTATTAACGTCGTTATTATCGTCGTTAATATCGTCGTTAATATCGTCATTATCATCGTTGTTATCGTCCTTATCATCATCATAATTATCGTCGTTAATATCGTCGTTATTTTGTCATAATCATCGTCGTTAATGTCGTCGTTATTATCGTCATTATCTACGTTGTTATCGTCATAAATATCATCGATAATATCGTCGTTATTATTGTCATTATCTTCTTTTTATCGTCGTTCTTAACGTCGTTATTATCGTCGTTAATATCGTCGTTAATATCGTCATTATAATCGTTGTTATCGTACTTATTATCCTCATAATTATCGTCGTTAATATCGTCGTTATTTTGTCATAAACATCGTCGCTAATGTCGTCGTTATTATCGTCATTATCATCGTTGTTATCGTCCTTATCATCCTCATAATTATCGTCGTTAATATCGTCGTTATTTTGTCATAATCATCGTCGTTAATGTCGTCGTTATTATCGTCATTATCTACGTTGTTATCGTCATAAATATCATCGATAATATCGTCGTTATTATTGTCATTATCTTCTTTTTATCGTCGTTATTAACGTCGTTATTATCGTCGTTAATATCGTCGTTAATATCGTCATTATCATCGTTGTTATCGTCCTTATCATCATCATAATTATCGTCGTTAATATCGTCGTTATTTTGTCATAATCATCGTCGTTAATGTCGTCGTTATTATCGTCATTATCTACGTTGTTATCGTCATAAATATCATCGATAATATCGTCGTTATTATTGTCATTATCTTCTTTTTATCGTCGTTTTTAACGTCGTTATTATCGTCGTTAATATCGTCGTTAATATCGTCATTATAATCGTTGTTATCGTCCTTATTATCCTCATAATTATCGTCGTTAATATCGACGTTATTTTGTCATAATCATCATCGTTAATGTCGTCGTTATTATCGTCATTATCTACCTTGTTATCGTCATAAATATCATCGTTAATATCGTCGTTATTATTTTCATTATCTTCTTTTTATTGTCTTTATTATCGTCGTTAATATCGTCGTTATTATCGTCGTTAATATCGTCGTTATTATCGTCGTTAATATCGTCGTTATTATCGTCATTATCATCGTTGTTATCGTCCTTATTATCCTCATAATTATCGTCGTTAATATCGTCGTTATTTTTTCATAATCATCGACGATAATGTCGTCGTTATTATCGTCATTATCTACGTTGTTATCGTCATAAATATTATCTTTAATATCGTCGTTATTATTGTCATTATCTTCTTTTTATTGTCTTTATTATCGTCGTTAATATCGTCGTTATTATCGTCGTTAATATCGTCGTTAATATCGTCATTATCATCGTTGTTATCGTCCTTATCATCCTCATAATTATCGTCGTTAATATCGTCGTTATTTTGTCATAATCATCGTCGTTAATGTCGTCGTTATTATCGTTATTATCATCGTTGTTATCGTCATAAATATCATCGATAATATCGTCGTTATTATTGTCATTATCTTCTTTTTATCGTCGTTATTAACGTCGTTATTATCGTCGTTAATATCGTCGTTAATATCGTCATTATCATCGTTGTTATCGTCCTTATCATCCTCATAATTATCGTCGTTAATATCGTCGTTATTTTGTCACAATCATCGTCGTTAATGTCGTCGTTATTATCGTCATTATCATCGTTGTTATCGTCCTTATCATCCTCATAATTATCGTCGATAATATCGTCGTTATTTTGTCATAATCATCGTCGTTAATGTCGTCGTTATTATCGTCATTATCTACGTTGTTATCGTCATAAATATCATCGATAATATCGTCGTTATTATTGTCATTATCTTCTTTTTATCGTCGTTATTAACGTCGTTATTATCGTCGTTAATATCGTCGTTAATATCGTCATTATCATCGTTGTTATCGTCCTTATCATCCTCATAATTATCGTCGTTAATATCGTCGTTATTTTGTCATAATCATCGTCGTTAATGTCGTCGTTATTATCGTCATTATCTACATTGTTATCGTCATAAATATTATCGTTAATATCGTCGTTATTATTGTCATTATCTTCTTTTTATTGTCTTTATTATCGTCGTTAATATCGTCGTTATTATCGTCGTTAATATCGTCGTTAATATCGTCATTATCATCGTTGTTATCGTCCTTATTATCATCATAATTATCGTCGTTAATATCGTCGTTATTTTGTCATAATCATCGTCGTTAATGTCGTCGTTATTATCGTCATTATCTACGTTGTTATCGTCATAAATATCATCGATAATATCGTCGTTATTATTGTCATTATCTTCTTTTTATCGTCGTTATTAACGTCGTTATTATCGTCGTTAATATCGTCGTTATTATCGTCATTATCATCGTTGTTATCGTCCTTATCATCCTCATAATTATCGTCGTTAATATCGTCGTTATTTTGTCATAATCATCGTCGTTAATGTCGTCGTTATTATCGTCATTATCATCGTTGTTATCGTCATAAATATCATCGATAATATCGTCGTTATTATTGTCATTATCTTCTTTTTATCGTCGTTATTAACGTCGTTATTATCGTCGTTAATATCGTCGTTAATATCGTCATTATCATCGTTGTTATCGTCCTTATCATCATCATAATTATCGTCGTTAATATCGTCGTTATTTTGTCATAATCATCGTCGTTAATGTCGTCGTTATTATCGTCATTATCTACGTTGTTATCGTCATAAATATCATCGATAATATCGTCGTTATTATTGTCATTATCTTCTTTTTATCGTCGTTATTAACGTCGTTATTATCGTCGTTAATATCGTCGTTAATATCGTCATTATCATCGTTGTTATCGTCCTTATAATCCTCATAATTATCGTCGTTAATATCGTCGTTATTTTGTCATAATCATCGTCGTTAATGTCGTCGTTATTATCGTCATTATCTACGTTGTTATCGTCATAAATATTATCGTTAATATCGTCGTTATTATTGTCATTATCTTCTTTTTATTGTCTTTATTATCGTCGTTAATATCGTCGTTATTATCGTCGTTAATATCGTCGTTAATATCGTCATTATCATCGTTGTTATCGTCCTTATTATCCTCATAATTATCGTCGTTAATATCGTCGTTATTTTGTCATAATCATCGTCGTTAATGTCGTCGTTATTATCGTCATTATCTACGTTGTTATCGTCATAAATATCATCGATAATATCGTCGTTATTATTGTCATTATCTTCTTTTTATCGTCGTTATTAACGTCGTTATTATCGTCGTTAATATCGTCGTTAATATCGTCATTATCATCGTTGTTATCGTCCTTATCATCATCATAATTATCGTCGTTAATATCGTCGTTATTTTGTCATAATCATCGTCGTTAATGTCGTCGTTATTATCGTCATTATCTACGTTGTTATCGTCATAAATATCATCGATAATATCGTCGTTATTATTGTCATTATCTTCTTTTTATCGTCGTTTTTAACGTCGTTATTATCGTCGTTAATATCGTCGTTAATATCGTCATTATAATCGTTGTTATCATCCTTATCATCCTCATAATTATCGTCGTTAATATCGTCGTTATTTTGTCATAATCATCGTCGTTAATGTCGTCGTTATTATCGTCATTATCTACGTTGTTATCGTCATAAATATCATCGATAATATCGTCGTTATTATTGTCATTATCTTCTTTTTATCGTCGTTATTAACGTCGTTATTATCGTCGTTAATATCGTCGTTAATATCGTCATTATCATCGTTGTTATCGTCCTTATCATCATCATAATTATCGTCGTTAATATCGTCGTTATTTTGTCATAATCATCGTCGTTAATGTCGTCGTTATTATCGTCATTATCTACGTTGTTATCGTCATAAATATCATCGATAATATCGTCGTTATTATTGTCATTATCTTCTTTTTATCGTCGTTCTTAACGTCGTTATTATCGTCGTTAATATCGTCGTTAATATCGTCATTATAATCGTTGTTATCGTACTTATTATCCTCATAATTATCGTCGTTAATTTCGTCGTTATTTTGTCATAAACATCGTCGCTAATGTCGTCGTTATTATCGTCATTATCATCGTTGTTATCGTCCTTATCATCCTCATAATTATCGTCGTTAATATCGTCGTTATTTTGTCATAAACATCGTCGCTAATGTCGTCGTTAATATCGTCATTATAATCGTTGTTATCGTCGTTATTATCCTCATAATTATCGTCGTTATTATCGTCGTTATTTCGTCATTATCATCGTTGTTATCGTCCTTATCATCCTCATAATTATCGTCGTTAATATCGTCGTTATTTTGTCATAATCATCGTCGTTAATGTCGTCGTTATTATCGTCATTATCATCGTTGTTATCGTCATAAATATCATCGATAATATCGTCGTTATTATTGTCATTATCTTCTTTTTATCGTCGTTATTAACGTCGTTATTATCGTCGTTAATATCGTCGTTAATATCGTCATTATCATCGTTGTTATCGTCCTTATTATCCTCATAGTTATCGTCGTTAATATCGTCGTTATTTTGTCATAAACATCGTCGCTAATGTCGTCGTTATTATCGTCATTATCATCGTTGTTATCGTCCTTATCATCCTCATAATTATCGTCGTTAATATCGTTGTTATTTTGTCATAATCATTGTCGTTAATGTCGTCGTTATTATCGTCATTATCTACGTTGTTATCGTCATAAATATTATCGTTAATATCGTCGTTATTATTGTCATTATCTTCTTTTTATTGTCTTTATTATCGTCGTTAATATCGTCGTTATTATCGTCGTTAATATCGTCGTTAATATCGTCATTATCATCGTTGTTATCGTCCTTATTATCCTCATAATTATCGTCGTTAATATCGTCGTTATTTTGTCATAATCATCGTCGTTAATGTCGTCGTTATTATCGTCATTATCTACGTTGTTATCGTCATAAATATCATCGATAATATCGTCGTTATTATTGTCATTATCTTCTTTTTATCGTCGTTATTAACGTCGTTATTATCGTCGTTAATATCGTCGTTATTATCGTCATTATCATCGTTGTTATCGTCCTTATCATCCTCATAATTATCGTCGTTAATATCGTCGTTATTTTGTCATAATCATCGTCGTTAATGTCGTCGTTATTATCGTCATTATCATCGTTGTTATCGTCATAAATATCATCGATAATATCGTCGTTATTATTGTCATTATCTTCTTTTTATCGTCGTTATTAACGTCGTTATTATCGTCGTTAATATCGTCGTTAATATCGTCATTATCATCGTTGTTATCGTCCTTATCATCCTCATAATTATCGTCGATAATATCGTCGTTATTTTGTCATAATCATCGTCGTTAATGTCGTCGTTATTATCGTCATTATCTACGTTGTTATCGTCATAAATATCATCGATAATATCGTCGTTATTATTGTCATTATCTTCTTTTTATCGTCGTTATTAACGTCGTTATTATCGTCGTTAATATCGTCGTTAATATCGTCATTATCATCGTTGTTATCGTCCTTATCATCCTCATAATTATCGTCGTTAATATCGTCGTTATTTTGTCATAATCATCGTCGTTAATGTCGTCGTTATTATCGTCATTATCTACGTTGTTATCGTCATAAATATTATCGTTAATATCGTCGTTATTATTGTCATTATCTTCTTTTTATTGTCTTTATTATCGTCGTTAATATCGTCGTTATTATCGTCGTTAATATCGTCGTTAATATCGTCATTATCATCGTTGTTATCGTCCTTATTATCCTCATAATTATCGTCGTTAATATCGTCGTTATTTTGTCATAATCATCGTCGTTAATGTCGTCGTTATTATCGTCATTATCTACGTTGTTATCGTCATAAATATCATCGATAATATCGTCGTTATTATTGTCATTATCTTCTTTTTATCGTCGTTATTAACGTCGTTATTATCGTCGTTAATATCGTCGTTAATATCGTCATTATCATCGTTGTTATCGTCCTTATCATCATCATAATTATCGTCGTTAATATCGTCGTTATTTTGTCATAATCATCGTCGTTAATGTCGTCGTTATTATCGTCATTATCTACGTTGTTATCGTCATAAATATCATCGATAATATCGTCGTTATTATTGTCATTATCTTCTTTTTATCGTCGTTTTTAACGTCGTTATTATCGTCGTTAATATCGTCGTTAATATCGTCATTATAATCGTTGTTATCGTCCTTATTATCCTCATAATTATCGTCGTTAATATCGTCGTTATTTTGTCATAATCATCGTCGTTAATGTCGTCGTTATTATCGTCATTATCATCGTTGTTATCGTCATAAATATCATCGATAATATCGTCGTTATTATTGTCATTATCTTCTTTTTATCGTCGTTATTAACGTCGTTATTATCGTCGTTAATATCGTCGTTAATATCGTCATTATCATCGTTGTTATCGTCCTTATCATCCTCATAATTATCGTCGTTAATATCGTCGTTATTTTGTCACAATCATCGTCGTTAATGTCGTCGTTATTATCGTCATTATCATCGTTGTTATCGTCCTTATCATCCTCATAATTATCGTCGATAATATCGTCGTTATTTTGTCATAATCATCGTCGTTAATGTCGTCGTTATTATCGTCATTATCTACGTTGTTATCGTCATAAATATCATCGATAATATCGTCGTTATTATTGTCATTATCTTCTTTTTATCGTCGTTATTAACGTCGTTATTATCGTCGTTAATATCGTCGTTAATATCGTCATTATCATCGTTGTTATCGTCCTTATCATCCTCATAATTATCGTCGTTAATATCGTCGTTATTTTGTCATAATCATCGTCGTTAATGTCGTCGTTATTATCGTCATTATCTACGTTGTTATCGTCATAAATATTATCGTTAATATCGTCGTTATTATTGTCATTATCTTCTTTTTATTGTCTTTATTTTCGTCGTTAATATCGTCGTTATTATCGTCGTTAATATCGTCGTTAATATCGTCATTATCATCGTTGTTATCGTCCTTATTATCCTCATAATTATCGTCGTTAATATCGTCGTTATTTTGTCATAATCATCGTCGTTAATGTCGTCGTTATTATCGTCATTATCTACGTTGTTATCGTCATAAATATCATCGATAATATCGTCGTTATTATTGTCATTATCTTCTTTTTATCGTCGTTATTAACGTCGTTATTATCGTCGTTAATATCGTCGTTAATATCGTCATTATCATCGTTGTTATCGTCCTTATCATCATCATAATTATCGTCGTTAATATCGTCGTTATTTTGTCATAATCATCGTCGTTAATGTCGTCGTTATTATCGTCATTATCTACGTTGTTATCGTCATAAATATCATCGATAATATCGTCGTTATTATTGTCATTATCTTCTTTTTATCGTCGTTCTTAACGTCGTTATTATCGTCGTTAATATCGTCGTTAATATCGTCATTATAATCGTTGTTATCGTACTTATTATCCTCATAATTATCGTCGTTAATTTCGTCGTTATTTTGTCATAAACATCGTCGCTAATGTCGTCGTTATTATCGTCATTATCATCGTTGTTATCGTCCTTATCATCCTCATAATTATCGTCGTTAATATCGTCGTTATTTTGTCACAATCATCGTCGTTAATGTCGTCGTTATTATCGTCATTATCATCGTTGTTATCGTCCTTATCATCCTCATAATTATCGTCGATAATATCGTCGTTATTTTGTCATAATCATCGTCGTTAATGTCGTCGTTATTATCGTCATTATCTACGTTGTTATCGTCATAAATATCATCGATAATATCGTCGTTATTATTGTCATTATCTTCTTTTTATCGTCGTTATTAACGTCGTTATTATCGTCGTTAATATCGTCGTTAATATCGTCATTATCATCGTTGTTATCGTCCTTATCATCCTCATAATTATCGTCGTTAATATCGTCGTTATTTTGTCATAATCATCGTCGTTAATGTCGTCGTTATTATCGTCATTATCTACGTTGTTATCGTCATAAATATTATCGTTAATATCGTCGTTATTATTGTCATTATCTTCTTTTTATTGTCTTTATTTTCGTCGTTAATATCGTCGTTATTATCGTCGTTAATATCGTCGTTAATATCGTCATTATCATCGTTGTTATCGTCCTTATTATCCTCATAATTATCGTCGTTAATATCGTCGTTATTTTGTCATAATCATCGTCGTTAATGTCGTCGTTATTATCGTCATTATCTACGTTGTTATCGTCATAAATATCATCGATAATATCGTCGTTATTATTGTCATTATCTTCTTTTTATCGTCGTTATTAACGTCGTTATTATCGTCGTTAATATCGTCGTTAATATCGTCATTATCATCGTTGTTATCGTCCTTATCATCATCATAATTATCGTCGTTAATATCGTCGTTATTTTGTCATAATCATCGTCGTTAATGTCGTCGTTATTATCGTCATTATCTACGTTGTTATCGTCATAAATATCATCGATAATATCGTCGTTATTATTGTCATTATCTTCTTTTTATCGTCGTTCTTAACGTCGTTATTATCGTCGTTAATATCGTCGTTAATATCGTCATTATAATCGTTGTTATCGTACTTATTATCCTCATAATTATCGTCGTTAATTTCGTCGTTATTTTGTCATAAACATCGTCGCTAATGTCGTCGTTATTATCGTCATTATCATCGTTGTTATCGTCCTTATCATCCTCATAATTATCGTCGTTAATATCGTCGTTATTTTGTCATAAACATCGTCGCTAATGTCGTCGTTAATATCGTCATTATAATCGTTGTTATCGTCGTTATTATCCTCATAATTATCGTCGT
Organism: Dolichovespula media; assembly: GCA_911387685.1. Taxonomy (NCBI): domain Eukaryota; kingdom Metazoa; phylum Arthropoda; class Insecta; order Hymenoptera; family Vespidae; genus Dolichovespula; species Dolichovespula media. The sequence continues at coordinate 231,351 of CAJVQJ010000020.1, read as the reverse complement.
TATTATCGTCGTTATTTCGTCATTATCATCGTTGTTATCGTCCTTATCATCCTCATAATTATCGTCGTTAATATCGTCGTTATTTTGTCATAATCATCGTCGTTAATGTCGTCGTTATTATCGTCATTATCATCGTTGTTATCGTCATAAATATCATCGATAATATCGTCGTTATTATTGTCATTATCTTCTTTTTATCGTCGTTATTAACGTCGTTATTATCGTCGTTAATATCGTCGTTAATATCGTCATTATCATCGTTGTTATCGTCCTTATTATCCTCATAGTTATCGTCGTTAATATCGTCGTTATTTTGTCATAAACATCGTCGCTAATGTCGTCGTTATTATCGTCATTATCATCGTTGTTATCGTCCTTATCATCCTCATAATTATCGTCGTTAATATCGTCGTTATTTTGTCATAATCATTGTCGTTAATGTCGTCGTTATTATCGTCATTATCTTCGTTGTTATCGTCCTTATTATCCTCATAATTATCGTCGTTAATATCGTAGTTATTTTGTCATAAACATCGTCGCTAATGTCGTCGTTATTACCGTCGTTATTTCGTCATTATCATCGTTGTTATCGTCCTTATCATCCTCATAATTATCGTCGTTAATGTCGTCGTTATTATCGTCATTATCTACGTTGTTATCGTCATAAATATTATCTTTAATATCGTCGTTAATATCGTCATTATAATCGTTGTTATCGTCGTTATTATCCTCATAATTATCGTCGTTATTATCGTCGTTATTTCGTCATTATCATCGTTGTTATCGTCCTTATCATCCTCATAATTATCGTCGTTAATATCGTCGTTATTTTGTCATAATCATCGTCGTTAATGTCGTCGTTATTATCGTCATTATCATCGTTGTTATCGTCATAAATATCATCGATAATATCGTCGTTATTATTGTCATTATCTTCTTTTTATCGTCGTTATTAACGTCGTTATTATCGTCGTTAATATCGTCGTTAATATCGTCATTATCATCGTTGTTATCGTCCTTATCATCCTCATAATTATCGTCGTTAATATCGTCGTTATTTTGTCATAATTATCGTCGTTAATGTCGTCGTTATTATCGTCATTATCATCGTTGTTATCGTCATAAATATCATCGATAATATCGTCGTTATTATTGTCATTATCTTCTTTTTATCGTCGTTATTAACGTCGTTATTATCGTCGTTAATATCGTCGTTAATATCGTCATTATCATCGTTGTTATCGTCCTTATTATCCTCATAGTTATCGTCGTTAATATCGTCGTTATTTTGTCATAAACATCGTCGCTAATGTCGTCGTTATTATCGTCATTATCATCGTTGTTATCGTCCTTATCATCCTCATAATTATCGTCGTTAATATCGTCGTTATTTTGTCATAATCATTGTCGTTAATGTCGTCGTTATTATCGTCATTATCTTCGTTGTTATCGTCCTTATTATCCTCATAATTATCGTCGTTAATATCGTAGTTATTTTGTCATAAACATCGTCGCTAATGTCGTCGTTATTATCGTCATTATCATCGTTGTTATCGTCCTTATCATCCTCATAATTATCGTCGTTAATATCGTCGTTATTTTGTCATAATCATCGTCGCTAATGTCGTTGTTATTATCGTCGTTATTTCGTCATTATCATCGTTGTTATCGTCCTTATCATCCTCATAATTATCGTCGTTAATATCGTCGTTATTTTGTCATAATCATCGTCGTTAATGTCGTCGTTATTATCGTCATTATCATCGTTGTTATCGTCATAAATATCATCGATAATATCGTCGTTATTATTGTCATTATCTTCTTTTTATCGTCGTTATTAACGTCGTTATTATCGTCGTTAATATCGTCGTTAATATCGTCATTATCATCGTTGTTATCGTCCTTATCATCCTCATAATTATCGTCGTTAATATCGTCGTTATTTTGTCTTAATCATCGTCGTTATTATCGTCATTATCTACGTTGTTATCGTCATAAATATCATCGATAATATCGTCGTTATTATTGTCATTATCTTCTTTTTATCGTCGTTTTTAACGTCGTTATTATCGTCGTTAATATCGTCGTTAATATCGTCATTATAATCGTTGTTATCGTCCTTATTTTCCTCATAATTATCGTCGTTAATATCGTCGTTATTTTGTCATAAACATCGTCGCTAATGTCGTTGTTATTATCGTCATTATCATCGTTGTTATCGTCCTTATCATCCTCTTAATTATCGTCGTTAATATCGTCGTTATTTTGTCATAATCATCGTCGTTAATGTCGTCGTTATTATCGTCATTATCATCGTTGTTATCGTCCTTATCATCCTCATAATTATCGTCGTTAATATCGTCGTTATTTTGTCATAATCATCGTCGTTAATGTCGTCGTTATTATCGTCATTATCTACGTTGTTATCGTCATAAATATCATCGATAATATCGTCGTTATTATTGTCATTATCTTCTTTTTATCGTCGTTTTTAACGTCGTTATTATCGTCGTTAATATCGTCGTTAATATCGTCATTATAATCGTTGTTATCGTCCTTATTATCCTCATAATTATCGTCGTTAATATCGTCGTTATTTTGTCATAAACATCGTCGCTAATGTCGTTGTTATTATCGTCATTATCATCGTTGTTATCGTCCTTATCATCCTCTTAATTATCGTCGTTAATATCGTCGTTATTTTGTCATAATCATCGTCGTTAATGTCGTCGTTATTATCGTCATTATCATCGTTGTTATCGTCCTTATCATCCTCATAATTATCGTCGTTAATATCGTCGTTATTTTGTCATAATCATCGTCGTTAATGTCGTCGTTATTATCGTCATTATCTACGTTGTTATCGTCATAAATATCATCGATAATATCGTCGTTATTATTGTCATTATCTTCTTTTTATCGTCGTTATTAACGTCGTTATTATCGTCGTTAATATCGTCGTTAATATCGTCATTATCATCGTTGTTATCGTCCTTATCATCCTCATAATTATCGTCGTTAATATCGTCGTTATTTTGTCATAATCATCGTCGTTAATGTCGTCGTTATTATCGTCATTATCATCGTTGTTATCGTCATAAATATCATCGATAATATCGTCGTTATTATTGTCATTATTTTCTTTTTATCGTCGTTATTAACGTCGTTATTATCGTCGTTAATATCGTCGTTAATATCGTCATTATCATCGTTGTTATCGTCCTTATCATCCTCTTAATTATCGTCGTTAATATCGTCGTTATTTTGTCATAATCATCGTCGTTAATGTCGTCGTTATTATCGTCATTATCATCGTTGTTATCGTCCTTATCATCCTCATAATTATCGTCGTTAATATCGTCGTTATTTTGTCATAATCATCGTCGTTAATGTCGTCGTTATTATCGTCATTATCTACGTTGTTATCGTCGTAATATCATCGATAATATCGTCGTTATTATTGTCATTATCTTCTTTCTATCGTCGTTTTTAACGTCGTTATTAACGTCGTTAATATCGTCGTTAATATCGTCATTATCATCGTTGTTATCGTCCTTATTATCCTCATAATTATCGTCGTTAATATCGTCGTTATTTTGTCACAATCATCGTCGTTAATGTCGTCGTTATTATCGTCATTATCATCGTTGTTATCGTCCTTATCATCCTCATAATTATCGTCGTTAATATCGTCGTTATTTTGTCATAATCATCGTCGTTAATGTCGTCGTTATTATCGTCATTATCTACGTTGTTATCGTCATAAATATCATCGATAATATCGTCGTTATTATTGTCATTATCTTCTTTTTATCGTCGTTATTAACGTCGTTATTATCGTCGTTAATATCGTCGTTAATATCGTCATTATCATCGTTGTTATCGTCCTTATCATCCTCATAATTATCGTCGTTAATATCGTCGTTATTTTGTCATAATCATCGTCGTTAATGTCGTCGTTATTATCGTCATTATCATCGTTGTTATCGTCCTTATCATCCTCATAATTATCGTCGTTAATATCGTCGTTATTTTGTCATAATCATCGTCGTTAATGTCGTCGTTATTATCGTCATTATCTACGTTGTTATCGTCATAAATATCATCGATAATATCGTCGTTATTATTGTCATTATCTTCTTTTTATCGTCGTTATTAACGTCGTTATTATCGTCGTTAATATCGTCGTTAATATCGTCATTATCATCGTTGTTATCGTCCTTATCATCCTCATAATTATCGTCGTTAATATCGTCGTTATTTTGTCATAATCATCGTCGTTAATGTCGTCGTTATTATCGTCATTATCATCGTTGTTATCGTCATAAATATCATCGATAATATCGTCGTTATTATTGTCATTATCTTCTTTTTATCGTCGTTATTAACGTCGTTACTATCGTCGTTAATATCGTCGTCAATATCGTCATTATCATCGTTGTTATCGTCCTTATTATCCTCATAGTTATCGTCGTTAATATCGTCGTTATTTTGTCATAAACATCGTCGCTAATTTCGTCGTTATTATCGTCATTATCATCGTTGTTATCGTCCTTATCATCCTCATAATTATCGTCGTTAATATCGTCGTTATTTTGTCATAATCATTGTCGTTAATGTCGTCGTTATTATCGTCATTATCTTCGTTGTTATCGTCCTTATTATCCTCATAATTATCGTCGTTAATATCGTAGTTATTTTGTCATAAACATCGTCGCTAATGTCGTCGTTATTATCGTCATTATCATCGTTGTTATCGTCCTTATCATCCTCATAATTATCGTCGTTAATATCGTCGTTATTTTGTCATAATCATCGTCGTTAATGTCGTCGTTATTATCGTCATTATCATCGTTGTTATCGTCCTTATCATCCTCATTATTATCGTCGTTAATATCGTCGTTATTTTGTCATAATCATCGTCGTTAATGTCGTCGTTATTATCGTCATTATCTACGTTGTTATCGTCATAAATATCATCGATAATATCGTCGTTATTATTGTCATTATCTTCTTTTTATCGTCGTTTTTAACGTCGTTATTATCGTCGTTAATATCATCGTTAATATCGTCATTATAATCGTTGTTATCGTCCTTATTATCCTCATAATTATCGTCGTTAATATCGTCGTTATTTTGTCATAAACATCGTCGCTAATGTCGTTGTTATTATCGTCATTATCATCGTTGTTATCGTCCTTATCATCCTCTTAATTATCGTCGTTAATATCGTCGTTATTTTGTCATAATCATCGTCGTTAATGTCGTCGTTATTATCGTCATTATCATCGTTGTTATCGTCCTTATCATCCTCATAATTATCGTCGTTAATATCGTCGTTATTTTGTCATAATCATTGTCGTTAATGTCGTCGTTATTATCGTCATTATCTTCGTTGTTATCGTCCTTATTATCCTCATAATTATCGTCGTTAATATCGTAGTTATTTTGTCATAAACATCGTCGCTAATGTCGTCGTTATTATCGTCATTATCATCGTTGTTATCGTCCTTATCATCCTCATAATTATCGTCGTTAATATCGTCGTTATTTTGTCACAATCATCGTCGTTAATGTCGTCGTTATTATCGTCATTATCATCGTTGTTATCGTCTTTATCATCCACATAATTATCGTCGTTAATATCGTCGTTATTTTGTCATAATCATCGTCGTTAATGTCGTCGTTATTATCGTCATTATCTACGTTGTTATCGTCATAAATATCATCGATAATATCGTCGTTATTATTGTCATTATCTTCTTTTTATTGTCGTTATTAACTTCGTTATTATCGTCGTTAATATCGTCGTTAATATCGTCATTATCATCGTTGTTATCGTCCTTAGCATCCTCATAATTATCGTCGTTAATATCGTCGTTATTTTGTCATAATCATCGTCGTTAATGTCGTCGTTATTATCGTCATTATCATCGTTGTTATCGTCATAAAAATCATCGATAATATCGTCGTTATTATTGTCATTATCTTCTTTTTATCGTCGTTATTAACGTCGTTATTATCGTCGTTAATATCGTCGTTAATATCGTCATTATCATCGTTGTTATCGTCCTTATTATCCTCATAGTTATCGTCGTTAATATCGTCGTTATTTTGTCATAAACATCGTCGCTAATGTCGTCGTTATTATCGTCATTATCATCGTTGTTATCGTCCTTATCATCCTCATAATTATCGTCGTTAATATCGTCGTTATTTTGTCATAATCATTGTCGTTAATGTCGTCGTTATTATCGTCATTATCTTCGTTGTTATCGTCCTTATTATCCTCATAATTATCGTCGTTAATATCGTAGTTATTTTGTCATAAACATCGTCGCTAATGTCGTCGTTATTATCGTCATTATCATCGTTGTTATCGTCCTTATCATCCTCATAATTATCGTCGTTAATATCGTCGTTATTTTGTCATAATCATCGTCGTTAATGTCGTCGTTATTATCGTCATTATCATCGTTGTTATCATCCTTATCATCCTCATAATTATCGTCGTTAATATCGTCGTTATTTTGTCATAATCATCGACGATAATGTCGTCGTTATTATCGTCATTATCTACGTTGTTATCGTCATAAATATTATCTTTAATATCGTCGTTATTATTGTCATTATCTTCTTTTTATTGTCTTTATTATCGTCGTTAATATCGTCGTTATTATCGTCGTTAATATCGTCGTTAATATCGTCATTATCATCGTTGTTATCGTCCTTATCATCCTCATAATTATCGTCGTTAATATCGTCGTTATTTTGTCATAATCATCGTCGTTATTATCGTCATTATCTACGTTGTTATCGTCATAAATATCATCGATAATATCGTCGTTATTATTGTCATTATCTTCTTTTTATCGTCGTTTTTAACGTCGTTATTATCGTCGTTAATATCGTCGTTAATATCGTCATTATAATCGTTGTTATCGTCCTTATTTTCCTCATAATTATCGTCGTTAATATCGTCGTTATTTTGTCATAAACATCGTCGCTAATGTCGTTGTTATTATCGTCATTATCATCGTTGTTATCGTCCTTATCATCCTCTTAATTATCGTCGTTAATATCGTCGTTATTTTGTCATAATCATCGTCGTTAATGTCGTCGTTATTATCGTCATTATCATCGTTGTTATCGTCCTTATCATCCTCATAATTATCGTCGTTAATATCGTCGTTATTTTGTCATAATCATCGTCGTTAATGTCGTCGTTATTATCGTCATTATCTACGTTGTTATCGTCATAAATATCATCGATAATATCGTCGTTATTATTGTCATTATCTTCTTTTTATCGTCGTTTTTAACGTCGTTATTATCGTCGTTAATATCGTCGTTAATATCGTCATTATAATCGTTGTTATCGTCCTTATTATCCTCATAATTATCGTCGTTAATATCGTCGTTATTTTGTCATAAACATCGTCGCTAATGTCGTTGTTATTATCGTCATTATCATCGTTGTTATCGTCCTTATCATCCTCTTAATTATCGTCGTTAATATCGTCGTTATTTTGTCATAATCATCGTCGTTAATGTCGTCGTTATTATCGTCATTATCATCGTTGTTATCGTCCTTATCATCCTCATAATTATCGTCGTTAATATCGTCGTTATTTTGTCATAATCATCGTCGTTAATGTCGTCGTTATTATCGTCATTATCTACGTTGTTATCGTCATAAATATCATCGATAATATCGTCGTTATTATTGTCATTATCTTCTTTTTATCGTCGTTATTAACGTCGTTATTATCGTCGTTAATATCGTCGTTAATATCGTCATTATCATCGTTGTTATCGTCCTTATCATCCTCATAATTATCGTCGTTAATATCGTCGTTATTTTGTCATAATCATCGTCGTTAATGTCGTCGTTATTATCGTCATTATCATCGTTGTTATCGTCATAAATATAATCGATAATATCGTCGTTATTATTGTCATTATTTTCTTTTTATCGTCGTTATTAACGTCGTTATTATCGTCGTTAATATCGTCGTTAATATCGTCATTATCATCGTTGTTATCGTCCTTATCATCCTCTTAATTATCGTCGTTAATATCGTCGTTATTTTGTCATAATCATCGTCGTTAATGTCGTCGTTATTATCGTCATTATCATCGTTGTTATCGTCCTTATCATCCTCATAATTATCGTCGTTAATATCGTCGTTATTTTGTCATAATCATCGTCGTTAATGTCGTCGTTATTATCGTCATTATCTACGTTGTTATCGTCATAAATATCATCGATAATATCGTCGTTATTATTGTCATTATCTTCTTTCTATCGTCGTTTTTAACGTCGTTATTAACGTCGTTAATATCGTCGTTAATATCGTCATTATCATCGTTGTTATCGTCCTTATCATCCTCATAATTATCGTCGTTAATATCGTCGTTATTTTGTCATAATCATCGTCGTTAATGTCGTCGTTATTATCGTCATTATCATCGTTGTTATCGTCATAAATATCATCGATAATATCGTCGTTATTATTGTCATTATCTTCTTTTTATCGTCGTTATTAACGTCGTTACTATCGTCGTTAATATCGTCGTCAATATCGTCATTATCATCGTTGTTATCGTCCTTATTATCCTCATAGTTATCGTCGTTAATATCGTCGTTATTTTGTCATAAACATCGTCGCTAATGTCGTCGTTATTATCGTCATTATCATCGTTGTTATCGTCCTTATCATCCTCATAATTATCGTCGTTAATATCGTCGTTATTTTGTCATAATCATTGTCGTTAATGTCGTCGTTATTATCGTCATTATCTTCGTTGTTATCGTCCTTATTATCCTCATAATTATCGTCGTTAATATCGTAGTTATTTTGTCATAAACATCGTCGCTAATGTCGTCGTTATTATCGTCATTATCATCGTTGTTATCGTCCTTATCATCCTCATAATTATCGTCGTTAATATCGTCGTTATTTTGTCATAATCATCGTCGTTAATGTCGTCGTTATTATCGTCATTATCATCGTTGTTATCGTCCTTATCATCCTCATAATTATCGTCGTTAATATCGTCGTTATTTTGTCATAATCATCGTCGTTAATGTCGTCGTTATTATCGTCATTATCTACGTTGTTATCGTCATAAATATCATCGATAATATCGTCGTTATTATTGTCATTATCTTCTTTTTATCGTCGTTTTTAACGTCGTTATTATCGTCGTTAATATCGTCGTTAATATCGTCATTATAATCGTTGTTATCGTCCTTATTATCCTCATAATTATCGTCGTTAATATCGTCGTTATTTTGTCATAATCATCGACGATAATGTCGTCGTTATTATCGTCATTATCTACGTTGTTATCGTCATAAATATTATCTTTAATATCGTCGTTATTATTGTCATTATCTTCTTTTTATTGTCTTTATTATCGTCGTTAATATCGTCGTTATTATCGTCGTTAATATCGTCGTTAATATCGTCATTATCATCGTTGTTATCGTCCTTATCATCCTCATAATTATCGTCGTTAATATCGTCGTTATTTTGTCATAATCATCGTCGTTATTATCGTCATTATCTACGTTGTTATCGTCATAAATATCATCGATAATATCGTCGTTATTATTGTCATTATCTTCTTTTTATCGTCGTTTTTAACGTCGTTATTATCGTCGTTAATATCGTCGTTAATATCGTCATTATAATCGTTGTTATCGTCCTTATTTTCCTCATAATTATCGTCGTTAATATCGTCGTTATTTTGTCATAAACATCGTCGCTAATGTCGTTGTTATTATCGTCATTATCATCGTTGTTATCGTCCTTATCATCCTCTTAATTATCGTCGTTAATATCGTCGTTATTTTGTCATAATCATCGTCGTTAATGTCGTCGTTATTATCGTCATTATCATCGTTGTTATCGTCCTTATCATCCTCATAATTATCGTCGTTAATATCGTCGTTATTTTGTCATAATCATCGTCGTTAATGTCGTCGTTATTATCGTCATTATCTACGTTGTTATCGTCATAAATATCATCGATAATATCGTCGTTATTATTGTCATTATCTTCTTTTTATCGTCGTTTTTAACGTCGTTATTATCGTCGTTAATATCGTCGTTAATATCGTCATTATAATCGTTGTTATCGTCCTTATTATCCTCATAATTATCGTCGTTAATATCGTCGTTATTTTGTCATAAACATCGTCGCTAATGTCGTTGTTATTATCGTCATTATCATCGTTGTTATCGTCCTTATCATCCTCTTAATTATCGTCGTTAATATCGTCGTTATTTTGTCATAATCATCGTCGTTAATGTCGTCGTTATTATCGTCATTATCATCGTTGTTATCGTCCTTATCATCCTCATAATTATCGTCGTTAATATCGTCGTTATTTTGTCATAATCATCGTCGTTAATGTCGTCGTTATTATCGTCATTATCTACGTTGTTATCGTCATAAATATCATCGATAATATCGTCGTTATTATTGTCATTATCTTCTTTTTATCGTCGTTATTAACGTCGTTATTATCGTCGTTAATATCGTCGTTAATATCGTCATTATCATCGTTGTTATCGTCCTTATCATCCTCATAATTATCGTCGTTAATATCGTCGTTATTTTGTCATAATCATCGTCGTTAATGTCGTCGTTATTATCGTCATTATCATCGTTGTTATCGTCATAAATATCATCGATAATATCGTCGTTATTATTGTCATTATTTTCTTTTTATCGTCGTTATTAACGTCGTTATTATCGTCGTTAATATCGTCGTTAATATCGTCATTATCATCGTTGTTATCGTCCTTATCATCCTCTTAATTATCGTCGTTAATATCGTCGTTATTTTGTCATAATCATCGTCGTTAATGTCGTCGTTATTATCGTCATTATCATCGTTGTTATCGTCCTTATCATCCTCATAATTATCGTCGTTAATATCGTCGTTATTTTGTCATAATCATCGTCGTTAATGTCGTCGTTATTATCGTCATTATCTACGTTGTTATCGTCATAAATATCATCGATAATATCGTCGTTATTATTGTCATTATCTTCTTTCTATCGTCGTTTTTAACGTCGTTATTAACGTCGTTAATATCGTCGTTAATATCGTCATTATCATCGTTGTTATCGTCCTTATTATCCTCATAATTATCGTCGTTAATATCGTCGTTATTTTGTCACAATCATCGTCGTTAATGTCGTCGTTATTATCGTCATTATCATCGTTGTTATCGTCCTTATCATCCTCATAATTATCGTCGTTAATATCGTCGTTATTTTGTCATAATCATCGTCGTTAATGTCGTCGTTATTATCGTCATTATCTACGTTGTTATCGTCATAAATATCATCGATAATATCGTCGTTATTATTGTCATTATCTTCTTTTTATCGTCGTTATTAACGTCGTTATTATCGTCGTTAATATCGTCGTTAATATCGTCATTATCATCGTTGTTATCGTCCTTATCATCCTCATAATTATCGTCGTTAATATCGTCGTTATTTTGTCATAATCATCGTCGTTAATATCGTCGTTAATATCGTCATTATCATCGTTGTTATCGTCCTTATCATCCTCATAATTATCGTCGTTAATATCGTCGTTATTTTGTCATAATCATCGTCGTTAATGTCGTCGTTATTATCGTCATTATCATCGTTGTTATCGTCATAAATATCATCGATAATATCGTCGTTATTATTGTCATTATCTTCTTTTTATCGTCGTTATTAACGTCGTTACTATCGTCGTTAATATCGTCGTCAATATCGTCATTATCATCGTTGTTATCGTCCTTATTATCCTCATAGTTATCGTCGTTAATATCGTCGTTATTTTGTCATAAACATCGTCGCTAATGTCGTCGTTATTATCGTCATTATCATCGTTGTTATCGTCCTTATCATCCTCATAATTATCGTCGTTAATATCGTCGTTATTTTGTCATAATCATTGTCGTTAATGTCGTCGTTATTATCGTCATTATCTTCGTTGTTATCGTCCTTATTATCCTCATAATTATCGTCGTTAATATCGTAGTTATTTTGTCATAAACATCGTCGCTAATGTCGTCGTTATTATCGTCATTATCATCGTTGTTATCGTCCTTATCATCCTCATAATTATCGTCGTTAATATCGTCGTTATTTTGTCATAATCATCGTCGTTAATGTCGTCGTTATTATCGTCATTATCATCGTTGTTATCGTCCTTATCATCCTCTTAATTATCGTCGTTAATATCGTCGTTATTTTGTCATAATCATCGTCGTTAATGTCGTCGTTATTATCGTCATTATCATCGTTGTTATCGTCCTTATCATCCTCATAATTATCGTCGTTAATATCGTCGTTATTTTGTCATAATCATTGTCGTTAATGTCGTCGTTATTATCGTCATTATCTTCGTTGTTATCGTCCTTATTATCCTCATAATTATCGTCGTTAATATCGTAGTTATTTTGTCATAAACATCGTCGCTAATGTCGTCGTTATTATCGTCATTATCATCGTTGTTATCGTCCTTATCATCCTCATAATTATCGTCGTTAATATCGTCGTTATTTTGTCACAATCATCGTCGTTAATGTCGTCGTTATTATCGTCATTATCATCGTTGTTATCGTCTTTATCATCCACATAATTATCGTCGTTAATATCGTCGTTATTTTGTCATAATCATCGTCGTTAATGTCGTCGTTATTATCGTCATTATCTACGTTGTTATCGTCATAAATATCATCGATAATATCGTCGTTATTATTGTCATTATCTTCTTTTTATTGTCGTTATTAACTTCGTTATTATCGTCGTTAATATCGTCGTTAATATCGTCATTATCATCGTTGTTATCGTCCTTAGCATCCTCATAATTATCGTCGTTAATATCGTCGTTATTTTGTCATAAACATCGTCGCTAATGTCGTTGTTATTATCGTCATTATCATCGTTGTTATCGTCCTTATCATCCTCTTAATTATCGTCGTTAATATCGTCGTTATTTTGTCATAATCATCGTCGTTAATGTCGTCGTTATTATCGTCATTATCATCGTTGTTATCGTCCTTATCATCCTCATAATTATCGTCGTTAATATCGTCGTTATTTTGTCATAATCATCGTCGTTAATGTCGTCGTTATTATCGTCATTATCTACGTTGTTATCGTCATAAATATCATCGATAATATCGTCGTTATTATTGTCATTATCTTCTTTTTATCGTCGTTTTTAACGTCGTTATTATCGTCGTTAATATCGTCGTTAATATCGTCATTATAATCGTTGTTATCGTCCTTATTATCCTCATAATTATCGTCGTTAATATCGTCGTTATTTTGTCATAAACATCGTCGCTAATGTCGTTGTTATTATCGTCATTATCATCGTTGTTATCGTCCTTATCATCCTCTTAATTATCGTCGTTAATATCGTCGTTAATTTGTCATAATCATCGTCGTTAATGTCGTCGTTATTATCGTCATTATCATCGTTGTTATCGTCCTTATCATCCTCATAATTATCGTCGTTAATATCGTCGTTATTTTGTCATAATCATCGTCGTTAATGTCGTCGTTATTATCGTCATTATCTACGTTGTTATCGTCATAAATATCATCGATAATATCGTCGTTATTATTGTCATTATCTTCTTTCTATCGTCGTTTTTAACGTCGTTATTAACGTCGTTAATATCGTCGTTAATATCGTCATTATCATCGTTGTTATCGTCCTTATTATCCTCATAATTATCGTCGTTAATATCGTCGTTATTTTGTCACAATCATCGTCGTTAATGTCGTCGTTATTATCGTCATTATCATCGTTGTTATCGTCCTTATCATCCTCATAATTATCGTCGTTAATATCGTCGTTATTTTGTCATAATCATCGTCGTTAATGTCGTCGTTATTATCGTCATTATCTACGTTGTTATCGTCATAAATATCATCGATAATATCGTCGTTATTATTGTCATTATCTTCTTTTTATCGTCGTTATTAACGTCGTTATTATCGTCGTTAATATCGTCGTTAATATCGTCATTATCATCGTTGTTATCGTCCTTATCATCCTCATAATTATCGTCGTTAATATCGTCGTTATTTTGTCATAATCATCGTCGTTAATATCGTCGTTAATATCGTCATTATCATCGTTGTTATCGTCCTTATCATCCTCATAATTATCGTCGTTAATATCGTCGTTATTTTGTCATAATCATCGTCGTTAATGTCGTCGTTATTATCGTCATTATCATCGTTGTTATCGTCATAAATATCATCGATAATATCGTCGTTATTATTGTCATTATCTTCTTTTTATCGTCGTTATTAACGTCGTTACTATCGTCGTTAATATCGTCGTCAATATCGTCATTATCATCGTTGTTATCGTCCTTATTATCCTCATAGTTATCGTCGTTAATATCGTCGTTATTTTGTCATAAACATCGTCGCTAATGACGTCGTTATTATCGTCATTATCATCGTTGTTATCGTCCTTATCATCCTCATAATTATCGTCGTTAATATCGTCGTTATTTTGTCATAATCATTGTCGTTAATGTCGTCGTTATTATCGTCATTATCTTCGTTGTTATCGTCCTTATTATCCTCATAATTATCGTCGTTAATATCGTAGTTATTTTGTCATAAACATCGTCGCTAATGTCGTCGTTATTATCGTCATTATCATCGTTGTTATCGTCCTTATCATCCTCATAATTATCGTCGTTAATATCGTCGTTATTTTGTCATAATCATCGTCGTTAATGTCGTCGTTATTATCGTCATTATCATCGTTGTTATCGTCCTTATCATCCTCATAATTATCGTCGTTAATATCGTCGTTATTTTGTCATAATCATCGTCGTTAATGTCGTCGTTATTATCGTCATTATCTACGTTGTTATCGTCATAAATATCATCGATAATATCGTCGTTATTATTGTCATTATCTTCTTTTTATCGTCGTTTTTAACGTCGTTATTATCGTCGTTAATATCGTCGTTAATATCGTCATTATAATCGTTGTTATCGTCCTTATTATCCTCATAATTATCGTCGTTAATATCGTCGTTATTTTGTCATAAACATCGTCGCTAATGTCGTTGTTATTATCGTCATTATCATCGTTGTTATCGTCCTTATCATCCTCTTAATTATCGTCGTTAATATCGTCGTTATTTTGTCATAATCATCGTCGTTAATGTCGTCGTTATTATCGTCATTATCATCGTTGTTATCGTCCTTATCATCCTCATAATTATCGTCGTTAATATCGTCGTTATTTTGTCATAATCATTGTCGTTAATGTCGTCGTTATTATCGTCATTATCTTCGTTGTTATCGTCCTTATTATCCTCATAATTATCGTCGTTAATATCGTAGTTATTTTGTCATAAACATCGTCGCTAATGTCGTCGTTATTATCGTCATTATCATCGTTGTTATCGTCCTTATCATCCTCATAATTATCGTCGTTAATATCGTAGTTATTTTGTCACAATCATCGTCGTTAATGTCGTCGTTATTATCGTTTTTATCATCGTTGTTATCGTCTTTATCATCCACATAATTATCGTCGTTAATATCGTCGTTATTTTGTCATAATCATCGTCGTTAATGTCGTCGTTATTATCGTCATTATCTACGTTGTTATCGTCATAAATATCATCGATAATATCGTCGTTATTATTGTCATTATCTTCTTTTTTTTGTCGTTATTAACTTCGTTATTATCGTCGTTAATATCGTCGTTAATATCGTCATTATCATCGTTGTTATCGTCCTTAGCATCCTCATAATTATCGTCGTTAATATCGTCGTTATTTTGTCATAATCATCGTCGTTAATGTCGTCGTTATTATCGTCATTATCATCGTTGTTATCGTCATAAAAATCATCGATAATATCGTCGTTATTATTGTCATTATCTTCTTTTTATCGTCGTTATTAACGTCGTTATTATCGTCGTTAATATCGTCGTTAATATCGTCATTATCATCGTTGTTATCGTCCTTATTATCCTCATAGTTATCGTCGTTAATATCGTCGTTATTTTGTCATAAACATCGTCGCTAATGTCGTCGTTATTATCGTCATTATCATCGTTGTTATCGTCCTTATCATCCTCATAATTATCGTCGTTAATATCGTCGTTATTTTGTCATAATCATTGTCGTTAATGTCGTCGTTATTATCGTCATTATCTTCGTTGTTATCGTCCTTATTATCCTCATAATTATCGTCGTTAATATCGTAGTTATTTTGTCATAAACATCGTCGCTAATGTCGTCGTTATTATCGTCATTATCATCGTTGTTATCGTCCTTATCATCCTCATAATTATCGTCGTTAATATCGTCGTTATTTTGTCACAATCATCGTCGTTAATGTCGTCGTTATTATCGTCATTATCATCGTTGTTATCGTCTTTATCATCCACATAATTATCGTCGTTAATATCGTCGTTATTTTGTCATAATCATCGTCGTTAATGTCGTCGTTATTATCGTCATTATCTACGTTGTTATCGTCATAAATATCATCGATAATATCGTCGTTATTATTGTCATTATCTTCTTTTTATTGTCGTTATTAACTTCGTTATTATCGTCGTTAATATCGTCGTTAATATCGTCATTATCATCGTTGTTATCGTCCTTAGCATCCTCATAATTATCGTCGTTAATATCGTCGTTATTTTGTCATAATCATCGTCGTTAATGTCGTCGTTATTATCGTCATTATCATCGTTGTTATCGTCATAAAAATCATCGATAATATCGTCGTTATTATTGTCATTATCTTCTTTTTATCGTCGTTATTAACGTCGTTATTATCGTCGTTAATATCGTCGTTAATATCGTCATTATCGTCGTTGTTATCGTCCTTATTATCCTCATAGTTATCGTCGTTAATATCGTCGTTATTTTGTCATAAACATCGTCGCTAATGTCGTCGTTATTATCGTCATTATCATCGTTGTTATCGTCCTTATCATCCTCATAATTATCGTCGTTAATATCGTCGTTATTTTGTCATAATCATTGTCGTTAATGTCGTCGTTATTATCGTCATTATCTTCGTTGTTATCGTCCTTATTATCCTCATAATTATCGTCGTTAATATCGTAGTTATTTTGTCATAAACATCGTCGCTAATGTCGTCGTTATTATCGTCATTATCATCGTTGTTATCGTCCTTATCATCCTCATAATTATCGTCGTTAATATCGTCGTTATTTTGTCATAATCATCGTCGTTAATGTCGTCGTTATTATCGTCATTATCATCGTTGTTATCATCCTTATCATCCTCATAATTATCGTCGTTAATATCGTCGTTATTTTGTCATAATCATCGACGATAATGTCGTCGTTATTATCGTCATTATCTACGTTGTTATCGTCATAAATATTATCTTTAATATCGTCGTTATTATTGTCATTATCTTCTTTTTATTGTCTTTATTATCGTCGTTAATATCGTCGTTATTATCGTCGTTAATATCGTCGTTAATATCGTCATTATCATCGTTGTTATCGTCCTTATCATCCTCATAATTATCGTCGTTAATATCGTCGTTATTTTGTCATAATCATCGTCGTTATTATCGTCATTATCTACGTTGTTATCGTCATAAATATCATCGAAAATATCGTCGTTATTATTGTCATTATCTTCTTTTTATCGTCGTTTTTAACGTCGTTATTATCGTCGTTAATATCGTCGTTAATATCGTCATTATAATCGTTGTTATCGTCCTTATTTTCCTCATAATTATCGTCGTTAATATCGTCGTTATTTTGTCATAAACATCGTCGCTAATGTCGTTGTTATTATCGTCATTATCATCGTTGTTATCGTCCTTATCATCCTCTTAATTATCGTCGTTAATATCGTCGTTATTTTGTCATAATCATCGTCGTTAATGTCGTCGTTATTATCGTCATTATCATCGTTGTTATCGTTCTTATCATCCTCATAATTATCGTCGTTAATATCGTCGTTATTTTGTCATAATCATCGTCGTTAATGTCGTCGTTATTATCGTCATTATCTACGTTGTTATCGTCATAAATATCATCGATAATATCGTCGTTATTATTGTCATTATCTTCTTTTTATCGTCGTTTTTAACGTCGTTATTATCGTCGTTAATATCGTCGTTAATATCGTCATTATAATCGTTGTTATCGTCCTTATTATCCTCATAATTATCGTCGTTAATATCGTCGTTATTTTGTCATAAACATCGTCGCTAATGTCGTTGTTATTATCGTCATTATCATCGTTGTTATCGTCCTTATCATCCTCTTAATTATCGTCGTTAATATCGTCGTTATTTTGTCATAATCATCGTCGTTAATGCCGTCGATATTATCGTCATTATCATCGTTGTTATCGTCCTTATCATCCTCATAATTATCGTCGTTAATATCGTCGTTATTTTGTCATAATCATCGTCGTTAATGTCGTCGTTATTATCGTCATTATCTACGTTGTTAACGTCATAAATATCATCGATAATATCGTCGTTATTATTGTCATTATCTTCTTTTTATCGTCGTTATTAACGTCGTTATTATCGTCGTTAATATCGTCGTTAATATCGTCATTATCATCGTTGTTATCGTCCTTATCATCCTCATAATTATCGTCGTTAATATCGTCGTTATTTTGTCATAATCATCGTCGTTAATGTCGTCGTTATTATCGTCATTATCATCGTTGTTATCGTCATAAATATAATCGATAATATCGTCGTTATTATTGTCATTATTTTCTTTTTATCGTCGTTATTAACGTCGTTATTATCGTCGTTAATATCGTCGTTAATATCGTCATTATCATCGTTGTTATCGTCCTTATCATCCTCTTAATTATCGTCGTTAATATCGTCGTTATTTTGTCATAATCATCGTCGTTAATGTCGTCGTTATTATCGTCATTATCATCGTTGTTATCGTCCTTATCATCCTCATAATTATCGTCGTTAATATCGTCGTTATTTTGTCATAATCATCGTCGTTAATGTCGTCGTTATTATCGTCATTATCTACGTTGTTATCGTCATAAATATCATCGATAATATCGTCGTTATTATTGTCATTATCTTCTTTCTATCGTCGTTTTTAACGTCGTTATTAACGTCGTTAATATCGTCGTTAATATCGTCATTATCATCGTTTTTATCGTCCTTATTATCCTCATAATTATCGTCGTTAATATCGTCGTTATTTTGTCACAATCATCGTCGTTAATGTCGTCGTTATTATCGTCATTATCATCGTTGTTATCGTCCTTATCATCCTCATAATTATCGTCGTTAATATCGTCGTTATTTTGTCATAATCATCGTCGTTAATGTCGTCGTTATTATCGTCATTATCTACGTTGTTATCGTCATAAATATCATCGATAATATCGTCGTTATTATTGTCATTATCTTCTTTTTATCGTCGTTATTAACGTCGTTATTATCGTCGTTAATATCGTCGTTAATATCGTCATTATCATCGTTGTTATCGTCCTTATCATCCTCATAATTATCGTCGTTAATATCGTCGTTATTTTGTCATAATCATCGTCGTTAATGTCGTCGTTATTATCGTCATTATCATCGTTGTTATCGTCCTTATCATCCTCATAATTATCGTCGTTAATATCGTCGTTATTTTGTCATAATCATCGTCGTTAATGTCGTCGTTATTATCGTCATTATCTACGTTGTTATCGTCATAAATATCATCGATAATATCGTCGTTATTATTGTCATTATCTTCTTTTTATCGTCGTTATTAACGTCGTTATTATCGTCGTTAATATCGTCGTTAATATCGTCATTATCATCGTTGTTATCGTCCTTATCATCCTCATAATTATCGTCGTTAATATCGTCGTTATTTTGTCATAATCATCGTCGTTAATGTCGTCGTTATTATCGTCATTATCATCGTTGTTATCGTCATAAATATCATCGATAATATCGTCGTTATTATTGTCATTATCTTCTTTTTATCGTCGTTATTAACGTCGTTACTATCGTCGTTAATATCGTCGTCAATATCGTCATTATCATCGTTGTTATCGTCCTTATTATCCTCATAGTTATCGTCGTTAATATCGTCGTTATTTTGTCATAAACATCGTCGCTAATGTCGTCGTTATTATCGTCATTATCATCGTTGTTATCGTCCTTATCATCCTCATAATTATCGTCGTTAATATCGTCGTTATTTTGTCATAATCATTGTCGTTAATGTCGTCGTTATTATCGTCATTATCTTCGTTGTTATCGTCCTTATTATCCTCATAATTATCGTCGTTAATATCGTAGTTATTTTGTCATAAACATCGTCGCTAATGTCGTCGTTATTATCGTCATTATCATCGTTGTTATCGTCCTTATCATCCTCATAATTATCGTCGTTAATATCGTCGTTATTTTGTCATAATCATCGTCGTTAATGTCGTCGTTATTATCGTCATTATCATCGTTGTTATCGTCCTTATCATCCTCATAATTATCGTCGTTAATATCGTCGTTATTTTGTCATAATCATCGTCGTTAATGTCGTCGTTATTATCGTCATTATCTACGTTGTTATCGTCATAAATATCATCGATAATATCGTCGTTATTATTGTCATTATCTTCTTTTTATCGTCGTTTTTAACGTCGTTATTATCGTCGTTAATATCGTCGTTAATATCGTCATTATAATCGTTGTTATCGTCCTTATTATCCTCATAATTATCGTCGTTAATATCGTCGTTATTTTGTCATAAACATCGTCGCTAATGTCGTTGTTATTATCGTCATTATCATCGTTGTTATCGTCCTTATCATCCTCTTAATTATCGTCGTTAATATCGTCGTTATTTTGTCATAATCATCGTCGTTAATGTCGTCGTTATTATCGTCATTATCATCGTTGTTATCGTCCTTATCATCCTCATAATTATCGTCGTTAATATCGTCGTTATTTTGTCATAATCATTGTCGTTAATGTCGTCGTTATTATCGTCATTATCTTCGTTGTTATCGTCCTTATTATCCTCATAATTATCGTCGTTAATATCGTAGTTATTTTGTCATAAACATCGTCGCTAATGTCGTCGTTATTATCGTCATTATCATCGTTGTTATCGTCCTTATCATCCTCATAATTATCGTCGTTAATATCGTCGTTATTTTGTCATAATCATCGTCGTTAATGTCGTCGTTATTATCGTCATTATCATCGTTGTTATGGTCATAAATATCATCGATAATATCGTCGTTATTATTGTCATTATCTTCTTTTTATCGTCGTTATTAACGTCGTTACTATCGTCGTTAATATCGTCGTTAATATCGTCATTATCATCGTTGTTATCGTCCTTATTATCCTCATAGTTATCGTCGTTAATATCGTCGTTATTTTGTCATAATCATCGTCGTTAATGTCGTCGTTATTATCGTCATTATCTACGTTGTTATCGTCATAAATATCATCGATATTATCGTCGTTATTATTGTCATTATCTTCTTTTTATCGTCGTTATTAACGTCGTTATTATCGTCGTTAATATCGTCGTTAATATCGTCATTATCATCGTTGTTATCGTCCTTATCATCCTCATAATTATCTTCGTTAATATCGTCGTTATTTTGTCATAATCATCGTCGTTAATGTCGTCGTTATTATCGTCATTATCATCGTTGTTATCGTCATAAATATCATCGATAATATCGTCGTTATTATTGTCATTATCTTCTTTTTATCGTCGTTATTAACGTCGTTACTATCGTCGTTAATATCGTCGTTAATATCGTCATTATCATCGTTGTTATCGTCCTTATTATCCTCATAGTTATCGTCGTTAATATCGTCGTTATTTTGTCATAATCATCGTCGTTAATGTCGTCGTTATTATCGTCATTATCATCGTTGTTATCGTCATAAATATCATCGATAATATCGTCGTTATTATTGTCATTATCTTCTTTTTATCGTCGTTATTAACGTCGTTATTATCGTCGTTAATATCGTCGTTAATATCGTCATTATCATCGTTGTTATCGTCCTTATCATCCTCATAATTATCGTCGTTAATATCGTAGTTATTTTGTCATAAACATCGTCGCTAATGTCGTCGTTATTATCGTCATTATCATCGTTGTTATCGTCCTTATCATCCTCATAATTATCGTCGTTAATATCGTCGTTATTTTGTCATAATCATCGTCGTTAATGTCGTCGTTATTATCGTCATTATCATCGTTGTTATCGTCCTTATCATCCTCATAATTATCGTCGTTAATATCGTCGTTATTTTGTCATAATCATCGTCGTTAATGTCGTCGTTATTATCGTCATTATCATCGTTGTTATCATCCTTATCATCCTCATAATTATCGTCGTTAATATCGTCGTTATTTTGTCATAATCATCGTCGTTAATGTCGTCGTTATTATCGTCATTATCATCGTTGTTATCGTCATAAATATCATCGATAATATCGTCGTTATTATTGTCATTATCTTCTTTTTATCGTCGTTATTAACGTCGTTATTATCGTCGTTAATATCGTCGTTAATATCGTCATTATAATCGTTGTTATCGTCCTTATTATCCTCATAGTTATCGTCGTTAATATCGTCGTTATTTTGTCATAAACATCGTCGCTAATGTCGTCGTTAATATCGTCATTATAATCGTTGTTATCGTCGTTATTATCCTCATAATTATCGTCGTTATTATCGTCGTTATTTCGTCATTATCATCGTTGTTATCGTCCTTATCATCCTCATAATTATCGTCGTTAATATCGTCGTTATTTTGTCATAATCATCGTCGTTAATGTCGTCGTTATTATCGTCATTATCATCGTTGTTATCGTCATAAATATCATCGATAATATCGTCGTTATTATTGTCATTATCTTCTTTTTATCGTCGTTATTAACGTCGTTATTATCGTCGTTAATATCGTCGTTAATATCGTCATTATCATCGTTGTTATCGTCCTTATTATCCTCATAGTTATCGTCGTTAATATCGTCGTTATTTTGTCATAAACATCGTCGCTAATGTCGTCGTTATTACCGTCGTTATTTCGTCATTATCATCGTTGTTATCGTCCTTATCATCCTCATAATTATCGTCGTTAATGTCGTCGTTATTATCGTCATTATCTACGTTGTTATCGTCATAAATATTATCTTTAATATCGTCGTTAATATCGTCATTATAATCGTTGTTATCGTCGTTATTATCCTCATAATTATCGTCGTTATTATCGTCGTTATTTCGTCATTATCATCGTTGTTATCGTCCTTATCATCCTCATAATTATCGTCGTTAATATCGTCGTTATTTTGTCATAATCATCGTCGTTAATGTCGTCGTTATTATCGTCATTATCATCGTTGTTATCGTCATAAATATCATCGATAATATCGTCGTTATTATTGTCATTATCTTCTTTTTATCGTCGTTATTAACGTCGTTATTATCGTCGTTAATATCGTCGTTAATATCGTCATTATCATCGTTGTTATCGTCCTTATCATCCTCATAATTATCGTCGTTAATATCGTCGTTATTTTGTCATAATCATCGTCGTTAATGTCGTCGTTATTAACGTCATTATCATCGTTGTTATCGTCATAAATATCATCGATAATATCGTCGTTATTATTGTCATTATCTTCTTTTTATCGTCGTTATTAACGTCGTTATTATCGTCGTTAATATCTTCGTTAATATCGTCATTATCATCGTTGTTATCGTCCTTATTATCCTCATAGTTATCGTCGTTAATATCGTCGTTATTTTGTCATAAACATCGTCGCTAATGTCGTCGTTATTATCGTCATTATCATCGTTGTTATCGTCCTTATCATCCTCATAATTATCGTCGTTAATATCGTCGTTATTTTGTCATAATCATTGTCGTTAATGTCGTCGTTATTATCGTCTTTATCATCGTTGTTATCGTCATAAATATCATCGATAATATCGTCGTTATTATTGTCATTATCTTCTTTTTATCGTCGTTATTAACGTCGTTATTATCGTCGTTAATATCGTCGTTAATATCGTCATTATCATCGTTGTTATCGTCCTTATTATCCTCATAATTATCGTCGTTAATATCGTCGTTATTTTGTCATAATCATCGTCGTTAATGTCGTCGTTATTATCGTCATTATCATCGTTGTTATCGTCATAAATATCATCGATAATATCGTCGTTATTATTGTCATTATCTTCTTTTTATCGTCGTTATTAACGTCGTTATTATCGTCGTTAATATCGTCGTTAATATCGTCATTATAATCGTTGTTATCGTCCTTGTTATCCTCATAATTATCGTCGTTAATATCGTCGTTATTTTGTCATAATCATCGTCGTTAATGTCGTCGTTATTATCGTCATTATCTACGTTGTTATCGTCATAAATATTATCTTTAATATCGTCGTTAATATCGTCATTATAATCGTTGTTATCGTCGTTATTATCCTCATAATTATCGTCGTTATTATCGTCGTTATTTCGTCATTATCATCGTTGTTATCGTCCTTATCATCCTCATAATTATCGTCGTTAATATCGTCGTTATTTTGTCATAATCATCGTCGTTAATGTCGTCGTTATTATCGTCATTATCATCGTTGTTATCGTCATAAATATCATCGATAATATCGTCGTTATTATTGTCATTATCTTCTTTTTATCGTCGTTATTAACGTCGTTATTATCGTCGTTAATATCGTCGTTAATATCGTCATTATCATCGTTGTTATCGTCCTTATCATCCTCATAATTATCGTCGTTAATATCGTCGTTATTTTGTCATAATTATCGTCGTTAATGTCGTCGTTATTATCGTCATTATCATCGTTGTTATCGTCATAAATATCATCGATAATATCGTCGTTATTATTGTCATTATCTTCTTTTTATCGTCGTTATTAACGTCGTTATTATCGTCGTTAATATCGTCGTTAATATCGTCATTATCATCGTTGTTATCGTCCTTATTATCCTCATAGTTATCGTCGTTAATATCGTCGTTATTTTGTCATAAACATCGTCGCTAATGTCGTCGTTATTATCGTCATTATCATCGTTGTTATCGTCCTTATCATCCTCATAATTATCGTCGTTAATATCGTCGTTATTTTGTCATAATCATTGTCGTTAATGTCGTCGTTATTATCGTCATTATCTTCGTTGTTATCGTCCTTATTATCCTCATAATTATCGTCGTTAATATCGTAGTTATTTTGTCATAAACATCGTCGCTAATGTCGTCGTTATTATCGTCATTATCATCGTTGTTATCGTCCTTATCATCCTCATAATTATCGTCGTTAATATCGTCGTTATTTTGTCATAATCATCGTCGCTAATGTCGTCGTTATTATCGTCGTTATTTCGTCATTATCATCGTTGTTATCGTCCTTATCATCCTCATAATTATTGTCGTTAATATCGTCGTTATTTTGTCATAATCATCGTCGTTAATGTCGTCGTTATTATCGTCATTATCATCGTTGTTATCGTCATAAATATCATCGATAATATCGTCGTTATTATTGTCATTATCTTCTTTTTATCGTCGTTATTAACGTCGTTATTATCGTCGTTAATATCGTCGTTAATATCGTCATTATCATCGTTGTTATCGTCCTTATCATCCTCATAATTATCGTCGTTAATATCGTCGTTATTTTGTCACAATCATCGTCGTTAATGTCGTCGTTATTATCGTCATTATCATCGTTGTTATCGTCTTTATCATCCACATAATTATCGTCGTTAATATCGTCGTTATTTTGTCATAATCATCGTCGTTAATGTCGTCGTTATTATCGTCATTATCTACGTTGTTATCGTCATAAATATCATCGATAATATCGTCGTTATTATTGTCATTATCATCGTTGTTATCGTCCTTATCATCCTCATAATTATCGTCGTTAATATCGTCGTTATTTTGTCATAATCATCGTCGTTAATGTCGTCGTTATTATCGTCACTATCATCGTTGTTATCGTCCTTATCATCCTCATAATTATCGTCGTTAATATCGTCGTTATTTTGTCATAATCATCGTCGTTAATGTCGTCGTTATTATCGTCATTATCTACGTTGTTATCGTCATAAATATCATCGATAATATCGTCGTTATTATTGTCATTATCTTCTTTTTATCGTCGTTATTAACGTCGTTATTATCGTCGTTAATATCGTCGTTAATATCGTCATTATCATCGTTGTTATCGTCCTTATCATCCTCATAATTATCGTCGTTAATATCGTCGTTATTTTGTCATAATCATCGTCGTTAATGTCGTCGTTATTATCGTCATTATCATCGTTGTTATCGTCATAAATATCATCGATAATATCGTCGTTATTATTGTCATTATCTTCTTTTTATCGTCGTTATTAACGTCGTTACTATCGTCGTTAATATCGTCGTCAATATCGTCATTATCATCGTTGTTATCGTCCTTATTATCCTCATAGTTATCGTCGTTAATATCGTCGTTATTTTGTCATAAACATCGTCGCTAATGTCGTCGCTATTATCGTCATTATCATCGTTGTTATCGTCCTTATCATCCTCATAATTATCGTCGTTAATATCGTCGTTATTTTGTCATAATCATTGTCGTTAATGTCGTCGTTATTATCGTCATTATCTTCGTTGTTATCGTCCTTATTATCCTCATAATTATCGTCGTTAATATCGTAGTTATTTTGTCATAAACATCGTCGCTAATGTCGTCGTTATTATCGTCATTATCATCGTTGTTATCGTCCTTATCATCCTCATAATTATCGTCGTTAATATCGTCGTTATTTTGTCATAATCATCGTCGTTAATGTCGTCGTTATTATCGTCATTATCATCGTTGTTATCGTCCTTATCATCCTCATAATTATCGTCGTTAATATCGTCGTTATTTTGTCATAATCATCGTCGTTAATGTCGTCGTTATTATCGTCATTATCTACGTTGTTATCGTCATAAATATCATCGATAATATCGTCGTTATTATTGTCATTATCTTCTTTTTATCGTCGTTTTTAACGTCGTTATTATCGTCGTTAATATCGTCGTTAATATCGTCATTATAATCGTTGTTATCGTCCTTATTATCCTCATAATTATCGTCGTTAATATCGTCGTTATTTTGTCATAAACATCGTCGCTAATGTCGTTGTTATTATCGTCATTATCATCGTTGTTATCGTCCTTATCATCCTCTTAATTATCGTCGTTAATATCGTCGTTATTTTGTCATAATCATCGTCGTTAATGTCGTCGTTATTATCGTCATTATCATCGTTGTTATCGTCCTTATCATCCTCATAATTATCGTCGTTAATATCGTCGTTATTTTGTCATAATCATTGTCGTTAATGTCGTCGTTATTATCGTCATTATCTTCGTTGTTATCGTCCTTATGATCCTCATAATTATCGTCGTTAATATCGTAGTTATTTTGTCATAAACATCGTCGCTAATGTCGTCGTTATTATCGTCATTATCATCGTTGTTATCGTCCTTATCATCCTCATAATTATCGTCGTTAATATCGTCGTTATTTTGTCATAATCATCGTCGTTAATGTCGTCGATATTATCGTAATTATCATCGTTGTTATGGTCCTTATCATCCTCATAATTATCGTCGTTAATATCGTCGTTATTTTGTCATAATCATCGTCGTTAATGTCGTCGTTATTATCGTCATTATCTACGTTGTTATCGTCATAAATATCATCGATAATATCGTCGTTATTATTGTCATTATCTTCTTTTTATCGTCGTTTTTAACGTCGTTATTATCGTCGTTAATATCGTCGTTAATATCGTCATTATAATCGTTGTTATCGTCCTTATTATCCTCATAATTATCGTCGTTAATATCGTCGTTATTTTGTCATAAACATCGTCGCTAATGTCGTTGTTATTATCGTCATTATCATCGTTGTTATCGTCCTTATCATCCTCTTAATTATCGTCGTTAATATCGTCGTTATTTTGTCATAATCATCGTCGTTAATGTCGTCGTTATTATCGTCATTATCATCGTTGTTATCGTCCTTATCATCCTCATAATTATCGTCGTTAATATCGTCGTTATTTTGTCATAATCATCGTCGTTAATGTCGTCGTTATTATCGTCATTATCTACGTTGTTATCGTCATAAATATCATCGATAATATCGTCGTTATTATTGTCATTATCTTCTTTTTATCGTCGTTATTAACGTCGTTATTATCGTCGTTAATATCGTCGTTAATATCGTCATTATCATCGTTGTTATCGTCCTTATCATCCTCATAATTATCGTCGTTAATATCGTCGTTATTTTGTCATAATCATCGTCGTTAATGTCGTCGTTATTATCGTCATTATCATCGTTGTTATCGTCATAAATATCATCGATAATATCGTCGTTATTATTGTCATTATCTTCTTTTTATCGTCGTTATTAACGTCGTTATTATCGTCGTTAATATCGTCGTTAATATCGTCATTATCATCGTTGTTATAGTCCTTATCATCCTCATAATTATCGTCGTTAATATCGTAGTTATTTTGTCATAAACATCGTCGCTAATGTCGTCGTTATTATCGTCATTATCATCGTTGTTATCGTCCTTATCATCCTCATAATTATCGTCGTTAATATCGTCGTTATTTTGTCATAATCATCGTCGTTAATGTCGTCGTTATTATCGTCATTATCATCGTTGTTATCGTCCTTATCATCCTCATAATTATCGTCGTTAATATCGTCGTTATTTTGTCATAATCATCGTCGTTAATGTCGTTTTATTATCGTCATTATCATCGTTGTTATCATCCTTATCATCCTCATAATTATCGTCGTTAGTATCGTCGTTATTTTGTCATAATCATCGTCGTTAATGTCGTCGTTATTATCGTCATTATCATCGTTGTTATCGTCATAAATATCATCGATAATATCGTCGTTATTATTGTCATTATCTTCTTTTTATCGTCGTTATTAACGTCGTTATTATCGTCGTTAATATCGTCGTTAATATCGTCATTATAATCGTTGTTATCGTCCTTATTATCCTCATAGTTATCGTCGTTAATATCGTCGTTATTTTGTCATAAACATCGTCGCTAATGTCGTCGTTAATATCGTCATTATAATCGTTGTTATCGTCGTTATTATCCTCATAATTATCGTCGTTATTATCGTCGTTATTTCGTCATTATCATCGTTGTTATCGTCCTTATCATCCTCATAATTATCGTCGTTAATATCGTCGTTATTTTGTCATAATCATCGTCGTTAATGTCGTCGTTATTATCGTCATTATCATCGTTGTTATCGTCATAAATATCATCGATAATATCGTCGTTATTATTGTCATTATCTTCTTTTTATCGTCGTTATTAACGTCGTTATTATCGTCGTTAATATCGTCGTTAATATCGTCATTATCATCGTTGTTATCGTCCTTATTATCCTCATAGTTATCGTCGTTAATATCGTCGTTATTTTGTCATAAACATCGTCGCTAATGTCGTCGTTATTATCGTCATTATCATCGTTGTTATCGTCCTTATCATCCTCATAATTATCGTCGTTAATATCGTCGTTATTTTGTCATAATCATTGTCGTTAATGTCGTCGTTATTATCGTCATTATCTTCGTTGTTATCGTCCTTATTATCCTCATAATTATCGTCGTTAATATCGTAGTTATTTTGTCATAAACATCGTCGCTTATGTCGTCGTTATTATCGTCATTATCATCGTTGTTATCGTCCTTATCATCCTCATAATTATCGTCGTTAATATCGTCGTTATTTTGTCATAATCATCGTCGCTAATGTCGTCGTAATTATCGTCGTTATTTCGTCATTATCATCGTTGTTATCGTCCTTATCATCCTCATAATTATTGTCGTTAATATCGTCGTTATTTTGTCATAATCATCGTCGTTAATGTCGTCGTTATTATCGTCATTATCATCGTTGTTATCGTCATAAATATCATCGATAATATCGTCGTTATTATTGTCATTATCTTCTTTTTATCGTCGTTATTAACGTCGTTATTATCGTCGTTAATATCGTCGTTATTTTGTCATAATCATCGTCGTTAATGTCGTCGTTATTATCGTCATTATCTACGTTGTTATCGTCATAAATATCATCGATAATATCGTCGTTATTATTGTCATTATCATCGTTGTTATCGTCCTTATCATCCTCATAATTATCGTCGTTAATATCGTCGTTATTTTGTCACAATCATCGTCGTTAATGTCGTCGTTATTATCGTCACTATCATCGTTGTTATCGTCCTTATCATCCTCATAATTATCGTCGTTAATATCGTCGTTATTTTGTCATAATCATCGTCGTTAATGTCGTCGTTATTATCGTCATTATCTACGTTGTTATCGTCATAAATATCATCGATAATATCGTCGTTATTATTGTCATTATCTTCTTTTTATCGTCGTTATTAACGTCGTTATTATCGTCGTTAATATCGTCGTTAATATCGTCATTATCATCGTTGTTATCGTCCTTATCATCCTCATAATTATCGTCGTTAATATCGTCGTTATTTTGTCATAATCATCGTCGTTAATGTCGTCGTTATTATCGTCATTATCATCGTTGTTATCGTCATAAATATCATCGATAATATCGTCGTTATTATTGTCATTATCTTCTTTTTATCGTCGTTATTAACGTCGTTACTATCGTCGTTAATATCGTCGTCAATATCGTCATTATCATCGTTGTTATCGTCCTTATTATCCTCATAGTTATCGTCGTTAATATCGTCGTTATTTTGTCATAAACATCGTCGCTAATGTCGTCGTTATTATCGTCATTATCATCGTTGTTATCGTCCTTATCATCCTCATAATTATCGTCGTTAATATCGTCGTTATTTTGTCATAATCATTGTCGTTAATGTCGTCGTTATTATCGTCATTATCTTCGTTGTTATCGTCCTTATTATCCTCATAATTATCGTCGTTAATATCGTAGTTATTTTGTCATAAACATCGTCGCTAATGTCGTCGTTATTATCGTCATTATCATCGTTGTTATCGTCCTTATCATCCTCATAATTATCGTCGTTAATATCGTCGTTATTTTGTCATAATCATCGTCGTTAATGTCGTCGTTATTATCGTCATTATCATCGTTGTTATCGTCCTTATCATCCTCATAATTATCGTCGTTAATATCGTCGTTATTTTGTCATAATCATCGTCGTTAATGTCGTCGTTATTATCGTCATTATCTACGTTGATATCGTCATAAATATCATCGATAATATCGTCGTTATTATTGTCATTATCTTCTTTTTATCGTCGTTTTTAACGTCGTTATTATCGTCGTTAATATCGTCGTTAATATCGTCATTATAATCGTTGTTATCGTCCTTATTATCCTCATAATTATCGTCGTTAATATCGTCGTTATTTTGTCATAAACATCGTCGCTAATGTCGTTGTTATTATCGTCATTATCATCGTTGTTATCGTCCTTATCATCCTCTTAATTATCGTCGTTAATATCGTCGTTATTTTGTCATAATCATCGTCGTTAATGTCGTCGTTATTATCGTCATTATCATCGTTGTTATCGTCCTTATCATCCTCATAATTATCGTCGTTAATATCGTCGTTATTTTGTCATAATCATTGTCGTTAATGTCGTCGTTATTATCGTCATTATCTTCGTTGTTATCGTCCTTATGATCCTCATAATTATCGTCGTTAATATCGTAGTTATTTTGTCATAAACATCGTCGCTAATGTCGTCGTTATTATCGTCATTATCATCGTTGTTATCGTCCTTATCATCCTCATAATTATCGTCGTTAATATCGTCGTTATTTTGTCATAAACATCGTCGCTAATGTCGTTGTTATTATCGTCATTATCATCGTTGTTATCGTCCTTATCATCCTCTTAATTATCGTCGTTAATATCGTCGTTATTTTGTCATAATCATCGTCGTTAATGTCGTCGTTATTATCGTCATTATCTACGTTGTTATCGTCATAAATATCATCGATAATATCGTCGTTATTATTGTCATTATCTTCTTTTTATCGTCGTTTTTAACGTCGTTATTATCGTCGTTAATATCGTCGTTAATATCGTCATTATAATCGTTCTTATCGTCCTTATTATCCTCATAATTATCGTCGTTAATATCGTCGTTATTTTGTCATAAACATCGTCGCTAATGTCGTTGTTATTATCGTCATTATCATCGTTGTTATCGTCCTTATCATCCTCTTAATTATCGTCGTTAATATCGTCGTTATTTTGTCATAATCATCGTCGTTAATGTCGTCGTTATTATCGTCATTATCATCGTTGTTATCGTCCTTATCATCCTCATAATTATCGTCGTTAATATCGTCGTTATTTTGTCATAATCATCGTCGTTAATGTCGTCGTTATTATCGTCATTATCATCGTTGTTATCGTCATAAATATCATCGATAATATCGTCGTTATTATTGTCATTATCTTCTTTTTATCGTCGTTATTAACGTCGTTACTATCGTCGTTAATATCGTCGTTAATATCGTCATTATCATCGTTGTTATCGTCCTTATTATCCTCATAGTTATCGTCGTTAATATCGTCGTTATTTTGTCATAATCATCGTCGTTAATGTCGTCGTTATTATCGTCATTATCATCGTTGTTATCGTCATAAATATCATCGATAATATCGTCGTTATTATTGTCATTATCTTCTTTTTATCGTCGTTATTAACGTCGTTATTATCGTCGTTAATATCGTCGTTAATATCGTCATTATCATCGTTGTTATCGTCCTTATCATCCTCATAATTATCGTCGTTAATATCGTAGTTATTTTGTCATAAACATCGTCGTTAATGTCGTCGTTATTATCGTCATTATCATCGTTGTTATCGTCCTTATCATCCTCATAATTATCGTCGTTAATATCGTCGTTATTTTGTCATAATCATCGTCGTTAATGTCGTCGTTATTATCGTCATTATCATCGTTGTTATCGTCCTTATCATCCTCATAATTATCGTCGTTAATATCGTCGTTATTTTGTCATAATCATCGTCGTTAATGTCGTCGTTATTATCGTCATTATCATCGTTGTTATCGTCCTTATCATCCTCATAATTATCGTCGTTAATATCGTCGTTATTTTGTCATAATCATCGTCGTTAATGTCGTCGTTATTATCGTCATTATCATCGTTGTTATCATCCTTATCATCCTCATAAATATCGTCGTTAATATCGTCGTTATTTTGTCATAATCATCGTCGTTAATGTCGTCGTTATTATCGTCATTATCATCGTTGTTATCGTCATAAATATCATCGATAATATCGTCGTTATTATTGTCATTATCTTCTTTTTATCGTCGTTATTAACGTCGTTATTATCGTCGTTAATATCGTCGTTAATATCGTCATTATAATCGTTGTTATCGTCCTTATTATCCTCATAGTTATCGTCGTTAATATCGTCGTTATTTTGTCATAAACATCGTCGCTAATGTCGTCGTTAATATCGTCATTATAATCGTTGTTATCGTCGTTATTATCCTCATAATTATCGTCGTTATTATCGTCGTTATTTCGTCATTATCATCGTTGTTATCGTCCTTATCATCCTCATAATTATCGTCGTTAATATCGTCGTTATTTTGTCATAATCATCGTCGTTAATGTCGTCGTTATTATCGTCATTATCATCGTTGTTATCGTCATAAATATCATCGATAATATCGTCGTTATTATTGTCATTATCTTCTTTTTATCGTCGTTATTAACGTCGTTATTATCGTCGTTAATATCGTCGTTAATATCGTCATTATCATCGTTGTTATCGTCCTTATTATCCTCATAGTTATCGTCGTTAATATCGTCGTTATTTTGTCATAAACATCGTCGCTAATGTCGTCGTTATTACCGTCGTTATTTCGTCATTATCATCGTTGTTATCGTCCTTATCATCCTCATAATTATCGTCGTTAATGTCGTCGTTATTATCGTCATTATCTACATTGTTATCGTCATAAATATTATCTTTAATATCGTCGTTAATATCGTCATTATAATCGTTGTTATCGTCGTTATTATCCTCATAATTATCGTCGTTATTATCGTCGTTATTTCGTCATTATCATCGTTGTTATCGTCCTTATCATCCTCATAATTATCGTCGTTAATATCGTCGTTATTTTGTCATAATCATCGTCGTTAATGTCGTCGTTATTATCGTCATTATCTACGTTGTTATCGTCATAAATATCATCGATAATATCGTCGTTATTATTGTCATTATCTTCTTTTTATCGTCGTTTTTAACGTCGTTATTATCGTCGTTAATATCGTCGTTAATATCGTCATTATAATCGTTGTTATCGTCCTTATTATCCTCATAATTATCGTCGTTAATATCGTCGTTATTTTGTCATAAACATCGTCGCTAATGTCGTTGTTATTATCGTCATTATCATCGTTGTTATCGTCCTTATCATCCTCTTAATTATCGTCGTTAATATCGTCGTTATTTTGTCATAATCATCGTCGTTAATGTCGTCGTTATTATCGTCATTATCATCGTTGTTATCGTCCTTATCATCCTCATAATTATCGTCGTTAATATCGTCGTTATTTTGTCATAATCATCGTCGTTAATGTCGTCGTTATTATCGTCATTATCTACGTTGTTATCGTCATAAATATCATCGATAATATCGTCGTTATTATTGTCATTATCTTCTTTTTATCGTCGTTATTAACGTCGTTATTATCGTCGTTAATATCGTCGTTAATATCGTCATTATCATCGTTGTTATCGTCCTTATCATCCTCATAATTATCGTCGTTAATATCGTCGTTATTTTGTCATAATCATCGTCGTTAATGTCGTCGTTATTAACGTCATTATCATCGTTGTTATCGTCATAAATATCATCGATAATATCGTCGTTATTATTGTCATTATCTTCTTTTTATCGTCGTTATTAACGTCGTTATTATCGTCGTTAATATCTTCGTTAATATCGTCATTATCATCGTTGTTATCGTCCTTATTATCCTCATAGTTATCGTCGTTAATATCGTCGTTATTTTGTCATAAACATCGTCGCTAATGTCGTCGTTATTATCGTCATTATCATCGTTGTTATCGTCCTTATCATCCTCATAATTATCGTCGTTAATATCGTCGTTATTTTGTCATAATCATTGTCGTTAATGTCGTCGTTATTATCGTCTTTATCATCGTTGTTATCGTCATAAATATCATCGATAATATCGTCGTTATTATTGTCATTATCTTCTTTTTATCGTCGTTATTAACGTCGTTATTATCGTCGTTAATATCGTCGTTAATATCGTCATTATCATCGTTGTTATCGTCCTTATTATCCTCATAATTATCGTCGTTAATATCGTCGTTATTTTGTCATAATCATCGTCGTTAATGTCGTCGTTATTATCGTCATTATCATCGTTGTTATCGTCATAAATATCATCGATAATATCGTCGTTATTATTGTCATTATCTTCTTTTTATCGTCGTTATTAACGTCGTTATTATCGTCGTTAATATCGTCGTTAATATCGTCATTATAATCGTTGTTATCGTCCTTGTTATCCTCATAATTATCGTCGTTAATATCGTCGTTATTTTGTCATAATCATCGTCGTTAATGTCGTCGTTATTATCGTCATTATCTACGTTGTTATCGTCATAAATATTATCTTTAATATCGTCGTTAATATCGTCATTATAATCGTTGTTATCGTCGTTATTATCCTCATAATTATCGTCGTTATTATCGTCGTTATTTCGTCATTATCATCGTTGTTATCGTCCTTATCATCCTCATAATTATCGTCGTTAATATCGTCGTTATTTTGTCATAATCATCGTCGTTAATGTCGTCGTTATTATCGTCATTATCATCGTTGTTATCGTCATAAATATCATCGATAATATCGTCGTTATTATTGTCATTATCTTCTTTTTATCGTCGTTATTAACGTCGTTATTATCGTCGTTAATATCGTCGTTAATATCGTCATTATCATCGTTGTTATCGTCCTTATCATCCTCATAATTATCGTCGTTAATATCGTCGTTATTTTGTCATAATTATCGTCGTTAATGTCGTCGTTATTATCGTCATTATCATCGTTGTTATCGTCATAAATATCATCGATAATATCGTCGTTATTATTGTCATTATCTTCTTTTTATCGTCGTTATTAACGTCGTTATTATCGTCGTTAATATCGTCGTTAATATCGTCATTATCATCGTTGTTATCGTCCTTATTATCCTCATAGTTATCGTCGTTAATATCGTCGTTATTTTGTCATAAACATCGTCGCTAATGTCGTCGTTATTATCGTCATTATCATCGTTGTTATCGTCCTTATCATCCTCATAATTATCGTCGTTAATATCGTCGTTATTTTGTCATAATCATTGTCGTTAATGTCGTCGTTATTATCGTCATTATCTTCGTTGTTATCGTCCTTATTATCCTCATAATTATCGTCGTTAATATCGTAGTTATTTTGTCATAAACATCGTCGCTAATGTCGTCGTTATTATCGTCATTATCATCGTTGTTATCGTCCTTATCATCCTCATAATTATCGTCGTTAATATCGTCGTTATTTTGTCATAATCATCGTCGCTAATGTCGTCGTTATTATCGTCGTTATTTCGTCATTATCATCGTTGTTATCGTCATAAATATCATCGATAATATCGTCGTTATTATTGTCATTATCTTCTTTTTATCGTCGTTATTAACGTCGTTATTATCGTCGTTAATATCGTCGTTAATATCGTCAATATAATCGTTGTTATCGTCCTTGTTATCCTCATAATTATCGTCGTTAATATCGTCGTTATTTTGTCATAATCATCGTCGTTAATGTCGTCGTTATTATCGTCATTATCTACGTTGTTATCGTCATAAATATTATCTTTAATATCGTCGTTAATATCGTCATTATAATCGTTGTTATCGTCGTTATTATCCTCATAATTATCGTCGTTATTATCGTCGTTATTTCGTCATTATCATCGTTGTTATCGTCCTTATCATCCTCATAATTATCGTCGTTAATATCGTCGTTATTTTGTCATAATCATCGTCGTTAATGTCGTCGTTATTATCGTCATTATCATCGTTGTTATCGTCATAAATATCATCGATAATATCGTCGTTATTATTGTCATTATCTTCTTTTTATCGTCGTTATTAACGTCGTTATTATCGTCGTTAATATCGTCGTTAATATCGTCATTATCATCGTTGTTATCGTCCTTATCATCCTCATAATTATCGTCGTTAATATCGTCGTTATTTTGTCATAATTATCGTCGTTAATGTCGTCGTTATTATCGTCATTATCATCGTTGTTATCGTCATAAATATCATCGATAATATCGTCGTTATTATTGTCATTATCTTCTTTTTATCGTCGTTATTAACGTCGTTATTATCGTCGTTAATATCGTCGTTAATATCGTCATTATCATCGTTGTTATCGTCCTTATTATCCTCATAGTTATCGTCGTTAATATCGTCGTTATTTTGTCATAAACATCGTCGCTAATGTCGTCGTTATTATCGTCATTATCATCGTTGTTATCGTCCTTATCATCCTCATAATTATCGTCGTTAATATCGTCGTTATTTTGTCATAATCATTGTCGTTAATGTCGTCGTTATTATCGTCATTATCTTCGTTGTTATCGTCCTTATTATCCTCATAATTATCGTCGTTAATATCGTAGTTATTTTGTCATAAACATCGTCGCTAATGTCGTCGTTATTATCGTCATTATCATCGTTGTTATCGTCCTTATCATCCTCATAATTATCGTCGTTAATATCGTCGTTATTTTGTCATAATCATCGTCGCTAATGTCGTCGTTATTATCGTCGTTATTTCGTCATTATCATCGTTGTTATCGTCCTTATCATCCTCATAATTATTGTCGTTAATATCGTCGTTATTTTGTCATAATCATCGACGTTAATGTCGTCGTTATTATCGTCATTATCATCGTTGTTATCGTCATAAATATCATCGATAATATCGTCGTTATTATTGTCATTATCTTCTTTTTATCGTCGTTATTAACGTCGTTATTATCGTCGTTAATATCGTCGTTAATATCGTCATTATCATCGTTGTTATCGTCCTTATCATCCTCATAATTATCGTCGTTAATATCGTCGTTATTTTGTCACAATCATCGTCGTTAATGTCGTCGTTATTATCGTCATTATCATCGTTGTTATCGTCTTTATCATCCACATAATTATCGTCGTTAATATCGTCGTTATTTTGTCATAATCATCGTCGTTAATGTCGTCGTTATTATCGTCATTATCTACGTTGTTATCGTCATAAATATCATCGATAATATCGTCGTTATTATTGTCATTATCATCGTTGTTATCGTCCTTATCATCCTCATAATTATCGTCGTTAATATCGTCGTTATTTTGTCATAATCATCGTCGTTAATGTCGTCGTTATTATCGTCACTATCATCGTTGTTATCGTCCTTATCATCCTCATAATTATCGTCGTTAATATCGTCGTTATTTTGTCATAATCATCGTCGTTAATGTCGTCGTTATTATCGTCATTATCTACGTTGTTATCGTCATAAATATCATCGATAATATCGTCGTTATTATTGTCATTATCTTCTTTTTATCGTCGTTATTAACGTCGTTATTATCGTCGTTAATATCGTCGTTAATATCGTCATTATCATCGTTGTTATCGTCCTTATCATCCTCATAATTATCGTCGTTAATATCGTCGTTATTTTGTCATAATCATCGTCGTTAATGTCGTCGTTATTATCGTCATTATCATCGTTGTTATCGTCATAAATATCATCGATAATATCGTCGTTATTATTGTCATTATCTTCTTTTTATCGTCGTTATTAACGTCGTTACTATCGTCGTTAATATCGTCGTCAATATCGTCATTATCATCGTTGTTATCGTCCTTATTATCCTCATAGTTATCGTCGTTAATATCGTCGTTATTTTGTCATAAACATCGTCGCTAATGTCGTCGTTATTATCGTCATTATCATCGTTGTTATCGTCCTTATCATCCTCATAATTATCGTCGTTAATATCGTCGTTATTTTGTCATAATCATTGTCGTTAATGTCGTCGTTATTATCGTCATTATCTTCGTTGTTATCGTCCTTATTATCCTCATAATTATCGTCGTTAATATCGTAGTTATTTTGTCATAAACATCGTCGCTATTGTCGTCGTTATTATCGTCATTATCATCGTTGTTATCGTCCTTATCATCCTCATAATTATCGTCGTTAATATCGTCGTTATTTTGTCATAATCATCGTCGTTAATGTCGTCGTTATTATCGTCATTATCATCGTTGTTATCGTCCTTATCATCCTCATAATTATCGTCGTTAATATCGTCGTTATTTTGTCATAATCATCGTCGTTAATGTCGTCGTTATTATCGTCATTATCTACGTTGTTATCGTCATAAATATCATCGATAATATCGTCGTTATTATTGTCATTATCTTCTTTTTATCGTCGTTTTTAACGTCGTTATTATCGTCGTTAATATCGTCGTTAATATCGTCATTATAATCGTTGTTATCGTCCTTATTATCCTCATAATTATCGTCGTTAATATCGTCGTTATTTTGTCATAAACATCGTCGCTAATGTCGTTGTTATTATCGTCATTATCATCGTTGTTATCGTCCTTATCATCCTCTTAATTATCGTCGTTAATATCGTCGTTATTTTGTCATAATCATCGTCGTTAATGTCGTCGTTATTATCGTCATTATCATCGTTGTTATCGTCCTTATCATCCTCATAATTATCGTCGTTAATATCGTCGTTATTTTGTCATAATCATTGTCGTTAATGTCGTCGTTATTATCGTCATTATCTTCGTTGTTATCGTCCTTATGATCCTCATAATTATCGTCGTTAATATCGTAGTTATTTTGTCATAAACATCGTCGCTAATGTCGTCGTTATTATCGTCATTATCATCGTTGTTATCGTCCTTATCATCCTCATAATTATCGTCGTTAATATCGTCGTTATTTTGTCATAATCATCGTCGTTAATGTCGTCGATATTATCGTCATTATCATCGTTGTTATGGTCCTTATCATCCTCATAATTATCGTCGTTAATATCGTCGTTATTTTGTCATAATCATCGTCGTTAATGTCGTCGTTATTATCGTCATTATCTACGTTGTTATCGTCATAAATATCATCGATAATATCGTCGTTATTATTGTCATTATCTTCTTTTTATCGTCGTTTTTAACGTCGTTATTATCGTCGTTAATATCGTCGTTAATATCGTCATTATAATCGTTGTTATCGTCCTTATTATCCTCATAATTATCGTCGTTAATATCGTCGTTATTTTGTCATAAACATCGTCGCTAATGTCGTTGTTATTATCGTCATTATCATCGTTGTTATCGTCCTTATCATCCTCTTAATTATCGTCGTTAATATCGTCGTTATTTTGTCATAATCATCGTCGTTAATGTCGTCGTTATTATCGTCATTATCATCGTTGTTATCGTCCTTATCATCCTCATAATTATCGTCGTTAATATCGTCGTTATTTTGTCATAATCATCGTCGTTAATGTCGTCGTTATTATCGTCATTATCTACGTTGTTATCGTCATAAATATCATCGATAATATCGTCGTTATTATTGTCATTATCTTCTTTTTATCGTCGTTATTAACGTCGTTATTATCGTCGTTAATATCGTCGTTAATATCGTCATTATCATCGTTGTTATCGTCCTTATCATCCTCATAATTATCGTCGTTAATATCGTCGTTATTTTGTCATAATCATCGTCGTTAATGTCGTCGTTATTATCGTCATTATCATCGTTGTTATCGTCATAAATATCATCGATAATATCGTCGTTATTATTGTCATTATCTTCTTTTTATCGTCGTTATTAACGTCGTTATTATCGTCGTTAATATCGTCGTTAATATCGTCATTATCATCGTTGTTATCGTCCTTATCATCCTCATAATTATCGTCGTTAATATCGTAGTTATTTTGTCATAAACATCGTCGCTAATGTCGTCGTTATTATCGTCATTATCATCGTTGTTATCGTCCTTATCATCCTCATAATTATCGTCGTTAATATCGTCGTTATTTTGTCATAATCATCGTCGTTAATGTCGTCGTTATTATCGTCATTATCATCGTTGTTATCGTCCTTATCATCCTCATAATTATCGTCGTTAATATCGTCGTTATTTTGTCATAATCATCGTCGTTAATGTCGTCGTTATTATCGTCATTATCATCGTTGTTATCATCCTTATCATCCTCATAATTATCGTCGTTAATATCGTCGTTATTTTGTCATAATCATCGTCGTTAATGTCGTCGTTATTATCGTCATTATCATCGTTGTTATCGTCATAAATATCATCGATAATATCGTCGTTATTATTGTCATTATCTTCTTTTTATCGTCGTTATTAACGTCGTTATTATCGTCGTTAATATCGTCGTTAATATCGTCATTATAATCGTTGTTATCGTCCTTATTATCCTCATAGTTATCGTCGTTAATATCGTCGTTATTTTGTCATAAACATCGTCGCTAATGTCGTCGTTAATATCGTCATTATAATCGTTGTTATCGTCGTTATTATCCTCATAATTATCGTCGTTATTATCGTCGTTATTTCGTCATTATCATCGTTGTTATCGTCCTTATCATCCTCATAATTATCGTCGTTAATATCGTCGTTATTTTGTCATAATCATCGTCGTTAATGTCGTCGTTATTATCGTCATTATCATCGTTGTTATCGTCATAAATATCATCGATAATATCGTCGTTATTATTGTCATTATCTTCTTTTTATCGTCGTTTTTAACGTCGTTATTATCGTCGTTAATATCGTCGTTAATATCGTCATTATAATCGTTGTTATCGTCCTTATTATCCTCATAATTATCGTCGTTAATATCGTCGTTATTTTGTCATAAACATCGTCGCTAATGTCGTTGTTATTATCGTCATTATCATCGTTGTTATCGTCCTTATCATCCTCTTAATTATCGTCGTTAATATCGTCGTTATTTTGTCATAATCATCGTCGTTAATGTCGTCGTTATTATCGTCATTATCATCGTTGTTATCGTCCTTATCATCCTCATAATTATCGTCGTTAATATCGTCGTTATTTTGTCATAATCATCGTCGTTAATGTCGCCGTTATTATCGTCATTATCTACGTTGTTATCGTCATAAATATCATCGATAATATCGTCGTTATTATTGTCATTATCTTCTTTTTATCGTCGTTATTAACGTCGTTATTATCGTCGTTAATATCGTCGTTAATATCGTCATTATCATCGTTGTTATCGTCCTTATCATCCTCATAATTATCGTCGTTAATATCGTCGTTATTTTGTCATAATCATCGTCGCTAATGTCGTCGTTATTATCGTCGTTATTTCGTCATTATCATCGTTGTTATCGTCCTTATCATCCTCATAATTATTGTCGTTAATATCGTCGTTATTTTGTCATAATCATCGTCGTTAATGTCGTCGTTATTATCGTCATTATCATCGTTGTTATCGTCATAAATATCATCGATAATATCGTCGTTATTATTGTCATTATCTTCTTTTTATCGTCGTTATTAACGTCGTTATTATCGTCGTTAATATCGTCGTTAATATCGTCATTATCATCGTTGTTATCGTCCTTATCCTCCTCATAATTATCGTCGTTAATATCGTCGTTATTTTGTCACAATCATCGTCGTTAATGTCGTCGTTATTATCGTCATTATCATCGTTGTTATCGTCTTTATCATCCACATAATTATCGTCGTTAATATCGTCGTTATTTTGTCATAATCATCGTCGTTAATGTCGTCGTTATTATCGTCATTATCTACGTTGTTATCGTCATAA
Source organism: Dolichovespula media (assembly GCA_911387685.1). Classification (NCBI taxonomy): domain Eukaryota; kingdom Metazoa; phylum Arthropoda; class Insecta; order Hymenoptera; family Vespidae; genus Dolichovespula; species Dolichovespula media. Next base: position 188,227 of record CAJVQJ010000020.1, on the reverse strand, counting down.
ATATCATCGATAATATCGTCGTTATTATTGTCATTATCATCGTTGTTATCGTCCTTATCATCCTCATAATTATCGTCGTTAATATCGTCGTTATTTTGTCACAATCATCGTCGTTAATGTCGTCGTTATTATCGTCATTATCATCGTTGTTATCGTCCTTATCATCCTCATAATTATCGTCGTTAATATCGTCGTTATTTTGTCATAATCATCGTCGTTAATGTCGCCGTTATTATCGTCATTATCTACGTTGTTATCGTCATAAATATCATCGATAATATCGTCGTTATTATTGTCATTATCTTCTTTTTATCGTCGTTATTAACGTCGTTATTATCGTCGTTAATATCGTCGTTAATATCGTCATTATCATCGTTGTTATCGTCCTTATCATCCTCATAATTATCGTCGTTAATATCGTCGTTATTTTGTCATAATCATCGTCGCTAATGTCGTCGTTATTATCGTCGTTATTTCGTCATTATCATCGTTGTTATCGTCCTTATCATCCTCATAATTATTGTCGTTAATATCGTCGTTATTTTGTCATAATCATCGTCGTTAATGTCGTCGTTATTATCGTCATTATCATCGTTGTTATCGTCATAAATATCATCGATAATATCGTCGTTATTATTGTCATTATCTTCTTTTTATCGTCGTTATTAACGTCGTTATTATCGTCGTTAATATCGTCGTTAATATCGTCATTATCATCGTTGTTATCGTCCTTATCCTCCTCATAATTATCGTCGTTAATATCGTCGTTATTTTGTCACAATCATCGTCGTTAATGTCGTCGTTATTATCGTCATTATCATCGTTGTTATCGTCTTTATCATCCACATAATTATCGTCGTTAATATCGTCGTTATTTTGTCATAATCATCGTCGTTAATGTCGTCGTTATTATCGTCATTATCTACGTTGTTATCGTCATAAATATCATCGATAATATCGTCGTTATTATCGTCATTATCATCGTTGTTATCGTCCTTATCATCCTCATAATTATCGTCGTTAATATCGTCGTTATTTTGTCATAATCATTGTCGTTAATGTCGTCGTTATTATCGTCATTATCTTCGTTGTTATCGTCCTTATTATCCTCATAATTATCGTCGTTAATATCGTAGTTATTTTGTCATAAACATCGTCGCTAATGTCGTCGTTATTATCGTCATTATCATCGTTGTTATCGTCCTTATCATCCTCATAATTATCGTCGTTAATATCGTCGTTATTTTGTCATAATCATCGTCGTTAATGTCGTCGTTATTATCGTCATTATCATCGTTGTTATCGTCCTTATCATCCTCATAATTATCGTCGTTAATATCGTCGTTATTTTGTCATAATCATCGTCGTTAATGTCGTCGTTATTATCGTCATTATCTACGTTGTTATCGTCATAAATATCATCGATAATATCGTCGTTATTATTGTCATTATCTTCTTTTTATCGTCGTTTTTAACGTCGTTATTATCGTCGTTAATATCGTCGTTAATATCGTCATTATAATCGTTGTTATCGTCCTTATTATCCTCATAATTATCGTCGTTAATATCGTCGTTATTTTGTCATAAACATCGTCGCTAATGTCGTTGTTATTATCGTCATTATCATCGTTGTTATCGTCCTTATCATCCTCTTAATTATCGTCGTTAATATCGTCGTTATTTTGTCATAATCATCGTCGTTAATGTCGTCGTTATTATCGTCATTATCATCGTTGTTATCGTCCTTATCATCCTCATAATTATCGTCGTTAATATCGTCGTTATTTTGTCATAATCATTGTCGTTAATGTCGTCGTTATTATCGTCATTATCTTCGTTGTTATCGTCCTTATTATCCTCATAATTATCGTCGTTAATATCGTAGTTATTTTGTCATAAACATCGTCGCTAATGTCGTCGTTATTATCGTCATTATCATCGTTGTTATCGTCCTTATCATCCTCATAATTATCGTCGTTTATATCGTCGTTATTTTGTCATAATCATCGTCGTTAATGTCGTCGTTATTATCGTCATTATCATCGTTGTTATGGTCCTTATCATCCTCATAATTATCGTCGTTAATATCGTCGTTATTTTGTCATAATCATCGTCGTTAATGTCGTCGTTATTATCGTCATTATCTACGTTGTTATCGTCATAAATATCATCGATAATATCGTCGTTATTATTGTCATTATCTTCTTTTTATCGTCGTTTTTAACGTCGTTATTATCGTCGTTAATATCGTCGTTAATATCGTCATTATAATCGTTGTTATCGTCCTTATTATCCTCATAATTATCGTCGTTAATATCGTCGTTATTTTGTCATAATCATCGTCGTTAATGTCGTCGTTATTATCGTCATTATCTACGTTGTTATCGTCATAAATATCATCGATAATATCGTCGTTATTATTGTCATTATCTTCTTTTTATCGGCGTTATTAACGTCGTTATTATCGTCGTTAATATCGTCGTTAATATCGTCATTATCATCGTTGTTATCGTCCTTATCATCCTCATAATTATCGTCGTTAATATCGTCGTTATTTTGTCATAATCATCGTCGTTAATGTCGTCGTTATTATCGTCATTATCTACGTTGTTATCGTCATAAATATCATCGATAATATCGTCGTTATTATTGTCATTATCTTCTTTTTATCGTCGTTATTAACGTCGTTATTATCGTCGTTAATATCGTCGTTAATATCGTCATTATCATCGTTGTTATCGTCCTTATCATCCTCATAATTATCGTCGTTAATATCGTCGTTATTTTGTCATAATCATCGTCGTTAATGTCGTCGTTATTATCGTCATTATCATCGTTGTTATCGTCATAAATATCATCGATAATATCGTCGTTATTATTGTCATTATCTTCTTTTTATCGTCGTTATTAACGTCGTTATTATCGTCGTTAATATCGTCGTTAATATCGTCATTATCATCGTTGTTATCGTCCTTATCATCCTCATAATTATCGTCGTTAATATCGTAGTTATTTTGTCATAAACATCGTCGCTAATGTCGTCGTTATTATCGTCATTATCATCGTTGTTATCGTCCTTATCATCCTCATAATTATCGTCGTTAATGTCGTCGTTATTTTGTCATTATCATCGTCGTTAATGTCGTCGTTATTATCGTCATTATCATCGTTGTTATCGTCCTTATCATCCTCATAATTATCGTCGTTAATATCGTCGTTATTTTGTCATAATCATCGTCGTTAATGTCGTCGTTATTATCGTCATTATCATCGTTGTTATCATCCTTATCATCCTCATAATTATCGTCGTTAATATCGTCGTTATTTTGTCATAATCATCGTCGTTAATGTCGTCGTTATTATCGTCATTATCATCGTTGTTATCGTCATAAATATCATCGATAATATCGTCGTTATTATTGTCATTATCTTCTTTTTATCGTCGTTATTAACGTCGTTATTATTGTCGTTAATATCGTCGTTAATATCGTCATTATAATCGTTGTTATCGTCCTTATTATCCTCATAGTTATCGTCGTTAATATCGTCGTTATTTTGTCATAAACATCGTCGCTAATGTCGTCGTTAATATCGTCATTATAATCGTTGTTATCGTCGTTATTATCCTCATAATTATCGTCGTTATTATCGTCGTTATTTCGTCATTATCATCGTTGTTATCGTCCTTATCATCCTCATAATTATCGTCGTTAATATCGTCGTTATTTTGTCATAATCATCGTCGTTAATGTCGTCGTTATTATCGTCATTATCATCGTTGTTATCGTCATAAATATCATCGATAATATCGTCGTTATTATTGTCATTATCTTCTTTTTATCGTTGTTTTTAACGTCGTTATTATCGTCGTTAATATCGTCGTTAATATCGTCATTATAATCGTTGTTATCGTCCTTATTATCCTCATAATTATCGTCGTTAATATCGTCGTTATTTTGTCATAAACATCGTCGCTAATGTCGTTGTTATTATCGTCATTATCATCGTTGTTATCGTCCTTATCATCCTCTTAATTATCGTCGTTAATATCGTCGTTATTTTGTCATAATCATCGTCGTTAATGTCGTCGTTATTATCGTCATTATCATCGTTGTTATCGTCCTTATCATCCTCATAATTATCGTCGTTAATATCGTCGTTATTTTGTCATAATCATCGTCGTTAATGTCGTCGTTATTATCGTCATTATCTACGTTGTTATCGTCATAAATATCATCGATAATATCGTCGTTATTATTGTCATTATCTTCTTTTTATCGTCGTTATTAACGTCGTTATTATCGTCGTTAATATCGTCGTTAATATCGTCATTATCATCGTTGTTATCGTCCTTATCATCCTCATAATTATCGTCGTTAATATCGTCGTTATTTTGTCATAATCATCGTCGTTAATGTCGTCGTTATTATCGTCATTATCATCGTTGTTATCGTCATAAATATCATCGATAATATCGTCGTTATTATTGTCATTATCTTCTTTTTATCGTCGTTATTAACGTCGTTATTATCGTCGTTAATATCGTCGTTAATATCGTCATTATCATCGTTGTTATCGTCCTTATCATCCTCATAATTATCGTCGTTAATATCGTAGTTATTTTGTCATAAACATCGTCGCTAATGTCGTCGTAATTATCGTCATTATCATCGTTGTTATCGTCCTTATCATCCTCATAATTATCGTCGTTAATATCGTCGTTATTTTGTCATAATCATCGTCGTTAATGTCGTCGTTATTATCGTCATTATCATCGTTGTTATCGTCCTTATCATCCTCATAATTATCGTCGTTAATATCGTCGTTATTTTGTCATAATCATCGTCGTTAATGTCGTCGTTATTATCGTCATTATCATCGTTGTTATCATCCTTATCATCCTCATAATTATCGTCGTTAATATCGTCGTTATTTTGTCATAATCATCGTCGTTAATGTCGTCGTTATTATCGTCATTATCATCGTTGTTATCGTCATAAATATCATCGATAATATCGTCGTTATTATTGTCATTATCTTCTTTTTATCGTCGTTTTTAACGTCGTTATTATCGTCGTTAATATCGTCGTTAATATCGTCATTATAATCGTTGTTATCGTCCTTATTATCCTCATAATTATCGTCGTTAATATCGTCGTTATTTTGTCATAAACATCGTCGCTAATGTCGTTGTTATTATCGTCATTATCATCGTTGTTATCGTCCTTATCATCCTCATAATTATCGTCGTTAATATCGTCGTTATTTTGTCATAATCATCGTCGTTAATGTCGTCGTTATTATCGTCATTATCTACGTTGTTATCGTCATAAATATCATCGATAATATCGTCGTTATTATTGTCATTATCTTCTTTTTATCGTCGTTATTAACGTCGTTATTATCGTCGTTAATATCGTCGTTAATATCGTCATTATCATCGTTGTTATCGTCCTTATCATCCTCATAATTATCGTCGTTAATATCGTCGTTATTTTGTCATAATCATCGTCGTTAATGTCGTCGTTATTATCGTCATTATCATCGTTGTTATCGTCATAAATATCATCGATAATATCGTCGTTATTATTGTCATTATCTTCTTTTTATCGTCGTTATTAACGTCGTTATTATCGTCGTTAATATCGTCGTTAATATCGTCATTATAATCGTTATTATCGTCCTTATTATCCTCATAGTTATCGTCGTTAATATCGTCGTTATTTTGTCATAAACATCGTCGCTAATGTCGTCGTTAATATCGTCATTATAATCGTTGTTATCGTCGTTATTATCCTCATAATTATCGTCGTTATTATCGTCGTTATTTCGTCATTATCATCGTTGTTATCGTCCTTATCATCGTCATAATTATCGTCGTTAATATCGTCGTTATTTTGTCATAATCATCGTCGTTAATGTCGTCGTTATTATCGTCATTATCATCGTTGTTATCGTCATAAATATCATCGATAATATCGTCGTTATTATTGTCATTATCTTCTTTTTATCGTCGTTTTTAACGTCGTTATTATCGTCGTTAATATCGTCGTTAATATCGTCATTATAATCGTTGTTATCGTCCTTATTATCCTCATAATTATCGTCGTTAATATCGTCGTTATTTTGTCATAAACATCGTCGCTAATGTCGTTGTTATTATCGTCATTATCATCGTTGTTATCGTCCTTATCATCCTCTTAATTATCGTCGTTAATATCGTCGTTATTTTGTCATAATCATCGTCGTTAATGTCGTCGTTATTATCGTCATTATCATCGTTGTTATCGTCCTTATCATCCTCATAATTATCGTCGTTAATATCGTCGTTATTTTGTCATAATCATCGTCGTTAATGTCGTCGTTATTATCGTCATTATCTACGTTGTTATCGTCATAAATATCATCGATAATATCGTCGTTATTATTGTCATTATCTTCTTTTTATCGTCGTTATTAACGTCGTTATTATCGTCGTTAATATCGTCGTTAATATCGTCATTATCATCGTTGTTATCGTCCTTATCATCCTCATAATTATCGTCGTTAATATCGTCGTTATTTTGTCATAATCATCGTCGTTAATGTCGTCGTTATTATCGTCATTATCACCGTTGTTATCGTCATAAATATCATCGATAATATCGTCGTTATTATTGTCATTATCTTCTTTTTATCGTCGTTTTTAACGTCGTTATTATCGTCGTTAATATCGTCGTTAATATCGTCATTATAATCGTTGTTATCGTCCTTATTATCCTCATAATTATCGTCGTTAATATCGTAGTTATTTTGTCATAAACATCGTCGCTAATGTCGTCGTTATTATCGTCATTATCATCGTTGTTATCGTCCTTATCATCCTCATAATTATCGTCGTTAATATCGTCGTTATTTTGTCATAATCATCGTCGTTAATGTCGTCGTTATTATCGTCATTATCATCGTTGTTATCGTCCTTATCATCCTCATAATTATCGTCGTTAATATCGTCGTTATTTTGTCATAATCATCGTCGTTAATGTCGTCGTTATTATCGTCATTATCATCGTTGTTATCATCCTTATCATCCTCATAATTATCGTCGTTAATATCGTCGTTATTTTGTCATAATCATCGTCGTTAATGTCGTCGTTATTATCGTCATTATCATCGTTGTTATCGTCATAAATATCATCGATAATATCGTCGTTATTATTGTCATTATCTTCTTTTTATCGTCGTTATTAACGTCGTTATTATCGTCGTTAATATCGTCGTTAATATCGTCATTATAATCGTTGTTATCGTCCTTATTATCCTCATAGTTATCGTCGTTAATATCGTCGTTATTTTGTCATAAACATCGTCGCTAATGTCGTCGTTAATATCGTCATTATAATCGTTGTTATCGTCGTTATTATCCTCATAATTATCGTCGTTATTATCGTCGTTATTTCGTCATTATCATCGTTGTTATCGTCCTTATCATCCTCATAATTATCGTCGTTAATATCGTCGTTATTTTGTCATAATCATCGTCGTTAATGTCGTCGTTATTATCGTCATTATCATCGTTGTTATCGTCATAAATATCATCGATAATATCGTCGTTATTATTGTCATTATCTTCTTTTTATCGTCGTTATTAACGTCGTTATTATCGTCGTTAATATCGTCGTTAATATCGTCATTATCATCGTTGTTATCGTCCTTATTATCCTCATAGTTATCGTCGTTAATATCGTCGTTATTTTGTCATAAACATCGTCGCTAATGTCGTCGTTATTATCGTCATTATCATCGTTGTTATCGTCCTTATCATCCTCATAATTATCGTCGTTAATATCGTCGTTATTTTGTCATAATCATCGTCGTTAATGTCGTCGTTATTATCGTCATTATCTTCGTTGTTATCGTCCTTATTATCCTCATAATTATCGTCGTTAATATCGTAGTTATTTTGTCATAAACATCGTCGCTAATGTCGTCGTTATTACCGTCGTTATTTCGTCATTATCATCGTTGTTATCGTCCTTATCATCCTCATAATTATCGTCGTTAATGTCGTCGTTATTATCGTCATTATCTACGTTGTTATCGTCAAAAATATTATCTTTAATATCGTCGTTAATATCGTCATTATAATCGTTGTTATCGTCGTTATTATCCTCATAATTATCGTCGTTATTATCGTCGTTATTTCGTCATTATCATCGTTGTTATCGTCCTTATCATCCTCATAATTATCGTCGTTAATATCGTCGTTATTTTGTCATAATCATCGTCGTTAATGTCGTCGTTATTATCGTCATTATCATCGTTGTTATCGTCATAAATATCATCGATAATATCGTCGTTATTATTGTCATTATCTTCTTTTTATCGTCGTTATTAACGTCGTTATTATCGTCGTTAATATCGTCGTTGATATCGTCATTATCATCGTTGTTATCGTCCTTATCATCCTCATAATTATCGTCGTTAATATCGTCGTTATTTTGTCATAATCATCGTCGTTAATGTCGTCGTTATTATCGTCATTATCATCGTTGTTATCGTCATAAATATCATCGATAATATCGTCGTTATTATTGTCATTATCTTCTTTTTATCGTCGTTATTAACGTCGTTATTATCGTCGTTAATATCGTCGTTAATATCGTCATTATCATCGTTGTTATCGTCCTTATTATCCTCATAGTTATCGTCGTTAATATCGTCGTTATTTTGTCATAAACATCGTCGCTAATGTCGTCGTTATTATCGTCATTATCATCGTTGTTATCGTCCTTATCATCCTCATAATTATCGTCGTTAATATCGTCGTTATTTTGTCATAATCATTGTCGTTAATGTCGTCGTTATTATCGTCATTATCATCGTTGTTATCGTCATAAATATGATCGATAATATCGTCGTTATTATTGTCATTATCTTCTTTTTATCGTCGTTATTAACGTCGTTATTATCGTCGTTAATATCGTCGTTAATATCGTCATTATCATCGTTGTTATCGTCCTTATTATCCTCATAATTATCGTCGTTAATATCGTCGTTATTTTGTCATAATCATCGTCGTTAATGTCGTCGTTATTATCGTCATTATCATCGTTGTTATCGTCATAAATATCATCGATAATATCGTCGTTATTATTGTCATTATCTTCTTTTTATCGTCGTTATTAACGTCGTTATTATCGTCGTTAATATCGTCGTTAATATCGTCATTATAATCGTTGTTATCGTCCTTGTTATCCTCATAATTATCGTCGTTAATATCGTCGTTATTTTGTCATAATCATCGTCGTTAATGTCGTCGTTATTATCGTCATTATCTACGTTGTTATCGTCATAAATATTATCTTTAATATCGTCGTTAATATCGTCATTATAATCGTTGTTATCGTCGTTATTATCCTCATAATTATCGTCGTTATTATCGTCGTTATTTCGTCATTATCATCGTTGTTATCGTCCTTATCATCCTCATAATTATCGTCGTTAATATCGTCGTTATTTTGTCATAATCATCGTCGTTAATGTCGTCGATATTATCGTCATTATCATCGTTGTTATCGTCATAAATATCGTCAATAATATCGTCGTTATTATTGTCATTATCTTCTTTTTATCGTCGTTATTAACGTCGTTATTATCGTCGTTAATATCGTCGTTAATATCGTCATTATCATCGTTGTTATCGTCCTTATCATCCTCATAATTATCGTCGTTATTTTGTCATAATTATCGTCGTTAATGTCGTCGTTATTATCGTCATTATCATCGTTGTTATCGTCATAAATATCATCGATAATATCGTCGTTATTATTGTCATTATCTTCTTTTTATCGTCGTTATTAACGTCGTTATTATCGTCGTTAATATCGTCGTTAATATCGTCATTATCATCGTTGTTATCGTCCTTATTATCCTCATAGTTATCGTCGTTAATATCGTCGTTATTTTGTCATAAACATCGTCGCTAATGTCGTCGTTATTATCGTCATTATCATCGTTGTTATCGTCCTTATCATCCTCATAATTATCGTCGTTAATATCGTCGTTATTTTGTCATAATCATTGTCGTTAATGTCGTCGTTATTATCGTCATTATCTTCGTTGTTATCGTCCTTATTATCCTCATAATTATCGTCGTTAATATCGTAGTTATTTTGTCATAAACATCGTCGCTAATGTCGTCGTTATTATCGTCATTATCATCGTTTATCGTCCTTATCATCCTCATAATTATCGTCGTTAATATCGTCGTTATTTTGTCATAATCATCGTCGCTAATGTCGTCGTTATTATCGTCGTTATTTCGTCATTATCATCGTTGTTATCGTCCTTATCATCCTCATAATTATCGTCGTTAATATCGTCGTTATTTTGTCATAATCATCGTCGTTAATGTCGTCGTTATTATCGTCATTATCATCGTTGTTATCGTCATAAATATCATCGATAATATCGTCGTTATTATTGTCATTATCTTCTTTTTATCGTCGTTATTAACGTCGTTATTATCGTCGTTAATATCGTCGTTAATATCGTCATTATCATCGTTGTTATCGTCCTTATCATCCTCATAATTATCGTCGTTAATATCGTCGTTATTTTGTCACAATCATCGTCGTTAATGTCGTCGTTATTATCGTCATTATCATCGTTGTTATCGTCCTTATCATCCACATAATTATCGTCGTTAATATCGTCGTTATTTTGTCATAATCATCGTCGTTAATGTCGTCGTTATTATCGTCATTATCTACGTTGTTATCGTCATAAATATCATCGATAATATCGTCGTTATTATTGTCATTATCTTCTTTTTATTGTCGTTATTAACTTCGTTATTATCGTCGTTAATATCGTCGTTAATATCGTCATTATCATCGTTGTTATCGTCCTTAGCATCCTCATAATTATCGTCGTTAATATCGTCGTTATTTTGTCATAATCATCGTCGTTAATGTCGTCGTTATTATCGTCATTATCATCGTTGTTATCGTCATAAATATCATCGATAATATCGTCGTTATTATTGTCATTATCTTCTTTTTATCGTCGTTATTAACGTCGTTATTATCGTCGTTAATATCGTCGTTAATATCGTCATTATAATCGTTGTTATCGTCCTTATTATCCTCATAGTTATCGTCGTTAATATCGTCGTTATTTTGTCATAAACATCGTCGCTAATGTCGTCGTTAATATCGTCATTATAATCGTTGTTATCGTCGTTATTATCCTCATAATTATCGTCGTTATTATCGTCGTTATTTCGTCATTATCATCGTTGTTATCGTCCTTATCATCCTCATATTTATCGTCGTTAATATCGTCGTTATTTTGTCATAATCATCGTCGTTAATGTCGTCGTTATTATCGTCATTATCATCGTTGTTATCGTCATAAATATCATCGATAATATCGTCGTTATTATTGTCATTATCTTCTTTTTATCGTCGTTATTAACGTCGTTATTATCGTCGTTAATATCGTCGTTAATATCGTCATTATAATCGTTGTTATCGTCCTTGTTATCCTCATAATTATCGTCGTTAATATCGTCGTTATTTTGTCATAATCATCGTCGTTAATGTCGTCGTTATTATCGTCATTATCTACGTTGTTATCGTCATAAATATTATCTTTAATATCGTCGTTAATATCGTCATTATAATCGTTGTTATCGTCGTTATTATCCTCATAATTATCGTCGTTATTATCGTCGTTATTTCGTCATTATCATCGTTGTTATCGTCCTTATCATCCTCATAATTATCGTCGTTAATATCGTCGTTATTTTGTCATAATCATCGTCGTTAATGTCGTCGTTATTATCGTCATTATCATCGTTGTTATCGTCATAAATATCATCGATAATATCGTCGTTATTATTGTCATTATCTTCTTTTTATTGTCGTTATTAACTTCGTTATTATCGTCGTTAATATCGTCGTTAATATCGTCATTATCATCGTTGTTATCGTCCTTAGCATCCTCATAATTATCGTCGTTAATATCGTCGTTATTTTGTCATAATCATCGTCGTTAATGTCGTCGTTATTATCGTCATTATCATCGTTGTTATCGTCATAAAAATCATCGATAATATCGTCGTTATTATTGTCATTATCTTCTTTTTATCGTCGTTATTAACGTCGTTATTATCGTCGTTAATATCGTCGTTAATATCGTCATTATCATCGTTGTTATCGTCCTTATCATCCTCATAATTATCGTCGTTAATATCGTCGTTATTTTGTCATAATCATTGTCGTTAATGTCGTCGTTATTATCGTCATTATCTTCGTTGTTATCGTCCTTATTATCCTCATAATTATCGTCGTTATATCGTAGTTATTTTGTCATAAACATCGTCGCTAATGTCGTCGTTATTATCGTCATTATCATCGTTGTTATCGTCCTTATCATCCTCATAATTATCGTCGTTAATATCGTCGTTATTTTGTCATAATCATCGTCGTTAATGTCGTCGTTATTATCGTCATTATCATCGTTGTTATCATCCTTATCATCCTCATAATTATCGTCGTTAATATCGTCGTTATTTTGTCATAATCATCGACGATAATGTCGTCGTTATTATCGTCATTATCTACGTTGTTATCGTCATAAATATTATCTTTAATATCGTCGTTATTATTGTCATTATCTTCTTTTTATTGTCTTTATTATCGTCGTTAATATCGTCGTTATTATCGTCGTTAATATCGTCGTTAATATCGTCATTATCATCGTTGTTATCGTCCTTATCATCCTCATAATTATCGTCGTTAATATCGTCGTTATTTTGTCATAATCATCGTCGCTATTATCGTCATTATCTACGTTGTTATCGTCATAAATATCATCGATAATATCGTCGTTATTATTGTCATTATCTTCTTTTTATCGTCGTTTTTAACGTCGTTATTATCGTCGTTAATATCGTCGTTAATATCGTCATTATAATCGTTGTTATCGTCCTTATTTTCCTCATAATTATCGTCGTTAATATCGTCGTTATTTTGTCATAAACATCGTCGCTAATGTCGTTGTTATTATCGTCATTATCATCGTTGTTATCGTCCTTATCATCCTCTTAATTATCGTCGTTAATATCGTCGTTATTTTGTCATAATCTTCGTCGTTAATGTCGTCGTTATTATCGTCATTATCATCGTTGTTATCGTCCTTATCATCCTCATAATTATCGTCGTTAATATCGTCGTTATTTTGTCATAATCATCGTCGTTAATGTCGTCGTTATTATCGTCATTATCTACGTTGTTATCGTCATAAATATCATCGATAATATCGTCGTTATTATTGTCATTATCTTCTTTTTATCGTCGTTTTTAACGTCGTTATTATCGTCGTTAATATCGTCGTTAATATTGTCATTATAATCGTTGTTATCGTCCTTATTATCCTCATAATTATCGTCGTTAATATCGTCGTTATTTTGTCATAAACATCGTCGTTAATATCGTCGTTAATATCGTCATTATAATCGTTGTTATCGTCCTTATTATCCTCATAATTATCGTCGTTAATATCGTCGTTATTTTGTCATAAACATCGTCGCTAATGTCGTTGTTATTATCGTCATTATCATCGTTGTTATCGTCCTTATCATCCTCTTAATTATCGTCGTTAATATCGTCGTTATTTTGTCATAATCATCGTCGTTAATGTCGTCGTTATTATCGTCATTATCATCGTTGTTATCGTCCTTATCATCCTCATAATTATCGTCGTTAATATCGTCGTTATTTTGTCATAATCATCGTCGTTAATGTCGTCGTTATTATCGTCATTATCTACGTTGTTATCGTCATAAATATCATCGATAATATCGTCGTTATTATTGTCATTATCTTCTTTTTATCGTCGTTTTTAACGTCGTTATTATCGTCGTTAATATCGTCGTTAATATCGTCATTATAATCGTTGTTATCGTCCTTATTATCCTCATAATTATCGTCGTTAATATCGTCGTTATTTTGTCATAAACATCGTCGCTAATGTCGTTGTTATTATCGTCATTATCATCGTTGTTATCGTCCTTATCATCCTCTTAATTATCGTCGTTAATATCGTCGTTATATTGTCATAATCATCGTCGTTAATGTCGTCGTTATTATCGTCATTATCATCGTTGTTATCGTCCTTATCATCCTCATAATTATCGTCGTTAATATCGTCGTTATTTTGTCATAATCATCGTCGTTAATGTCGTCGTTATTATCGTCATTATCTACGTTGTTATCGTCATAAATATCATCGATAATATCGTCGTTATTATTGTCATTATCTTCTTTTTATCGTCGTTATTAACGTCGTTATTATCGTCGTTAATATCGTCGTTAATATCGTCATTATCATCGTTGTTATCGTCCTTATCATCCTCATAATTATCGTCGTTAATATCGTCGTTATTTTGTCATAATCATCGTCGTTAATGTCGTCGTTATTATCGTCATTATCATCGTTGTTATCGTCATAAATATCATCGATAATATCGTCGTTATTATTGTCATTATTTTCTTTTTATCGTCGTTATTAACGTCGTTATTATCGTCGTTAATATCGTCGTTAATATCGTCATTATCATCGTTGTTATCGTCCTTATCATCCTCTTAATTATCGTCGTTAATATCGTCGTTATTTTGTCATAATCATCGTCGTTAATGTCGTCGTTATTATCGTCATTATCATCGTTGTTATCGTCCTTATCATCCTCATAATTATCGTCGTTAATATCGTCGTTATTTTGTCATAATCATCGTCGTTAATGTCGTCGTTATTATCGTCATTATCTACGTTGTTATCGTCATAAATATCATCGATAATATCGTCGTTATTATTGTCATTATCTTCTTTCTATCGTCGTTTTTAACGTCGTTATTAACGTCGTTAATATCGTCGTTAATATCGTCATTATCATCGTTGTTATCGTCCTTATTATCCTCATAATTATCGTCGTTAATATCGTCGTTATTTTGTCACAATCATCGTCGTTAATGTCGTCGCTATTATCGTCATTATCATCGTTGTTATCGTCCTTATCATCCTCATAATTATCGTCGTTAATATCGTCGTTATTTTGTCATAATCATCGTCGTTAATGTCGTCGTTATTATCGTCATTATCTACGTTGTTATCGTCATAAATATCATCGATAATATCGTCGTTATTATTGTCATTATCTTCTTTTTATCGTCGTTATTAACGTCGTTATTATCGTCGTTAATATCGTCGTTAATATCGTCATTATCATCGTTGTTATCGTCCTTATCATCCTCATAATTATCGTCGTTAATATCGTCGTTATTTTGTCATAATCATCGTCGTTAATGTCGTCGTTATTATCGTCATTATCATCGTTGTTATCGTCATAAATATCATCGATAATATCGTCGTTATTATTGTCATTATCTTCTTTTTATCGTCGTTATTAACGTCGTTATTATCGTCGTTAATATCGTCGTTAATATCGTCATTATCATCGTTGTTATCGTCCTTATCATCCTCATAATTATCGTCGTTAATATCGTCGTTATTTTGTCACAATCATCGTCGTTAATGTCGTCGTTATTATCGTCATTATCATCGTTGTTATCGTCCTTATCATCCTCATAATTATCGTCGTTAATATCGTCGTTATTTTGTCATAATCATCGTCGTTAATGTCGTCGTTATTATCGTCATTATCTACGTTGTTATCGTCATAAATATCATCGATAATATCGTCGTTATTATTGTCATTATCTTCTTTCTATCGTCGTTTTTAACGTCGTTATTAACGTCGTTAATATCGTCGTTAATATCGTCATTATCATCGTTGTTATCGTCCTTATTATCCTCATAATTATCGTCGTTAATATCGTCGTTATTTTGTCACAATCATCGTCGTTAATGTCGTCGTTATTATCGTCATTATCATCGTTGTTATCGTCCTTATCATCCTCATAATTATCGTCGTTAATATCGTCGTTATTTTGTCATAATCATCGTCGTTAATGTCGTCGTTATTATCGTCATTATCTACGTTGTTATCGTCATAAATATCATCGATAATATCGTCGTTATTATTGTCATTATCTTCTTTTTATCGTCGTTATTAACGTCGTTATTATCGTCGTTAATATCGTCGTTAATATCGTCATTATCATCGTTGTTATCGTCCTTATCATCCTCATAATTATCGTCGTTAATATCGTCGTTATTTTGTTATAATCATCGTCGTTAATGTCGTCGTTATTATCGTCATTATCATCGTTGTTATCGTCATAAATATCATCGATAATATCGTCGTTATTATTGTCATTATCTTCTTTTTATCGTCGTTATTAACGTCGTTATTATCGTCGTTAATATCGTCGTTAATATCGTCATTATCATCGTTGTTATCGTCCTTATCATCCTCATAATTATCGTCGTTAATATCGTCGTTATTTTGTCACAATCATCGTCGTTAATGTCGTCGTTATTATCGTCATTATCATCGTTGTTATCGTCCTTATCATCCTCATAATTATCGTCGTTAATATCGTCGTTATTTTGTCATAATCATCGTCGTTAATGTCGTCGTTATTATCGTCATTATCTACGTTGTTATCGTCATAAATATCATCGATAATATCGTCGTTATTATTGTCATTATCTTCTTTTTATCGTCGTTATTAACGTCGTTATTATCGTCGTTAATATCGTCGTTAATATCGTCATTATCATCGTTGTTATCGTCCTTATCATCCTCATAATTATCGTCGTTAATATCGTCGTTATTTTGTCATAATCATCGTCGTTAATGTCGTCGTTATTATCGTCATTATCATCGTTGTTATCGTCATAAATATCATCGATAATATCGTCGTTATTATTGTCATTATCTTCTTTTTATCGTCGTTATTAACGTCGTTACTATCGTCGTTAATATCGTCGTCAATATCGTCATTATCATCGTTGTTATCGTCCTTATTATCCTCATAGTTATCGTCGTTAATATCGTCGTTATTTTGTCATAAACATCGTCGCTAATGTCGTCGTTATTATCGTCATTATCATCGTTGTTATCGTCCTTATCATCCTCATAATTATCGTCGTTAATATCGTCGTTATTTTGTCATAATCATTGTCGTTAATGTCGTCGTTATTATCGTCATTATCTTCGTTGTTATCGTCCTTATTATCCTCATAATTATCGTCGTTAATATCGTAGTTATTTTGTCATAAACATCGTCGCTAATGTCGTCGTTATTATCGTCATTATCATCGTTGTTATCGTCCTAATCATCCTCATAATTATCGTCGTTAATATCGTCGTTATTTTGTCATAATCATCGTCGTTAATGTCGTCGTTATTATCGTCATTATCATCGTTGTTATCGTCCTTATCATCCTCATAATTATCGTCGTTAATATCGTCGTTATTTTGTCATAATCATCGTCGTTAATGTCGTCGTTATTATCGTCATTATCTACGTTGTTATCGTCATAAATATCATCGATAATATCGTCGTTATTATTGTCATTATCTTCTTTTTATCGTCGTTTTTAACGTCGTTATTATCGTCGTTAATATCGTCGTTAATATCGTCATTATCATCGTTGTTATCGTCCTTATCATCCTCATAATTATCGTCGTTAATATCGTCGTTATTTTGTCATAATCATCGTCGTTAATGTCGTCGTTATTATCGTCATTATCTACGTTGTTATCGTCATAAATATCATCGATAATATCGTCGTTATTATTGTCATTATCTTCTTTTTATCGTCGTTATTAACGTCGTTATTATCGTCGTTAATATCGTCGTTAATATCGTCATTATCATCGTTGTTATCGTCCTTATCATCCTCATAATTATCGTCGTTAATATCGTCGTTATTTTGTCATAATCATCGTCGTTAATGTCGTCGTTATTATCGTCATTATCATCGTTGTTATCGTCCTTATCATCCTCATAATTATCGTCGTTAATATCGTCGTTATTTTGTCATAATCATCGTCGTTAATGTCGTCGTTATTATCGTCATTATCATCGTTGTTATCGTCCTTATCATCCTCATAATTATCGTCGTTAATATCGTCGTTATTTTGTCATAATCATCGTCGTTAATGTCGTCGTTATTATCGTCATTATCTACGTTGCTATCGTCATAAATATCATCGATAATATCGTCGTTATTATTGTCATTATCTTCTTTTTATCGTCGTTTTTAACGTCGTTATTATCGTCGTTAATATCGTCGTTAATATCGTCATTATAATCGTTGTTATCGTCCTTATTATCCTCATAATTATCGTCGTTAATATCGTCGTTATTTTGTCATAAACATCGTCGCTAATGTCGTTGTTATTATCGTCATTATCATCGTTGTTATCGTCCTTATCATCCTCTTAATTATCGTCGTTAATATCGTCGTTATTTTGTCATAATCATCGTCGTTAATGTCGTCGTTATTATCGTCATTATCATCGTTGTTATCGTCCTTATCATCCTCATAATTATCGTCGTTAATATCGTCGTTATTTTGTCATAATCATTGTCGTTAATGTCGTCGTTATTATCGTCATTATCTTCGTTGTTATCGTCCTTATTATCCTCATAATTATCGTCGTTAATATCGTAGTTATTTTGTCATAAACATCGTCGCTAATGTCGTCGTTATTTCGTCATTATCATCGTTGTTATCGTCCTTATCATCCTCATAATTGTCGTCGTTAATATCGTCGTTATTTTGTCATAATCATCGTCGTTAATGTCGTCGTTATTATCGTCATTATCATCGTTGTTATCGTCCTTATCATCCTCATAATTATCGTCGTTAATATCGTCGTTATTTTGTCATAATCATTGTCGTTAATGTCGTCGTTATTATCGTCATTATCATCGTTGTTATCGTCATAAATATCATCGATAATATCGTCGTTATTATTGTCATTATCTTCTTTTTATCGTCGTTATTAACGTCGTTATTATCGTCGTTAATATCGTCGTTAATATCGTCATTATAATCGTTGTTATCGTCCTTGTTATCCTCATAATTATCGTCGTTAATATCGTCGTTATTTTGTCATAATCATCGTCGTTAATGTCGTCGTTATTATCGTCATTATCTACGTTGTTATCGTCATAAATATTATCTTTAATATCGTCGTTAATATCGTCATTATAATCGTTGTTATCGTCGTTATTATCCTCATAATTATCGTCGTTATTATCGTCGTTATTTCGTCATTATCATCGTTGTTATCGTCCTTATCATCCTCATAATTATCGTCGTTAATATCGTCGTTATTTTGTCATAATCATCGTCGTTAATGTCGTCGTTATTATCGTCATTATCATCGTTGTTATCGTCATAAATATCATCGATAATATCGTCGTTATTATTGTCATTATCTTCTTTTTATCGTCGTTATTAACGTCGTTATTATCGTCGTTAATATCGTCGTTAATATCGTCATTATCATCGTTGTTATCGTCCTTATCATCCTCATAATTATCGTCGTTAATATCGTCGTTATTTTGTCATAATTATCGTCGTTAATGTCGTCGTTATTATCGTCATTATCATCGTTGTTATCGTCATAAATATCATCGATAATATCGTCGTTATTATTGTCATTATCTTCTTTTTATCGTCGTTATTAACGTCGTTATTATCGTCGTTAATATCGTCGTTAATATCGTCATTATCATCGTTGTTATCGTCCTTATCATCCTCATAATTATCGTCGTTAATATCGTCGTTATTTTGTCATAATCATCGTCGTTAATGTCGTCGTTATTATCGTCATTATCATCGTTGTTATCGTCATAAATATCATCGATAATATCGTCGTTATTATTGTCATTATTTTCTTTTTATCGTCGTTATTAACGTCGTTATTATCGTCGTTAATATCGTCGTTAATATCGTCATTATCATCGTTGTTATCGTCCTTATCATCCTCTTAATTATCGTCGTTAATATCGTCGTTATTTTGTCATAATCATCGTCGTTAATGTCGTCGTTATTATCGTCATTATCATCGTTGTTATCGTCCTTATCATCCTCATAATTATCGTCGTTAATATCGTCGTTATTTTGTCATAATCATCGTCGTTAATGTCGTCGTTATTATCGTCATTATCTACGTTGTTATCGTCATAAATATCATCGATAATATCGTCGTTATTATTGTCATTATCTTCTTTCTATCGTCGTTTTTAACGTCGTTATTAACGTCGTTAATATCGTCGTTAATATCGTCATTATCATCGTTGTTATCGTCCTTATTATCCTCATAATTATCGTCGTTAATATCGTCGTTATTTTGTCACAATCATCGTCGTTAATGTCGTCGTTATTATCGTCATTATCTACGTTGTTATCGTCATAAATATCATCGATAATATCGTCGTTATTATTGTCATTATCTTCTTTTTATCGTCGTTATTAACGTCGTTATTATCGTCGTTAATATCGTCGTTAATATCGTCATTATCATCGTTGTTATCGTCCTTATCATCCTCATAATTATCGTCGTTAATATCGTCGTTATTTTGTCATAATCATCGTCGTTAATGTCGTCGTTATTATCGTCATTATCATCGTTGTTATCGTCCTTATCATCCTCATAATTATCGTCGTTAATATCGTCGTTATTTTGTCATAATCATCGTCGTTAATGTCGTCGTTATTATCGTCATTATCATCGTTGTTATCGTCCTTATCATCCTCATAATTATCGTCGTTAATATCGTCGTTAATATCGTCATTATCATCGTTGTTATCGTCCTTATTATCCTCATAGTTATCGTCGTTAATATCGTCGTTATTTTGTCATAAACATCGTCGCTAATGTCGTCGTTATTATCGTCATTATCATCGTTGTTATCGTCCTTATCATCCTCATAATTATCGTCGTTAATATCGTCGTTATTTTGTCATAATCATTGTCGTTAATGTCGTCGTTATTATCGTCATTATCTTCGTTGTTATCGTCCTTATTATCCTCATAATTATCGTCGTTAATATCGTAGTTATTTTGTCATAAACATCGTCGCTAATGTCGTCGTTATTATCGTCATTATCATCGTTGTTATCGTCCTTATCATCCTCATAATTATCGTCGTTAATATCGTCGTTATTTTGTCATAATCATCGTCGCTAATGTCGTCGTTATTATCGTCGTTATTTCGTCATTATCATCGTTGTTATCGTCCTTATCATCCTCATAATTATCGTCGTTAATATCGTCGTTATTTTGTCATAATCATCGTCGTTAATGTCGTCGTTATTATCGTCATTATCATCGTTGTTATCGTCATAAATATCATCGATAATATCGTCGTTATTATTGTCATTATCTTCTTTTTATCGTCGTTATTAACGTCGTTATTATCGTCGTTAATATCGTCGTTAATATCGTCATTATCATCGTTGTTATCGTCCTTATCATCCTCATAATTATCGTCGTTAATATCGTCGTTATTTTGTCACAATCATCGTCGTTAATGTCGTCGTTATTATCGTCATTATCATCGTTGTTATCGTCTTTATCATCCACATAATTATCGTCGTTAATATCGTCGTTATTTTGTCATAATCATCGTCGTTAATGTCGTCGTTATTATCGTCATTATCTACGTTGTTATCGTCATAAATATCATCGATAATATCGTCGTTATTATTGTCATTATCTTCTTTTTATTGTCGTTATTAACTTCGTTATTATCGTCGTTAATATCGTCGTTAATATCGTCATTATCATCGTTGTTATCGTCCTTAGCATCCTCATAATTATCGTCGTTAATATCGTCGTTATTTTGTCATAATCATCGTCGTTAATGTCGTCGTTATTATCGTCATTATCATCGTTGTTATCGTCATAAAAATCATCGATAATATCGTCGTTATTATTGTCATTATCTTCTTTTTATCGTCGTTATTAACGTCGTTATTATCGTCGTTAATATCGTCGTTAATATCGTCATTATCATCGTTGTTATCGTCCTTATTATCCTCATAGTTATCGTCGTTAATATCGTCGTTATTTTGTCATAAACATCGTCGCTAATGTCGTCGTTATTATCGTCATTATCATCGTTGTTATCGTCCTTATCATCCTCATAATTATCGTCGTTAATATCGTCGTTATTTTGTCATAATCATTGTCGTTAATGTCGTCGTTATTATCGTCATTATCTTCGTTGTTATCGTCCTTATTATCCTCATAATTATCGTCGTTAATATCGTAGTTATTTTGTCATAAACATCGTCGCTAATGTCGTCGTTATTATCGTCATTATCATCGTTGTTATCGTCCTTATCATCCTCATAATTATCGTCGTTAATATCGTCGTTATTTTGTCATAATCATCGTCGTTAATGTCGTCGTTATTATCGTCATTATCATCGTTGTTATCATCCTTATCATCCTCATAATTATCGTCGTTAATATCGTCGTTATTTTGTCATAATCATCGACGATAATGTCGTCGTTATTATCGTCATTATCTACGTTGTTATCGTCATAAATATTATCTTTAATATCGTCGTTATTATTGTCATTATCTTCTTTTTATTGTCTTTATTATCGTCGTTAATATCGTCGTTATTATCGTCGTTAATATCGTCGTTAATATCGTCATTATCATCGTTGTTATCGTCCTTATCATCCTCATAATTATCGTCGTTAATATCGTCGTTATTTTGTCATAATCATCGTCGTTATTATCGTCATTATCTACGTTGTTATCGTCATAAATATCATCGATAATATCGTCGTTATTATTGTCATTATCTTCTTTTTATCGTCGTTTTTAACGTCGTTATTATCGTCGTTAATATCGTCGTTAATATCGTCATTATAATCGTTGTTATCGTCCTTATTTTCCTCATAATTATCGTCGTTAATATCGTCGTTATTTTGTCATAAACATCGTCGCTAATGTCGTTGTTATTATCGTCATTATCATCGTTGTTATCGTCCTTATCATCCTCATAATTATCGTCGTTAATATCGTCGTTATTTTGTCATAATCATCGTCGTTAATGTCGTCGTTATTATCGTCATTATCTACGTTGTTATCGTCATAAATATCATCGATAATATCGTCGTTATTATTGTCATTATCTTCTTTTTATCGTCGTTTTTAACGTCGTTATTATCGTCGTTAATATCGTCGTTAATATTGTCATTATAATCGTTGTTATCGTCCTTATTATCCTCATAATTATCGTCGTTAATATCGTCGTTATTTTGTCATAAACATCGTCGTTAATATCGTCGTTAATATCGTCATTATAATCGTTGTTATCGTCCTTATTATCCTCATAATTATCGTCGTTATTTTGTCATAAACATCGTCGCTAATGTCGTTGTTATTATCGTCATTCTCATCGTTGTTATCGTCCTTACCATCCTCTTAATTATCGTCGTTAATATCGTCGTTATTTTGTCATAATCATCGTCGTTAATGTCGTCGTTATTATCGTCATTATCATCGTTGTTATCGTCCTTATCATCCTCATAATTATCGTCGTTAATATCGTCGTTATTTTGTCATAATCATCGTCGTTAATGTCGTCGTTATTATCGTCATTATCTACGTTGTTATCGTCATAAATATCATCGATAATATCGTCGTTATTATTGTCATTATCTTCTTTTTATCGTCGTTTTTAACGTCGTTATTATCGTCGTTAATATCGTCGTTAATATCGTCATTATAATCGTTGTTATCGTCCTTATTATCCTCATAATTATCGTCGTTAATATCGTCGTTATTTTGTCATAATCATCGTCGTTAATGTCGTCGTTATTATCGTCATTATCTACGTTGTTATCGTCATAAATATCATCGATAATATCGTCGTTATTATTGTCATTATCTTCTTTTTATCGGCGTTATTAACGTCGTTATTATCGTCGTTAATATCGTCGTTAATATCGTCATTATCATCGTTGTTATCGTCCTTATCATCCTCATAATTATCGTCGTTAATATCGTCGTTATTTTGTCATAATCATCGTCGTTAATGTCGTCGTTATTATCGTCATTATCATCGTTGTTATCGTCATAAATATCATCGATAATATCGTCGTTATTATTGTCATTATTTTCTTTTTATCGTCGTTATTAACGTCGTTATTATCGTCGTTAATATCGTCGTTAATATCGTCATTATCATCGTTGTTATCGTCCTTATCATCCTCTTAATTATCGTCGTTAATATCGTCGTTATTTTGTCATAATCATCGTCGTTAATGTCGTCGTTATTATCGTCATTATCATCGTTGTTATCGTCCTTATCATCCTCATAATTATCGTCGTTAATATCGTCGTTATTTTGTCATAATCATCGTCGTTAATGTCGTCGTTATTATCGTCATTATCTACGTTGTTATCGTCATAAATATCATCGATAATATCGTCGTTATTATTGTCATTATCTTCTTTCTATCGTCGTTTTTAACGACGATATTAACGACGATAATATCGTCGTTAATATCGTCATTATCATCGTTGTTATCGTCCTTATTATCCTCATAATTATCGTCGTTAATATCGTCGTTATTTTGTCACAATCATCGTCGTTAATGTCGTCGTTATTATCGTCATTATCATCGTTGTTATCGTCCTTATCATCCTCATAATTATCGTCGTTAATATCGTCGTTATTTTGTCATAATCATCGTCGTTAATGTCGTCGTTATTATCGTCATTATCTACGTTGTTATCGTCATAAATATCATCGATAATATCGTCGTTATTATTGTCATTATCTTCTTTTTATCGTCGTTATTAACGTCGTTATTATCGTCGTTAATATCGTCGTTAATATCGTTATTATCATCGTTGTTATCGTCCTTATCATCCTCATAATTATCGTCGTTAATATCGTCGTTATTTTGTCATAATCATCGTCGTTAATGTCGTCGTTATTATCGTCATTATCATCGTTGTTATCGTCATAAATATCATCGATAATATCGTCGTTATTATTGTCATTATCTTCTTTTTATCGTCGTTATTAACGTCGTTATTATCGTCGTTAATATCGTCGTTAATATCGTCATTATCATCGTTGTTATCGTCCTTATCATCCTCATAATTATCGTCGTTAATATCGTCGTTATTTTGTCACAATCATCGTCGTTAATGTCGTCGTTATTATCGTCATTATCATCGTTGTTATCGTCCTTATCATCCTCATAATTATCGTCGTTAATATCGTCGTTATTTTGTCATAATCATCGTCGTTAATGTCGTCGTTATTATCGTCATTATCTACGTTGTTATCGTCATAAATATCATCGATAATATCGTCGTTATTATTGTCATTATCTTCTTTTTATCGTCGTTATTAACGTCGTTATTATCGTCGTTAATATCGTCGTTAATATCGTCATTATCATCGTTGTTATCGTCCTTATCATCCTCATAATTATCGTCGTTAATATCGTCGTTATTTTGTCATAATCATCGTCGTTAATGTCGTCGTTATTATCGTCATTATCTACGTTGTTATCGTCATAAATATCATCGATAATATCGTCGTTATTATTGTCATTATCTTCTTTTCATCGTCGTTTTTAACGTCGTTATTATCGTCGTTAATATCGTCGTTAATATCGTCATTATAATCGTTGTTATCGTCCTTATTATCCTCATAATTATCGTCGTTAATATCGTCGTTATTTTGTCATAATCATCGTCGTTAATGTCGTCGTTATTATCGTCATTATCTACGTTGTTATCGTCATAAATATCATCGATAATATCGTCGTTATTATTGTCATTATCTTCTTTTTATCGTCGTTATTAACGTCGTTATTATCGTCGTTAATATCGTCGTTAATATCGTCATTATCATCGTTGTTATCGTCCTTATCATCCTCATAATTATCATCGTTAATATCGTCGTTATTTTGTCATAATCATCGTCGTTAATGTCGTCGTTATTATCGTCATTATCATCGTTGTTATCGTCATAAATATCATCGATAATATCGTCGTTATTATTGTCATTATTTTCTTTTTATCGTCGTTATTAACGTCGTTATTATCGTCGTTAATATCGTCGTTAATATCGTCATTATCATCGTTGTTATCGTCCTTATCATCCTCTTAATTATCGTCGTTAATATCGTCGTTATTTTGTCATAATCATCGTCGTTAATGTCGTCGTTATTATCGTCATTATCATCGTTGTTATCGTCCTTATCATCCTCATAATTATCGTCGTTAATATCGTCGTTATTTTGTCATAATCATCGTCGTTAATGTCGTCGTTATTATCGTCATTATCTACGTTGTTATCGTCATAAATATCATCGATAATATCGTCGTTATTATTGTCATTATCTTCTTTCTATCGTCGTTTTTAACGTCGTTATTAACGACGTTAATATCGTCGTTAATATCGTCATTATCATCGTTGTTATCGTCCTTATTATCCTCATAATTATCGTCGTTAATATCGTCGTTATTTTGTCACAATCATCGTCGTTAATGTCGTCGTTATTATCGTCATTATCATCGTTGTTATCGTCCTTATCATCCTCATAATTATCGTCGTTAATATCGTCGTTATTTTGTCATAATCATCGTCGTTAATGTCGTCGTTATTATCGTCATTATCTACGTTGTTATCGTCATAAATATCATCGATAATATCGTCGTTATTATTGTCATTATCTTCTTTTTATCGTCGTTATTAACGTCGTTATTATCGTCGTTAATATCGTCGTTAATATCGTCATTATCATCGTTGTTATCGTCCTTATCATCCTCATAATTATCGTCGTTAATATCGTCGTTATTTTGTCATAATCATCGTCGTTAATGTCGTCGTTATTATCGTCATTATCATCGTTGTTATCGTCATAAATATCATCGATAATATCGTCGTTATTATTGTCATTATCTTCTTTTTATCGTCGTTATTAACATCGTTATTATCGTCGTTAATATCGTCGTTAATATCGTCATTATCATCGTTGTTATCGTCCTTATCATCCTCATAATTATCGTCGTTAATATCGTCGTTATTTTGTCACAATCATCGTCGTTAATGTCGTCGTTATTATCGTCATTATCATCGTTGTTATCGTCCTTATCATCCTCATAATTATCGTCGTTAATATCGTCGTTATTTTGTCATAATCATCGTCGTTAATGTCGTCGTTATTATCGTCATTATCTACGTTGTTATCGTCATAAATATCATCGATAATATCGTCGTTATTATTGTCATTATCTTCTTTTTATCGTCGTTATTAACGTCGTTATTATCGTCGTTAATATCGTCGTTAATATCGTCATTATCATCGTTGTTATCGTCCTTATCATCCTCATAATTATCGTCGTTAATATCGTCGTTATTTTGTCATAATCATCGTCGTTAATGTCGTCGTTATTATCGTCATTATCTACGTTGTTATCGTCATAAATATCATCGATAATATCGTCGTTATTATTGTCATTATCTTCTTTTTATCGTCGTTTTTAACGTCGTTATTATCGTCGTTAATATCGTCGTTAATATCGTCATTATAATCGTTGTTATCGTCCTTATTATCCTCATAATTATCGTCGTTAATATCGTCGTTATTTTGTCATAATCATCGTCGTTAATGTCGTCGTTATTATCGTCATTATCTACGTTGTTATCGTCATAAATATCATCGATAATATCGTCGTTATTATTGTCATTATCTTCTTTTTATCGTCGTTATTAACGTCGTTATTATCGTCGTTAATATCGTCGTTAATATCGTCATTATCATCGTTGTTATCGTCCTTATCATCCTCATAATTATCGTCGTTAATATCGTCGTTATTTTGTCATAATCATCGTCGTTAATGTCGTCGTTATTATCGTCATTATCTACGTTGTTATCGTCATAAATATCATCGATAATATCGTCGTTATTATTGTCATTATCTTCTTTTTATCGGCGTTATTAACGTCGTTATTATCGTCGTTAATATCGTCGTTAATATCGTCATTATCATCGTTGTTATCGTCCTTATCATCCTCATAATTATCGTCGTTAATATCGTCGTTATTTTGTCATAATCATCGTCGTTAATGTCGTCGTTATTATCGTCATTATCATCGTTGTTATCGTCATAAATATCATCGATAATATCGTCGTTATTATTGTCATTATTTTCTTTTTATCGTCGTTATTAACGTCGTTATTATCGTCGTTAATATCGTCGTTAATATCGTCATTATCATCGTTGTTATCGTCCTTATCATCCTCTTAATTATCGTCGTTAATATCGTCGTTATTTTGTCATAATCATCGTCGTTAATGTCGTCGTTATTATCGTCATTATCATCGTTGTTATCGTCCTTATCATCCTCATAATTATCGTCGTTAATATCGTCGTTATTTTGTCATAATCATCGTCGTTAATGTCGTCGTTATTATCGTCATTATCTACGTTGTTATCGTCATAAATATCATCGATAATATCGTCGTTATTATTGTCATTATCTTCTTTCTATCATCGTTTTTAACGTCGTTATTAACGACGTTAATATCGTCGTTAATATCGTCATTATCATCGTTGTTATCGTCCTTATTATCCTCATAATTATCGTCGTTAATATCGTCGTTATTTTGTCACAATCATCGTCGTTAATGTCGTCGTTATTATCGTCATTATCATCGTTGTTATCGTCCTTATCATCCTCATAATTATCGTCGTTAATATCGTCGTTATTTTGTCATAATCATCGTCGTTAATGTCGTCGTTATTATCGTCATTATCTACGTTGTTATCGTCATAAATATCATCGATAATATCGTCGTTATTATTGTCATTATCTTCTTTTTATCGTCGTTATTAACGTCGTTATTATCGTCGTTAATATCGTCGTTAATATCGTTATTATCATCGTTGTTATCGTCCTTATCATCCTCATAATTATCGTCGTTAATATCGTCGTTATTTTGTCATAATCATCGTCGTTAATGTCGTCGTTATTATCGTCATTATCATCGTTGTTATCGTCATAAATATCATCGATAATATCGTCGTTATTATTGTCATTATCTTCTTTTTATCGTCGTTATTAACGTCGTTATTATCGTCGTTAATATCGTCGTTAATATCGTCATTATCATCGTTGTTATCGTCCTTATCATCCTCATAATTATCGTCGTTAATATCGTCGTTATTTTGTCACAATCATCGTCGTTAATGTCGTCGTTATTATCGTCATTATCATCGTTGTTATCGTCCTTATCATCCTCATAATTATCGTCGTTAATATCGTCGTTATTTTGTCATAATCATCGTCGTTAATGTCGTCGTTATTATCGTCATTATCTACGTTGTTATCGTCATAAATATCATCGATAATATCGTCGTTATTATTGTCATTATCTTCTTTTTATCGTCGTTATTAACGTCGTTATTATCGTCGTTAATATCGTCGTTAATATCGTCATTATCATCGTTGTTATCGTCCTTATCATCCTCATAATTATCGTCGTTAATATCGTCGTTATTTTGTCATAATCATCGTCGTTAATGTCGTCGTTATTATCGTCATTATCTACGTTGTTATCGTCATAAATATCATCGATAATATCGTCGTTATTATTGTCATTATCTTCTTTTCATCGTCGTTTTTAACGTCGTTATTATCGTCGTTAATATCGTCGTTAATATCGTCATTATAATCGTTGTTATCGTCCTTATTATCCTCATAATTATCGTCGTTAATATCGTCGTTATTTTGTCATAATCATCGTCGTTAATGTCGTCGTTATTATCGTCATTATCTACGTTGTTATCGTCATAAATATCATCGATAATATCGTCGTTATTATTGTCATTATCTTCTTTTTATCGTCGTTATTAACGTCGTTATTATCGTCGTTAATATCGTCGTTAATATCGTCATTATCATCGTTGTTATCGTCCTTATCATCCTCATAATTATCATCGTTAATATCGTCGTTATTTTGTCATAATCATCGTCGTTAATGTCGTCGTTATTATCGTCATTATCATCGTTGTTATCGTCATAAATATCATCGATAATATCGTCGTTATTATTGTCATTATTTTCTTTTTATCGTCGTTATTAACGTCGTTATTATCGTCGTTAATATCGTCGTTAATATCGTCATTATCATCGTTGTTATCGTCCTTATCATCCTCTTAATTATCGTCGTTAATATCGTCGTTATTTTGTCATAATCATCGTCGTTAATGTCGTCGTTATTATCGTCATTATCATCGTTGTTATCGTCCTTATCATCCTCATAATTATCGTCGTTAATATCGTCGTTATTTTGTCATAATCATCGTCGTTAATGTCGTCGTTATTATCGTCATTATCTACGTTGTTATCGTCATAAATATCATCGATAATATCGTCGTTATTATTGTCATTATCTTCTTTTTATCGTCGTTTTTAACGTCGTTATTAACGACGTTAATATCGTCGTTAATATCGTCATTATCATCGTTGTTATCGTCCTTATTATCCTCATAATTATCGTCGTTAATATCGTCGTTATTTTGTCACAATCATCGTCGTTAATGTCGTCGTTATTATCGTCATTATCATCGTTGTTATCGTCCTTATCATCCTCATAATTATCGTCGTTAATATCGTCGTTATTTTGTCATAATCATCGTCGTTAATGTCGTCGTTATTATCGTCATTATCTACGTTGTTATCGTCATAAATATCATCGATAATATCGTCGTTATTATTGTCATTATCTTCTTTTTATCGTCGTTATTAACGTCGTTATTATCGTCGTTAATATCGTCGTTAATATCGTCATTATCATCGTTGTTATCGTCCTTATCATCCTCATAATTATCGTCGTTAATATCGTCGTTATTTTGTCATAATCATCGTCGTTAATGTCGTCGTTATTATCGTCATTATCATCGTTGTTATCGTCATAAATATCATCGATAATATCGTCGTTATTATTGTCATTATCTTCTTTTTATCGTCGTTATTAACATCGTTATTATCGTCGTTAATATCGTCGTTAATATCGTCATTATCATCGTTGTTATCGTCCTTATCATCCTCATAATTATCGTCGTTAATATCGTCGTTATTTTGTCACAATCATCGTCGTTAATGTCGTCGTTATTATCGTCATTATCATCGTTGTTATCGTCCTTATCATCCTCATAATTATCGTCGTTAATATCGTCGTTATTTTGTCATAATCATCGTCGTTAATGTCGTCGTTATTATCGTCATTATCTACGTTGTTATCGTCATAAATATCATCGATAATATCGTCGTTATTATTGTCATTATCTTCTTTTTATCGTCGTTATTAACGTCGTTATTATCGTCGTTAATATCGTCGTTAATATCGTCATTATCATCGTTGTTATCGTCCTTATCATCCTCATAATTATCGTCGTTAATATCGTCGTTATTTTGTCATAATCATCGTCGTTAATGTCGTCGTTATTATCGTCATTATCTACGTTGTTATCGTCATAAATATCATCGATAATATCGTCGTTATTATTGTCATTATCTTCTTTTTATCGTCGTTTTTAACGTCGTTATTATCGTCGTTAATATCGTCGTTAATATCGTCATTATAATCGTTGTTATCGTCCTTATTATCCTCATAATTATCGTCGTTAATATCGTCGTTATTTTGTCATAATCATCGTCGTTAATGTCGTCGTTATTATCGTCATTATCTACGTTGTTATCGTCATAAATATCATCGATAATATCGTCGTTATTATTGTCATTATCTTCTTTTTATCGTCGTTATTAACGTCGTTATTATCGTCGTTAATATCGTCGTTAATATCGTCATTATCATCGTTGTTATCGTCCTTATCATCCTCATAATTATCGTCGTTAATATCGTCGTTATTTTGTCATAATCATCGTCGTTAATGTCGTCGTTATTATCGTCATTATCATCGTTGTTATCGTCATAAATATCATCGATAATATCGTCGTTATTATTGTCATTATCTTCTTTTTATCGTCGTTATTAACGTCGTTATTATCGTCGTTAATATCGTCGTTAATATCGTCATTATCATCGTTGTTATCGTCATAAATATCATCGATAATATCGTCGTTATTATTGTCATTATTTTCTTTTTATCGTCGTTATTAACGTCGTTATTATCGCCGTTAATATCGTCGTTAATATCGTCATTATCATCGTTGTTATCGTCCTTATCATCCTCTTAATTATCGTCGTTAATATCGTCGTTATTTTGTCATAATCATCGTCGTTAATGTCGTCGTTATTATCGTCATTATCATCGTTGTTATCGTCCTTATCATCCTCATAATTATCGTCGTTAATATCGTCGTTATATTGTCATAATCATCGTCGTTATTATCGTCATTATCTACGTTGTTATCGTCATAAATATCATCGATAATATCGTCGTTATTATTGTCATTATCTTCTTTTTATCGTCGTTTTTAACGTCGTTATTATCGTCGTTAATATCGTCGTTAATATCGTCATTATAATCGTTGTTATCGTCCTTATTTTCCTCATAATTATCGTCGTTAATATCGTCGTTATTTTGTCATAAACATCGTCGCTAATGTCGTTGTTATTATCGTCATTATCATCGTTGTTATCGTCCTTATCATCCTCTTAATTATCGTCGTTAATATCGTCGTTATTTTGTCATAATCATCGTCGTTAATGTCGTCGTTATTATCGTCATTATCATCGTTGTTATCGTCCTTATCATCCTCATAATTATCGTCGTTAATATCGTCGTTATTTTGTCATAATCATCGTCGTTAATGTCGTCGTTATTATCGTCATTATCTACGTTGTTATCGTCATAAATATCATCGATAATATCGTCGTTATTATTGTCATTATCTTCTTTTTATCGTCGTTTTTAACGTCGTTATTATCGTCGTTAATATCGTCGTTAATATTGTCATTATAATCGTTGTTATCGTCCTTATTATCCTCATAATTATCGTCGTTAATATCGTCGTTATTTTGTCACAATCATCGTCGTTAATGTCGTCGTTATTATCGTCATTATCATCGTTGTTATCGTCCTTATCATCCTCATAATTATCGTCGTTAATATCGTCGTTATTTTGTCATAATCATCGTCGTTAATGTCGTCGTTATTATCGTCATTATCTACGTTGTTATCGTCATTAATATCATCGATAATATCGTCGTTATTATTGTCATTATCTTCTTTTTATCGTCGTTATTAACGTCGTTATTATCGTCGTTAATATCGTCGTTAATATCGTCATTATCATCGTTGTTATCGTCCTTATCATCCTCATAATTATCGTCGTTAATATCGTCGTTATTTTGTCATAATCATCGTCGTTAATGTCGTCGTTATTATCGTCATTATCATCGTTGTTATCGTCATAAATATCATCGATAATATCGTCGTTATTATTGTCATTATCTTCTTTTTATCGTCGTTATTAACGTCGTTACTATCGTCGTTAATATCGTCGTCAATATCGTCATTATCATCGTTGTTATCGTCCTTATTATCCTCATAGTTATCGTCGTTAATATCGTCGTTATTTTGTCATAATCATCGACGATAATGTCGTCGTTATTATCGTCATTATCTACGTTGTTATCGTCATAAATATTATCTTTAATATCGTCGTTATTATTGTCATTATCTTCTTTTTATTGTCTTTATTATCGTCGTTAATATCGTCGTTATTATCGTCGTTAATATCGTCGTTAATATCGTCATTATCATCGTTGTTATCGTCCTTATCATCCTCATAATTATCGTCGTTAATATCGTCGTTATTTTGTCATAATCATCGTCGTTATTATCGTCATTATCTACGTTGTTATCGTCATAAATATCATCGATAATATCGTCGT
The DNA here is from genome assembly GCA_911387685.1 of Dolichovespula media. Classification (NCBI taxonomy): domain Eukaryota; kingdom Metazoa; phylum Arthropoda; class Insecta; order Hymenoptera; family Vespidae; genus Dolichovespula; species Dolichovespula media. The sequence continues at coordinate 154,335 of CAJVQJ010000020.1, read as the reverse complement.
TATTATTGTCATTATCTTCTTTTTATCGTCGTTTTTAACGTCGTTATTATCGTCGTTAATATCGTCGTTAATATCGTCATTATAATCGTTGTTATCGTCCTTATTTTCCTCATAATTATCGTCGTTAATATCGTCGTTATTTTGTCATAAACATCGTCGCTAATGTCGTTGTTATTATCGTCATTATCATCGTTGTTATCGTCCTTATCATCCTCTTAATTATCGTCGTTAATATCGTCGTTATTTTGTCATAATCATCGTCGTTAATGTCGTCGTTATTATCGTCATTATCATCGTTGTTATCGTCCTTATCATCCTCATAATTATCGTCGTTAATATCGTCGTTATTTTGTCATAATCATCGTCGTTAATGTCGTCGTTATTATCGTCATTATCTACGTTGTTATCGTCATAAATATCATCGATAATATCGTCGTTATTATTGTCATTATCTTCTTTTTATCGTCGTTTTTAACGTCGTTATTATCGTCGTTAATATCGTCGTTATTATTGTCATTATTTTCTTTTTATCGTCGTTTTTAACGTCGTTATTATCGTCGTTAATATCGTCGTTAATATTGTCATTATAATCGTTGTTATCGTCCTTATTATCCTCATAATTATCGTCGTTAATATCGTCGTTATTTTGTCATAAACATCGTCGTTTATATCGTCGTTAATATCGTCATTCTCATCGTTGTTATCGTCCTTATCATCTTCTTAATTATCGTCGTTAATATCGTCGTTATTTTGTCATAATCATCGTCGTTATTGTCGTCGTTATTATCGTCATTATCATCGTTGTTATCGTCCTTATCATCCTCATAATTATCGTCGTTAATATCGTCGTTATTTTGTCATAATCATCGTCGTTAATGTCGTCGTTATTATCGTCATTATCTACGTTGTTATCGTCATAAATATCATCGATAATATCGTCGTTATTATTGTCATTATCTTCTTTTTATCGTCGTTTTTAACGTCGTTATTATCGTCGTTAATATCGTCGTTAATATCGTCATTATAATCGTTGTTATCGTCCTTATTATCCTCATAATTATCGTCGTTAATATCGTCGTTATTTTTTCATAATCATCGTCGTTAATGTCGTCGTTATTATCGTCATTATCTACGTTGTTATCGTCATAAATATCATCGATAATATCGTCGTTATTATTGTCATTATCTTCTTTTTATCGTCGTTATTAACGTCGTTATTATCGTCGTTAATATCGTCGTTAATATCGTCATTATCATCGTTGTTATCGTCCTTATCATCCTCATAATTATCGTCGTTAATATCGTCGTTATTTTGTCATAATCATCGTCGTTAATGTCGTCGTTATTATCGTCATTATCATCGTTGTTATCGTCATAAATATCATCGATAATATCGTCGTTATTATTGTCATTATTTTCTTTTTATCGTCGTTATTAACGTCGTTATTATCGTCGCTAATGTCGTTGTTATTATCGTCATTATCATCGTTGTTATCGTCCTTATCATCCTCTTAATTATCGTCGTTAATATCGTCGTTATTTTGTCATAATCATCGTCGTTAATGTCGTCGTTATTATCGTCATTATCATCGTTGTTATCGTCCTTATCATCCTCATAATTATCGTCGTTAATATCGTCGTTATTTTGTCATAATCATCGTCGTTAATGTCGTCGTTATTATCGTCATTATCTACGTTGTTATCGTCATAAATATCATCGATAATATCGTCGTTATTATTGTCATTATCTTCTTTTTATCGTCGTTTTTAACGTCGTTATTATCGTCGTTAATATCGTCGTTAATATTGTCATTATAATCGTTGTTATCGTCCTTATTATCCTCATAATTATCGTCGTTAATATCGTCGTTATTTTGTCATAAACATCGTCGTTAATATCGTCGTTAATATCGTCATTATCATCGTTGTTATCGTCCTTAGCATCCTCATAATTATCGTCGTTAATATCGTCGTTATTTTGTCATAATCATCGTTGTTAATGTCGTCGTTATTATCGTCATTATCATCGTTGTTATCGTCATAAAAATCATCGATAATATCGTCGTTATTATTGTCATTATCTTCTTTTTATCGTCGTTATTAACGTCGTTATTATCGTCGTTAATATCGTCGTTAATATCGTCATTATCATCGTTGTTATCGTCCTTATCATCCTCATAATTATCGTCGTTAATATCGTCGTTATTTTGTCATAATCATTGTCGTTAATGTCGTCGTTATTATCGTCATTATCTTCGTTGTTATCGTCCTTATTATCCTCATAATTATCGTCGTTAATATCGTAGTTATTTTGTCATAAACATCGTCGCTAATGTCGTCGTTATTTTCGTCATTATCATCGTTGTTATCGTCCTTATCATCCTCATAATTATCGTGTTAATATCGTCGTTATTTTGTCATAATCATCGTCGTTAATGTCGTCGTTATTATCGTCATTATCATCGTTGTTATCATCCTTATCATCCTCATAATTATCGTCGTTAATATCGTCGTTATTTTGTCATAATCATCGACGATAATGTCGTCGTTATTATCGTCATTATCTACGTTGTTATCGTCATAAATATTATCTTTAATATCGTCGTTATTATTGTCATTATCTTCTTTTTATTGTCTTTATTATCGTCGTTAATATCGTCGTTATTATCGTCGTTAATATCGTCGTTAATATCGTCATTATCATCGTTGTTATCGTCCTTATCATCCTCATAATTATCGTCGTTAATATCGTCGTTATTTTGTCATAATCATCGTCGTTATTATCGTCATTATCTACGTTGTTATCGTCATAAATATCATCGATAATATCGTCGTTATTATTGTCATTATCTTCTTTTTATCGTCGTTTTTAACGTCGTTATTATCGTCGTTAATATCGTCGTTAATATCGTCATTATAATCGTTGTTATCGTCCTTATTTTCCTCATAATTATCGTCGTTAATATCGTCGTTATTTTGTCATAAACATCGTCGCTAATGTCGTTGTTATTATCGTCATTATCATCGTTGTTATCGTCCTTATCATCCTCTTAATTATCGTCGTTAATATCGTCGTTATTTTGTCATAATCTTCGTCGTTAATGTCGTCGTTATTATCGTCATTATCATCGTTGTTATCGTCCTTATCATCCTCATAATTATCGTCGTTAATATCGTCGTTATTTTGTCATAATCATCGTCGTTAATGTCGTCGTTATTATCGTCATTATCTACGTTGTTATCGTCATAAATATCATCGATAATATCGTCGTTATTATTGTCATTATCTTCTTTTTATCGTCGTTTTTAACGTCGTTATTATCGTCGTTAATATCGTCGTTAATATTGTCATTATTATCGTTGTTATCGTCCTTATTATCCTCATAATTATCGTCGTTAATATCGTCGTTATTTTGTCATAAACATCGTCGTTAATATCGTCGTTAATATCGTCATTATAATCGTTGTTATCGTCCTTATTATCCTCATAATTATCGTCGTTAATATCGTCGTTATTTTGTCATAAACATCGTCGCTAATGTCGTTGTTATTATCGTCATTATCATCGTTGTTATCGTCCTTATCATCCTCTTAATTATCGTCGTTAATATCGTCGTTATTTTGTCATAATCATCGTCGTTAATGTCGTCGTTATTATCGTCATTATCATCGTTGTTATCGTCCTTATCATCCTCATAATTATCGTCGTTAATATCGTCGTTATTTTGTCATAATCATCGTCGTTAATGTCGTCGTTATTATCGTCATTATCTACGTTGTTATCGTCATAAATATCATCGATAATATCGTCGTTATTATTGTCATTATCTTCTTTTTATCGTCGTTTTTAACGTCGTTATTATCGTCGTTAATATCGTCGTTAATATCGTCATTATAATCGTTGTTATCGTCCTTATTATCCTCATAATTATCGTCGTTAATATCGTCGTTATTTTGTCATAAACATCGTCGCTAATGTCGTTGTTATTATCGTCATTATCATCGTTGTTATCGTCCTTATCATCCTCTTAATTATCGTCGTTAATATCGTCGTTATATTGTCATAATCATCGTCGTTAATGTCGTCGTTATTATCGTCATTATCATCGTTGTTATCGTCCTTATCATCCTCATAATTATCGTCGTTAATATCGTCGTTATTTTGTCATAATCATCGTCGTTAATGTCGTCGTTATTATCGTCATTATCTACGTTGTTATCGTCATAAATATCATCGATAATATCGTCGTTATTATTGTCATTATCTTCTTTTTATCGTCGTTATTAACGTCGTTATTATCGTCGTTAATATCGTCGTTAATATCGTCATTATCATCGTTGTTATCGTCCTTATCATCCTCATAATTATCGTCGTTAATATCGTCGTTATTTTGTCATAATCATCGTCGTTAATGTCGTCGTTATTATCGTCATTATCATCGTTGTTATCGTCATAAATATCATCGATAATATCGTCGTTATTATTGTCATTATTTTCTTTTTATCGTCGTTATTAACGTCGTTATTATCGTCGTTAATATCGTCGTTAATATCGTCATTATCATCGTTGTTATCGTCCTTATCATCCTCTTAATTATCGTCGTTAATATCGTCGTTATTTTGTCATAATCATCGTCGTTAATGTCGTCGTTATTATCGTCATGATCATCGTTGTTATCGTCCTTATCATCCTCATAATTATCGTCGTTAATATCGTCGTTATTTTGTCATAATCATCGTCGTTGATGTCGTCGTTATTATCGTCATTATCTACGTTGTTATCGTCATAAATATCATCGATAATATCGTCGTTATTATTGTCATTATCTTCTTTCTATCGTCGTTTTTAACGTCGTTATTAACGTCGTTAATATCGTCGTTAATATCGTCATAATCATCGTTGTTATCGTCCTTATTATCCTCATAATTATCGTCGTTAATATCGTCGTTATTTTGTCACAATCATCGTCGTTAATGTCGTCGTTATTATCGTCATTATCATCGTTGTTATCGTCCTTATCATCCTCATAATTATCGTCGTTAATATCGTCGTTATTTTGTCATAATCATCGTCGTTAATGTCGTCGTTATTATCGTCATTATCTACGTTGTTATCGTCATAAATATCATCGATAATATCGTCGTTATTATTGTCATTATCTTCTTTTTATCGTCGTTATTAACGTCGTTATTATCGTCGTTAATATCGTCGTTAATATCGTCATTATCATCGTTGTTATCGTCCTTATCATCCTCATAATTATCGTCGTTAATATCGTCGTTATTTTGTCATAATCATCGTCGTTAATGTCGTCGTTATTATCGTCATTATCATCGTTGTTATCGTCATAAATATCATCGATAATATCGTCGTTATTATTGTCATTATCTTCTTTTTATCGTCGTTATTAACGTCGTTATTATCGTCGTTAATATCGTCGTTAATATCGTCATTATCATCGTTGTTATCGTCCTTATCATCCTCATAATTATCGTCGTTAATATCGTCGTTATTTTGTCACAATCATCGTCGTTAATGTCGTCGTTATTATCGTCATTATCATCGTTGTTATCGTCCTTATCATCCTCATAATTATCGTCGTTAATATCGTCGTTATTTTGTCATAATCATCGTCGTTAATGTCGTCGTTATTATCGTCATTATCTACGTTGTTATCGTCATAAATATCATCGATAATATCGTCGTTATTATTGTCATTATCTTCTTTCTATCGTCGTTTTTAACGTCGTTATTAACGACGATAATATCGTCGTTAATATCGTCATTATCATCGTTGTTATCGTCCTTATTATCCTCATAATTATCGTCGTTAATATCGTCGTTATTTTGTCACAATCATCGTCGTTAATGTCGTCGTTATTATCGTCATTATCATCGTTGTTATCGTCCTTATCATCCTCATAATTATCGTCGTTAATATCGTCGTTATTTTGTCATAATCATCGTCGTTAATGTCGTCGTTATTATCGTCATTATCTACGTTGTTATCGTCATAAATATCATCGATAATATCGTCGTTATTATTGTCATTATCTTCTTTTTATCGTCGTTATTAACGTCGTTATTATCGTCGTTAATATCGTCGTTAATATCGTCATTATCATCGTTGTTATCGTCCTTATCATCCTCATAATTATCGTCGTTAATATCGTCGTTATTTTGTCATAATCATCGTCGTTAATGTCGTCGTTATTATCGTCATTATCATCGTTGTTATCGTCATAAATATCATCGATAATATCGTCGTTATTATTGTCATTATCTTCTTTTTATCGTCGTTATTAACGTCGTTATTATCGTCGTTAATATCGTCGTTAATATCGTCATTATCATCGTTGTTATCGTCCTTATCATCCTCATAATTATCGTCGTTAATATCGTCGTTATTTTGTCACAATCATCGTCGTTAATGTCGTCGTTATTATCGTCATTATCATCGTTGTTATCGTCCTTATCATCCTCATAATTATCGTCGTTAATATCGTCGTTATTTTGTCATAATCATCGTCGTTAATGTCGTCGTTATTATCGTCATTATCTACGTTGTTATCGTCATAAATATCATCGATAATATCGTCGTTATTATTGTCATTATCTTCTTTCTATCGTCGTTTTTAACGTCGTTATTAACGTCGTTAATATCGTCGTTAATATCGTCATTATCATCGTTGTTATCGTCCTTATTATCCTCATAATTATCGTCGTTAATATCGTCGTTATTTTGTCACAATCATCGTCGTTAATGTCGTCGTTATTATCGTCATTATCATCGTTGTTATCGTCCTTATCATCCTCATAATTATCGTCGTTAATATCGTCGTTATTTTGTCATAATCATCGTCGTTAATGTCGTCGTTATTATCGTCATTATCTACGTTGTTATCGTCATAAATATCATCGATAATATCGTCGTTATTATTGTCATTATCTTCTTTTTATCGTCGTTATTAACGTCGTTATTATCGTCGTTAATATCGTCGTTAATATCGTCATTATCATCGTTGTTATCGTCCTTATCATCCTTATAATTATCGTCGTTAATATCGTCGTTATTTTGTTATAATCATCGTCGTTAATGTCGTCGTTATTATCGTCATTATCATCGTTGTTATCGTCATAAATATCATCGATAATATCGTCGTTATTATTGTCATTATCTTCTTTTTATCGTCGTTATTAACGTCGTTATTATCGTCGTTAATATCGTCGTTAATATCGTCATTATCATCGTTGTTATCGTCCTTATCATCCTCATAATTATCGTCGTTAATATCGTCGTTATTTTGTCACAATCATCGTCGTTAATGTCGTCGTTATTATCGTCATTATCATCGTTGTTATCGTCCTTATCATCCTCATAATTATCGTCGTTAATATCGTCGTTATTTTGTCATAATCATCGTCGTTAATGTCGTCGTTATTATCGTCATTATCTACGTTGTTATCGTCATAAATATCATCGATAATATCGTCGTTATTATTGTCATTATCTTCTTTTTATCGTCGTTATTAACGTCGTTATTATCGTCGTTAATATCGTCGTTAATATCGTCATTATCATCGTTGTTATCGTCCTTATCATCCTCATAATTATCGTCGTTAATATCGTCGTTATTTTGTCATAATCATCGTCGTTAATGTCGTCGTTATTATCGTCATTATCATCGTTGTTATCGTCATAAATATCATCGATAATATCGTCGTTATTATTGTCATTATTTTCTTTTTATCGTCGTTATTAACGTCGTTATTATCGTCGTTAATATCGTCGTTAATATCGTCATTATCATCGTTGTTATCGTCCTTATCATCCTCTTAATTATCGTCGTTAATATCGTCGTTATTTTGTCATAATCATCGTCGTTAATGTCGTCGTTATTATCGTCATTATCATCGTTGTTATCGTCCTTATCATCCTCATAATTATCGTCGTTAATATCGTCGTTATTTTGTCATAATCATCGTCGTTAATGTCGTCGTTATTATCGTCATTATCTACGTTGTTATCGTCATAAATATCATCGATAATATCGTCGTTATTATTGTCATTATCTTCTTTCTATCGTCGTTTTTAACGTCGTTATTAACGTCGTTATTATCGTCGTTAATATCGTCATTATCATCGTTGTTATCGTCCTTATTATCCTCATAATTATCGTCGTTAATATCGTCGTTATTTTGTCACAATCATCGTCGTTAATGTCGTCGTTATTATCGTCATTATCATCGTTGTTATCGTCCTTATCATCCTCATAATTATCGTCGTTAATATCGTCGTTATTTTGTCATAATCATCGTCGTTAATGTCGTCGTTATTATCGTCATCATCTACGTTGTTATCGTCATAAATATCATCGATAATATCGTCGTTATTATTGTCATTATCTTCTTTTTATCGTCGTTATTAACGTCGTTATTATCGTCGTTAATATCGTCGTTAATATCGTCATTATCATCGTTGTTATCGTCCTTATCATCCTCATAATTATCGTCGTTAATATCGTCGTTATTTTGTCATAATCATCGTCGTTAATGTCGTCGTTATTATCGTCATTATCATCGTTGTTATCGTCATAAATATCATCGATAATATCGTCGTTATTATTGTCATTATCTTCTTTTTATCGTCGTTATTAACGTCGTTATTATCGTCGTTAATGTCGTCGTTATTATCGTCATTATCATCGTTGTTATCGTCCTTATCATCCTCATAATTATCGTCGTTAATATCGTCGTTATTTTGTCATAATCATCGTCGTTAATGTCGTCGTTATTATCGTCATTATCTACGTTGTTATCGTCATAAATATCATCGATAATATCGTCGTTATTATTGTCATTATCTTCTTTTTATCGTCGTTATTAACGTCGTTATTATCGTCGTTAATATCGTCGTTAATATCGTCATTATCATCGTTGTTATCGTCCTTATTATCCTCATAATTATCGTCGTTAATATCGTCGTTATTTTGTCATAATCATCGTCGTTAATGTCGTCGTTATTATCGTCATTATCATCGTTGTTATCGTCATAAATATCATCGATAATATCGTCGTTATTATTGTCATTATCTTCTTTTTATCGTCGTTATTAACGTCGTTACTATCGTCGTTAATATCGTCGTCAATATCGTCATTATCATCGTTGTTATCGTCCTTATTATCCTCATAGTTATCGTCGTTAATATCGTCGTTATTTTGTCATAAACATCGTCGCTAATGTCGTCGTTATTATCGTCATTATCATCGTTGTTATCGTCCTTATCATCCTCATAATTATCGTCGTTAATATCGTCGTTATTTTGTCATAATCATTGTCGTTAATGTCGTCGTTATTATCGTCATTATCTTCGTTGTTATCGTCCTTATTATCCTCATAATTATCGTCGTTAATATCGTAGTTATTTTGTCATAAACATCGTCGCTAATGTCGTCGTTAGTATCGTCATTATCATCGTTGTTATCGTCCTTATCATCCTCATAATTATCGTCGTTAATATCGTCGTTATTTTGTCATAATCATCGTCGTTAATGTCGTCGTTATTATCGTCATTATCATCGTTGTTATCGTCCTTATCATCCTCATAATTATCGTCGTTAATATCGTCGTTATTTTGTCATAATCATCGTCGTTAATGTCGTCGTTATTATCGTCATTATCTACGTTGTTATCGTCATAAATATCATCGATAATATCGTCGTTATTATTGTCATTATCTTCTTTTTATCGTCGTTTTTAACGTCGTTATTATCGTCGTTAATATCGTCGTTAATATCGTCATTATCATCGTTGTTATCGTCCTTATCATCCTCATAATTATCGTCGTTAATATCGTCGTTATTTTGTCATAATCATCGTCGTTAATGTCGTCGTTATTATCGTCATTATCTACGTTGTTATCGTCATAAATATCATCGATAATATCGTCGTTATTATTGTCATTATCTTCTTTTTATCGTCGTTATTAACGTCGTTATTATCGTCGTTAATATCGTCGTTAATATCGTCATTATCATCGTTGTTATCGTCCTTATCATCCTCATAATTATCGTCGTTAATATCGTCGTTATTTTGTCATAATCATCGTCGTTAATGTCGTCGTTATTATCGTCATTATCATCGTTGTTATCGTCCTTATCATCCTCATAATTATCGTCGTTAATATCGTCGTTATTTTGTCATAATCATCGTCGTTAATGTCGTCGTTATTATCGTCATTATCATCGTTGTTATCGTCCTTATCATCCTCATAATTATCGTCGTTAATATCGTCGTTATTTTGTCATAATCATCGTCGTTAATGTCGTCGTTATTATCGTCATTATCATCGTTGTTATCGTCATAAATATCATCGATAATATCGTCGTTATTATTGTCATTATCTTCTTTTTATCGTCGTTATTATCGTCGTTAATATCGTCGTTAATATCGTCATTATAATCGTTGTTATCGTCCTTGTTATCCTCATAATTATCGTCGTTAATATCGTCGTTATTTTGTCATAATCATCGTCGTTAATGTCGTCGTTATTATCGTCATTATCTACGTTGTTATCGTCATAAATATTATCTTTAATATCGTCGTTAATATCGTCATTATAATCGTTGTTATCGTCGTTATTATCCTCATAATTATCGTCGTTATTATCGTCGTTATTTCGTCATTATCATCGTTGTTATCGTCCTTATCATCCTCATAATTATCGTCGTTAATATCGTCGTTATTTTGTCATAATCATCGTCGTTAATGTCGTCGTTATTATCGTCATTATCATCGTTGTTATCGTCATAAATATCATCGATAATATCGTCGTTATTATTGTCATTATCTTCTTTTTATCGTCGTTATTAACGTCGTTATTATCGTCGTTAATATCGTCGTTAATATCGTCATTATCATCGTTGTTATCGTCCTTATCATCCTCATAATTATCGTCGTTAATATCGTCGTTATTTTGTCATAATTATCGTCGTTAATGTCGTCGTTATTATCGTCATTATCATCGTTGTTATCGTCATAAATATCATCGATAATATCGTCGTTATTATTGTCATTATCTTCTTTTTATCGTCGTTATTAACGTCGTTATTATCGTCGTTAATATCGTCGTTAATATCGTCATTATCATCGTTGTTATCGTCCTTATTATCCTCATAGTTATCGTCGTTAATATCGTCGTTATTTTGTCATAAACATCGTCGCTAATGTCGTCGTTATTATCGTCATTATCATCGTTGTTATCGTCCTTATCATCCTCATAATTATCGTCGTTAATATCGTCGTTATTTTGTCATAATCATTGTCGTTAATGTCGTCGTTATTATCGTCATTATCTTCGTTGTTATCGTCCTTATTATCCTCATAATTATCGTCGTTAATATCGTAGTTATTTTGTCATAAACATCGTCGCTAATGTCGTCGTTATTATCGTCATTATCATCGCTGTTATCGTCCTTATCATCCTCATAATTATCGTCGTTAATATCGTCGTTATTTTGTCATAATCATCGTCGCTAATGTCGTCGTTATTATCGTCGTTATTTCGTCATTATCATCGTTGTTATCGTCCTTATCATCCTCATAATTATCGTCGTTAATATCGTCGTTATTTTGTCATAATCATCGTCGTTAATGTCGTCGTTATTATCGTCATTATCATCGTTGTTATCGTCATAAATATCATCGATAATATCGTCGTTATTATTGTCATTATCTTCTTTTTATCGTCGTTATTAACGTCGTTATTATCGTCGCTAATGTCGTCGTTATTATCGTCATTATCATCGTTGTTATCGTCCTTATCATCCTCATAATTATCGTCGTTAATATCGTCGTTATTTTGTCATAATCATCGTCGTTAATGTCGTCGTTATTATCGTCATTATCATCGTTGTTATCGTCCTTATCATCCTCATAATTATCGTCGTTAATATCGTCGTTATTTTGTCATAATCATCGTCGTTAATGTCGTCGTTATTATCGTCATTATCTACGTTGTTATCTTCATAAATATCATCGATAATATCGTCGTTATTATTGTCATTATCTTCTTTTTATCGTCGTTTTTAACGTCGTTATTATCGTCGTTAATATCGTCGTTAATATCGTCATTATCATCGTTGTTATCGTCCTTATCATCCTCATAATTATCGTCGTTAATATCGTCGTTATTTTGTCATAATCATCGTCGTTAATGTCGTCGTTATTATCGTCATTATCTACGTTGTTATCGTCATAAATATCATCGATAATATCGTCGTTATTATTGTCATTATCTTCTTTTTATCGTCGTTATTAACGTCGTTATTATCGTCGTTAATATCGTCGTTAATATCGTCATTATCATCGTTGTTATCGTCCTTATCATCCTCATAATTATCGTCGTTAATATCGTCGTTATTTTGTCATAATCATCGTCGTTAATGTCGTCGTTATTATCGTCATTATTATCGTTGTTATCGTCCTTATCATCCTCATAATTATCGTCGTTAATATCGTCGTTATTTTGTCATAATCATCGTCGTTAATGTCGTCGTTATTATCGTCATTATCATCGTTGTTATCGTCCTTATCATCCTCATAATTATCGTCGTTAATATCGTCGTTATTTTGTCATAATCATCGTCGTTAATGTCGTCGTTATTATCGTCATTATCATCGTTGTTATCGTCATAAATATCATCGATAATATCGTCGTTATTATTGTCATTATCTTCTTTTTATCGTCGTTATTATCGTCGTTAATATCGTCGTTAATATCGTCATTATAATCGTTGTTATCGTCCTTGTTATCCTCATAATTATCGTCGTTAATATCGTCGTTATTTTGTCATAATCATCGTCGTTAATGTTGTCGTTATTATCGTCATTATCTACGTTGTTATCGTCATAAATATTATCTTTAATATCGTCGTTAATATCGTCATTATAATCGTTGTTATCGTCGTTATTATCCTCATAATTATCGTCGTTATTATCGTCGTTATTTCGTCATTATCATCGTTGTTATCGTCCTTATCATCCTCATAATTATCGTCGTTAATATCGTCGTTATTTTGTCATAATCATCGTCGTTAATGTCGTCGTTATTATCGTCATTATCATCGTTGTTATCGTCATAAATATCATCGATAATATCGTCGTTATTATTGTCATTATCTTCTTTTTATCGTCGTTATTAACGTCGTTATTATCGTCGTTAATATCGTCGTTAATATCGTCATTATCATCGTTGTTATCGTCCTTATCATCCTCATAATTATCGTCGTTAATATCGTCGTTATTTTGTCATAATTATCGTCGTTAATGTCGTCGTTATTATCGTCATTATCATCGTTGTTATCGTCATAAATATCATCGATAATATCGTCGTTATTATTGTCATTATCTTCTTTTTATCGTCGTTATTAACGTCGTTATTATCGTCGTTAATATCGTCGTTAATATCGTCATTATCATCGTTGTTATCGTCCTTATTATCCTCATAGTTATCGTCGTTAATATCGTCGTTATTTTGTCATAAACATCGTCGCTAATGTCGTCGTTATTATCGTCATTATCATCGTTGTTATCGTCCTTATCATCCTCATAATTATCGTCGTTAATATCGTCGTTATTTTGTCATAATCATTGTCGTTAATGTCGTCGTTATTATCGTCATTATCTTCGTTGTTATCGTCCTTATTATCCTCATAATTATCGTCGTTAATATCGTAGTTATTTTGTCATAAACATCGTCGCTAATGTCGTCGTTATTATCGTCATTATCATCGTTGTTATCGTCCTTATCATCCTCATAATTATCGTCGTTAATATCGTCGTTATTTTGTCATAATCATCGTCGCTAATGTCGTCGTTATTATCGTCGTTATTTCGTCATTATCATCGTTGTTATCGTCCTTATCATCCTCATAATTATCGTCGTTAATATCGTCGTTATTTTGTCATAATCATCGTCGTTAATGTCGTCGTTATTATCGTCATTATCATCGTTGTTATCGTCATAAATATCATCGATAATATCGTCGTTATTATTGTCATTATCTTCTTTTTATCGTCGTTATTAACGTCGTTATTATCGTCGTTAATATCGTCGTTAATATCGTCATTATCATCGTTGTTATCGTCCTTATCATCCTCATAATTATCGTCGTTAATATCGTCGTTATTTTGTCATAATCATCGTCGTTAATGTCGTCGTTATTATCGTCATTATCATCGTTGTTATCGTCCTTATCATCCTCATAATTATCGTCGTTAATATCGTCGTTATTTTGTCATAATCATCGTCGTTAATGTCGTCGTTATTATCGTCATTATCATCGTTGTTATCGTCCTTATCATCCTCATAATTATCGTCGTTAATATCGTCGTTATTTTGTCATAATCATCGTCGTTAATGTCGTCGTTATTATCGTCATTATCATCGTTGTTATCGTCATAAATATCATCGATAATATCGTCGTTATTATTGTCATTATCTTCTTTTTATCGTCGTTATTATCGTCGTTAATATCGTCGTTAATATCGTCATTATAATCGTTGTTATCGTCCTTGTTATCCTCATAATTATCGTCGTTAATATCGTCGTTATTTTGTCATAATCATCGTCGTTAATGTCGTCGTTATTATCGTCATTATCTACGTTGTTATCGTCATAAATATTATCTTTAATATCGTCGTTAATATCGTCATTATAATCGTTGTTATCGTCGTTATTATCCTCATAATTATCGTCGTTATTATCGTCGTTATTTCGTCATTATCATCGTTGTTATCGTCCTTATCATCCTCATAATTATCGTCGTTAATATCGTCGTTATTTTGTCATAATCATCGTCGTTAATGTCGTCGTTATTATCGTCATTATCATCGTTGTTATCGTCATAAATATCATCGATAATATCGTCGTTATTATTGTCATTATCTTCTTTTTATCGTCGTTATTAACGTCGTTATTATCGTCGTTAATATCGTCGTTAATATCGTCATTATCATCGTTGTTATCGTCCTTATCATCCTCATAATTATCGTCGTTAATATCGTCGTTATTTTGTCATAATCATCGTCGTTAATGTCGTCGTTATTATCGTCATTATTATCGTTGTTATCGTCCTTATCATCCTCATAATTATCGTCGTTAATATCGTCGTTATTTTGTCATAATCATCGTCGTTAATGTCGTCGTTATTATCGTCATTATCTACGTTGTTATCGTCATAAATATCATCGATAATATCGTCGTTATTATTGTCATTATCTTCTTTTTATCGTCGTTATTAACGTCGTTATTATCGTCGTTAATATCGTCGTTAATATCGTCATTATCATCGTTGTTATCGTCCTTATTATCCTCATAATTATCGTCGTTAATATCGTCGTTATTTTGTCATAATCATCGTCGTTAATGTCGTCGTTATTATCGTCATTATCATCGTTGTTATCGTCATAAATATCATCGATAATATCGTCGTTATTATTGTCATTATCTTCTTTTTATCGTCGTTATTAACGTCGTTACTATCGTCGTTAATATCGTCGTCAATATCGTCATTATCATCGTTGTTATCGTCCTTATTATCCTCATAGTTATCGTCGTTAATATCGTCGTTATTTTGTCATAAACATCGTCGCTAATGTCGTCGTTATTATCGTCATTATCATCGTTGTTATCGTCCTTATCATCCTCATAATTATCGTCGTTAATATCGTCGTTATTTTGTCATAATCATCGTCGTTAATGTCGTCGTTATTATCGTCATTATCTTCGTTGTTATCGTCCTTATTATCCTCATAATTATCGTCGTTAATATCGTAGTTATTTTGTCATAAACATCGTCGCTAATGTCGTCGTTATTATCGTCATTATCATCGTTGTTATCGTCCTTATCATCCTCATAATTATCGTCGTTAATATCGTCGTTATTTTGTCATAATCATCGTCGTTAATGTCGTCGTTATTATCGTCATTATCATCGTTGTTATCGTCCTTATCATCCTCATAATTATCGTCGTTAATATCGTCGTTATTTTGTCATAATCATCGTCGTTAATGTCGTCGTTATTATCGTCATTATCTACGTTGTTATCGTCATAAATATCATCGATAATATCGTCGTTATTATTGTCATTATCTTCTTTTTATCGTCGTTTTTAACGTCGTTATTATCGTCGTTAATATCGTCGTTAATATCGTCATTATCATCGTTGTTATCGTCCTTATCATCCTCATAATTATCGTCGTTAATATCGTCGTTATTTTGTCATAATCATCGTCGTTAATGTCGTCGTTTTTATCGTCATTATCTACGTTGTTATCGTCATAAATATCATCGATAATATCGTCGTTATTATTGTCATTATCTTCTTTTTATCGTCGTTATTAACGTCGTTATTATCGTCGTTAATATCGTCGTTAATATCGTCATTATCATCGTTGTTATCGTCCTTATCATCCTCATAATTATCGTCGTTAATATCGTCGTTATTTTGTCATAATCATCGTCGTTAATGTCGTCGTTATTATCGTCATTATCATCGTTGTTATCGTCCTTATCATCCTCATAATTATCGTCGTTAATATCGTCGTTATTTTGTCATAATCATCGTCGTTAATGTCGTCGTTATTATCGTCATTATCATCGTTGTTATCGTCCTTATCATCCTCATAATTATCGTCGTTAATATCGTCGTTATTTTGTCATAATCATCGTCGTTAATGTCGTCGTTATTATCGTCATTATCATCGTTGTTATCGTCATAAATATCATCGATAATATCGTCGTTATTATTGTCATTATCTTCTTTTTATCGTCGTTATTATCGTCGTTAATATCGTCGTTAATATCGTCATTATAATCGTTGTTATCGTCCTTGTTATCCTCATAATTATCGTCGTTAATATCGTCGTTATTTTGTCATAATCATCGTCGTTAATGTCGTCGTTATTATCGTCATTATCTACGTTGTTATCGTCATAAATATTATCTTTAATATCGTCGTTAATATCGTCATTATAATCGTTGTTATCGTCGTTATTATCCTCATAATTATCGTCGTTATTATCGTCGTTATTTCGTCATTATCATCGTTGTTATCGTCCTTATCATCCTCATAATTATCGTCGTTAATATCGTCGTTATTTTGTCATAATCATCGTCGTTAATGTCGTCGTTATTATCGTCATTATCATCGTTGTTATCGTCATAAATATCATCGATAATATCGTCGTTATTATTGTCATTATCTTCTTTTTATCGTCGTTATTAACGTCGTTATTATCGTCGTTAATATCGTCGTTAATATCGTCATTATCATCGTTGTTATCGTCCTTATCATCCTCATAATTATCGTCGTTAATATCGTCGTTATTTTGTCATAATTATCGTCGCTAATGTCGTCGTTATTATCGTCATTATCATCGTTGTTATCGTCCTTATCATCCTCATAATTATCGTCGTTAATATCGTCGTTATTTTGTCATAATCATTGTCGTTAATGTCGTCGTTATTATCGTCATTATCTTCGTTGTTATCGTCCTTATTATCCTCATAATTATCGTCGTTAATATCGTAGTTATTTTGTCATAAACATCGTCGCTAATGTCGTCGTTATTATCGTCATTATCATCGTTGTTATCGTCCTTATCATCCTCATAATTATCGTCGTTAATATCGTCGTTATTTTGTCATAATCATCGTCGCTAATGTCGTCGTTATTATCGTCGTTATTTCGTCATTATCATCGTTGTTATCGTCCTTATCATCCTCATAATTATCGTCGTTAATATCGTCGTTATTTTGTCATAATCATCGTCGTTAATGTCGTCGTTATTATCGTCATTATCATCGTTGTTATCGTCATAAATATCATCGATAATATCGTCGTTATTATTGTCATTATCTTCTTTTTATCGTCGTTATTAACGTCGTTATTATCGTCGTTAATATCGTCGTTAATATCGTCATTATCATCGTTGTTATCGTCCTTATCATCCTCATAATTATCGTCGTTAATATCGTCGTTATTTTGTCACAATCATCGTCGTTAATGTCGTCGTTATTATCGTCATTATCATCGTTGTTATCGTCTTTATCATCCACATAATTATCGTCGTTAATATCGTCGTTATTTTGTCATAATCATCGTCGTTAATGTCGTCGTTATTATCGTCATTATCTACGTTGTTATCGTCATAAATATCATCGATAATATCGTCGTTATTATTGTCATTATCTTCTTTTTATTGTCGTTATTAACTTCGTTATTATCGTCGTTAATATCGTCGTTAATATCGTCATTATCATCGTTGTTATCGTCCTTAGCATCCTCATAATTATCGTCGTTAATATCGTCGTTATTTTGTCATAATCATCGTCGTTAATGTCGTCGTTATTATCGTCATTATCATCGTTGTTATCGTCATAAAAATCATCGATAATATCGTCGTTATTATTGTCATTATCTTCTTTTTATCGTCGTTATTAACGTCGTTATTATCGTCGTTAATATCGTCGTTAATATCGTCATTATCATCGTTGTTATCGTCCTTATTATCCTCATAGTTATCGTCGTTAATATCGTCGTTATTTTGTCATAAACATCGTCGCTAATGTCGTCGTTATTATCGTCATTATCATCGTTGTTATCGTCCTTATCATCCTCATAATTATCGTCGTTAATATCGTCGTTATTTTGTCATAATCATTGTCGTTAATGTCGTCGTTATTATCGTCATTATCTTCGTTGTTATCGTCCTTATTATCCTCATAATTATCGTCGTTAATATCGTAGTTATTTTGTCATAAACATCGTCGCTAATGTCGTCGTTATTATCGTCATTATCATCGTTGTTATCGTCCTTATCATCCTCATAATTATCGTCGTTAATATCGTCGTTATTTTGTCATAATCATCGTCGTTAATGTCGTCGTTATTATCGTCATTATCATCGTTGTTATCGTCCTTATCATCCTCATAATTATCGTCGTTAATATCGTCGTTATTTTGTCATAATCATCGTCGTTAATGTCGTCGTTATTATCGTCATTATCTACGTTGTTATCGTCATAAATATCATCGATAATATCGTCGTTATTATTGTCATTATCTTCTTTTTATCGTCGTTTTTAACGTCGTTATTATCGTCGTTAATATCGTCGTTAATATCGTCATTATCATCGTTGTTATCGTCCTTATCATCCTCATAATTATCGTCGTTAATATCGTCGTTATTTTGTCATAATCATCGTCGTTAATGTCGTCGTTTTTATCGTCATTATCTACGTTGTTATCGTCATAAATATCATCGATAATATCGTCGTTATTATTGTCATTATCTTCTTTTTATCGTCGTTATTAACGTCGTTATTATCGTCGTTAATATCGTCGTTAATATCGTCATTATCATCGTTGTTATCGTCCTTATCATCCTCATAATTATCGTCGTTAATATCGTCGTTATTTTGTCATAATCATCGTCGTTAATGTCGTCGTTATTATCGTCATTATCATCGTTGTTATCGTCCTTATCATCCTCATAATTATCGTCGTTAATATCGTCGTTATTTTGTCATAATCATCGTCGTTAATGTCGTCGTTATTATCGTCATTATCATCGTTGTTATCGTCCTTATCATCCTCATAATTATCGTCGTTAATATCGTCGTTATTTTGTCATAATCATCGTCGTTAATGTCGTCGTTATTATCGTCATTATCATCGTTGTTATCGTCATAAATATCATCGATAATATCGTCGTTATTATTGTCATTATCTTCTTTTTATCGTCGTTATTATCGTCGTTAATATCGTCGTTATTATCGTCATTATCATCGTTGTTATCGTCCTTATCATCCTCATAATTATCGTCGTTAATATCGTCGTTATTTTGTCATAATCATCGTCGCTAATGTCGTCGTTATTATCGTCGTTATTTCGTCATTATCATCGTTGTTATCGTCCTTATCATCCTCATAATTATCGTCGTTAATATCGTCGTTATTTTGTCATAATCATCGTCGTTAATGTCGTCGTTATTATCGTCATTATCATCGTTGTTATCGTCATAAATATCATCGATAATATCGTCGTTATTATTGTCATTATCTTCTTTTTATCGTCGTTATTAACGTCGTTATTATCGTCGTTAATATCGTCGTTAATATCGTCATTATCATCGTTGTTATCGTCCTTATCATCCTCATAATTATCGTCGTTAATATCGTCGTTATTTTGTCATAATCATCGTCGTTAATGTCGTCGTTATTATCGTCATTATCATCGTTGTTATCGTCCTTATCATCCTCATAATTATCGTCGTTAATATCGTCGTTATTTTGTCATAATCATCGTCGTTAATGTCGTCGTTATTATCGTCATTATCATCGTTGTTATCGTCCTTATCATCCTCATAATTATCGTCGTTAATATCGTCGTTATTTTGTCATAATCATCGTCGTTAATGTCGTCGTTATTATCGTCATTATCATCGTTGTTATCGTCATAAATATCATCGATAATATCGTCGTTATTATTGTCATTATCTTCTTTTTATCGTCGTTATTATCGTCGTTAATATCGTCGTTAATATCGTCATTATAATCGTTGTTATCGTCCTTGTTATCCTCATAATTATCGTCGTTAATATCGTCGTTATTTTGTCATAATCATCGTCGTTAATGTCGTCGTTATTATCGTCATTATCTACGTTGTTATCGTCATAAATATTATCTTTAATATCGTCGTTAATATCGTCATTATCATCGTTGTTATCGTCGTTATTATCCTCATAATTATCGTCGTTATTATCGTCGTTATTTCGTCATTATCATCGTTGTTATCGTCCTTATCATCCTCATAATTATCGTCGTTAATATCGTCGTTATTTTGTCATAATCATCGTCGTTAATGTCGTCGTTATTATCGTCATTATCATCGTTGTTATCGTCATAAATATCATCGATAATATCGTCGTTATTATTGTCATTATCTTCTTTTTATCGTCGTTATTAACGTCGTTATTATCGTCGTTAATATCGTCGTTAATATCGTCATTATCATCGTTGTTATCGTCCTTATCATCCTCATAATTATCGTCGTTAATATCGTCGTTATTTTGTCATAATCATCGTCGTTAATGTCGTCGTTATTATCGTCATTATTATCGTTGTTATCGTCCTTATCATCCTCATAATTATCGTCGTTAATATCGTCGTTATTTTGTCATAATCATCGTCGTTAATGTCGTCGTTATTATCGTCATTATCTACGTTGTTATCGTCATAAATATCATCGATAATATCGTCGTTATTATTGTCATTATCTTCTTTTTATCGTCGTTATTAACGTCGTTATTATCGTCGTTAATATCGTCGTTAATATCGTCATTATCATCGTTGTTATCGTCCTTATTATCCTCATAATTATCGTCGTTAATATCGTCGTTATTTTGTCATAATCATCGTCGTTAATGTCGTCGTTATTATCGTCATTATCATCGTTGTTATCGTCATAAATATCATCGATAATATCGTCGTTATTATTGTCATTATCTTCTTTTTATCGTCGTTATTAACGTCGTTACTATCGTCGTTAATATCGTCGTCAATATCGTCATTATCATCGTTGTTATCGTCCTTATTATCCTCATAGTTATCGTCGTTAATATCGTCGTTATTTTGTCATAAACATCGTCGCTAATGTCGTCGTTATTATCGTCATTATCATCGTTGTTATCGTCCTTATCATCCTCATAATTATCGTCGTTAATATCGTCGTTATTTTGTCATAATCATTGTCGTTAATGTCGTCGTTATTATCGTCATTATCTTCGTTGTTATCGTCCTTATTATCCTCATAATTATCGTCGTTAATATCGTAGTTATTTTGTCATAAACATCGTCGCTAATGTCGTCGTTATTATCGTCATTATCATCGTTGTTATCGTCCTTATCATCCTCATAATTATCGTCGTTAATATCGTCGTTATTTTGTCATAATCATCGTCGTTAATGTCGTCGTTATTATCGTCATTATCATCGTTGTTATCGTCCTTATCATCCTCATAATTATCGTCGTTAATATCGTCGTTATTTTGTCATAATCATCGTCGTTAATGTCGTCGTTATTATCGTCATTATCTACGTTGTTATCGTCATAAATATCATCGATAATATCGTCGTTATTATTGTCATTATCTTCTTTTTATCGTCGTTTTTAACGTCGTTATTATCGTCGTTAATATCGTCGTTAATATCGTCATTATCATCGTTGTTATCGTCCTTATCATCCTCATAATTATCGTCGTTAATATCGTCGTTATTTTGTCATAATCATCGTCGTTAATGTCGTCGTTTTTATCGTCATTATCTACGTTGTTATCGTCATAAATATCATCGATAATATCGTCGTTATTATTGTCATTATCTTCTTTTTATCGTCGTTATTAACGTCGTTATTATCGTCGTTAATATCGTCGTTAATATCGTCATTATCATCGTTGTTATCGTCCTTATCATCCTCATAATTATCGTCGTTAATATCGTCGTTATTTTGTCATAATCATCGTCGTTAATGTCGTCGTTATTATCGTCATTATCATCGTTGTTATCGTCCTTATCATCCTCATAATTATCGTCGTTAATATCGTCGTTATTTTGTCATAATCATCGTCGTTAATGTCGTCGTTATTATCGTCATTATCATCGTTGTTATCGTCCTTATCATCCTCATAATTATCGTCGTTAATATCGTCGTTATTTTGTCATAATCATCGTCGTTAATGTCGTCGTTATTATCGTCATTATCATCGTTGTTATCGTCATAAATATCATCGATAATATCGTCGTTATTATTGTCATTATCTTCTTTTTATCGTCGTTATTATCGTCGTTAATATCGTCGTTAATATCGTCATTATAATCGTTGTTATCGTCCTTGTTATCCTCATAATTATCGTCGTTAATATCGTCGTTATTTTGTCATAATCATCGTCGTTAATGTCGTCGTTATTATCGTCATTATCTACGTTGTTATCGTCATAAATATTATCTTTAATATCGTCGTTATTATCGTCATTATAATCGTTGTTATCGTCGTTATTATCCTCATAATTATCGTCGTTATTATCGTCGTTATTTCGTCATTATCATCGTTGTTATCGTCCTTATCATCCTCATAATTATCGTCGTTAATATCGTCGTTATTTTGTCATAATCATCGTCGTTAATGTCGTCGTTATTATCGTCATTATCATCGTTGTTATCGTCATAAATATCATCGATAATATCGTCGTTATTATTGTCATTATCTTCTTTTTATCGTCGTTATTAACGTCGTTATTATCGTCGTTAATATCGTCGTTAATATCGTCATTATCATCGTTGTTATCGTCCTTATCATCCTCATAATTATCGTCGTTAATATCGTCGTTATTTTGTCATAATTATCGTCGCTAATGTCGTCGTTATTATCGTCATTATCATCGTTGTTATCGTCCTTATCATCCTCATAATTATCGTCGTTAATATCGTCGTTATTTTGTCATAATCATTGTCGTTAATGTCGTCGTTATTATCGTCATTATCTTCGTTGTTATCGTCCTTATTATCCTCATAATTATCGTCGTTAATATCGTAGTTATTTTGTCATAAACATCGTCGCTAATGTCGTCGTTATTATCGTCATTATCATCGTTGTTATCGTCCTTATCATCCTCATAATTATCGTCGTTAATATCGTCGTTATTTTGTCATAATCATCGTCGCTAATGTCGTCGTTATTATCGTCGTTATTTCGTCATTATCATCGTTGTTATCGTCCTTATCATCCTCATAATTATCGTCGTTAATATCGTCGTTATTTTGTCATAATCATCGTCGTTAATGTCGTCGTTATTATCGTCATTATCATCGTTGTTATCGTCATAAATATCATCGATAATATCGTCGTTATTATTGTCATTATCTTCTTTTTATCGTCGTTATTAACGTCGTTATTATCGTCGTTAATATCGTCGTTAATATCGTCATTATCATCGTTGTTATCGTCCTTATCATCCTCATAATTATCGTCGTTAATATCGTCGTTATTTTGTCACAATCATCGTCGTTAATGTCGTCGTTATTATCGTCATTATCATCGTTGTTATCGTCTTTATCATCCACATAATTATCGTCGTTAATATCGTCGTTATTTTGTCATAATCATCGTCGTTAATGTCGTCGTTATTATCGTCATTATCTACGTTGTTATCGTCATAAATATCATCGATAATATCGTCGTTATTATTGTCATTATCTTCTTTTTATTGTCGTTATTAACTTCGTTATTATCGTCGTTAATATCGTCGTTAATATCGTCATTATCATCGTTGTTATCGTCCTTAGCATCCTCATAATTATCGTCGTTAATATCGTCGTTATTTTGTCATAATCATCGTCGTTAATGTCGTCGTTATTATCGTCATTATCATCGTTGTTATCGTCATAAAAATCATCGATAATATCGTCGTTATTATTGTCATTATCTTCTTTTTATCGTCGTTATTAACGTCGTTATTATCGTCGTTAATATCGTCGTTAATATCGTCATTATCATCGTTGTTATCGTCCTTATTATCCTCATAGTTATCGTCGTTAATATCGTCGTTATTTTGTCATAAACATCGTCGCTAATGTCGTCGTTATTATCGTCATTATCATCGTTGTTATCGTCCTTATCATCCTCATAATTATCGTCGTTAATATCGTCGTTATTTTGTCATAATCATTGTCGTTAATGTCGTCGTTATTATCGTCATTATCTTCGTTGTTATCGTCCTTATTATCCTCATAATTATCGTCGTTAATATCGTAGTTATTTTGTCATAAACATCGTCGCTAATGTCGTCGTTATTATCGTCATTATCATCGTTGTTATCGTCCTTATCATCCTCATAATTATCGTCGTTAATATCGTCGTTATTTTGTCATAATCATCGTCGTTAATGTCGTCGTTATTATCGTCATTATCATCGTTGTTATCGTCCTTATCATCCTCATAATTATCGTCGTTAATATCGTCGTTATTTTGTCATAATCATCGTCGTTAATGTCGTCGTTATTATCGTCATTATCTACGTTGTTATCGTCATAAATATCATCGATAATATCGTCGTTATTATTGTCATTATCTTCTTTTTATCGTCGTTTTTAACGTCGTTATTATCGTCGTTAATATCGTCGTTAATATCGTCATTATCATCGTTGTTATCGTCCTTATCATCCTCATAATTATCGTCGTTAATATCGTCGTTATTTTGTCATAATCATCGTCGTTAATGTCGTCGTTTTTATCGTCATTATCTACGTTGTTATCGTCATAAATATCATCGATAATATCGTCGTTATTATTGTCATTATCTTCTTTTTATCGTCGTTATTAACGTCGTTATTATCGTCGTTAATATCGTCGTTAATATCGTCATTATCATCGTTGTTATCGTCCTTATCATCCTCATAATTATCGTCGTTAATATCGTCGTTATTTTGTCATAATCATCGTCGTTAATGTCGTCGTTATTATCGTCATTATCATCGTTGTTATCGTCCTTATCATCCTCATAATTATCGTCGTTAATATCGTCGTTATTTTGTCATAATCATCGTCGTTAATGTCGTCGTTATTATCGTCATTATCATCGTTGTTATCGTCCTTATCATCCTCATAATTATCGTCGTTAATATCGTCGTTATTTTGTCATAATCATCGTCGTTAATGTCGTCGTTATTATCGTCATTATCATCGTTGTTATCGTCATAAATATCATCGATAATATCGTCGTTATTATTGTCATTATCTTCTTTTTATCGTCGTTATTATCGTCGTTAATATCGTCGTTAATATCGTCATTATAATCGTTGTTATCGTCCTTGTTATCCTCATAATTATCGTCGTTAATATCGTCGTTATTTTGTCATAATCATCGTCGTTAATGTCGTCGTTATTATCGTCATTATCTACGTTGTTATCGTCATAAATATTATCTTTAATATCGTCGTTAATATCGTCATTATAATCGTTGTTATCGTCGTTATTATCCTCATAATTATCGTCGTTATTATCGTCGTTATTTCGTCATTATCATCGTTGTTATCGTCCTTATCATCCTCATAATTATCGTCGTTAATATCGTCGTTATTTTGTCATAATCATCGTCGTTAATGTCGTCGTTATTATCGTCATTATCATCGTTGTTATCGTCATAAATATCATCGATAATATCGTCGTTATTATTGTCATTATCTTCTTTTTATCGTCGTTATTAACGTCGTTATTATCGTCGTTAATATCGTCGTTAATATCGTCATTATCATCGTTGTTATCGTCCTTATCATCCTCATAATTATCGTCGTTAATATCGTCGTTATTTTGTCATAATTATCGTCGTTAATGTCGTCGTTATTATCGTCATTATCATCGTTGTTATCGTCATAAATATCATCGATAATATCGTCGTTATTATTGTCATTATCTTCTTTTTATCGTCGTTATTAACGTCGTTATTATCGTCGTTAATATCGTCGTTAATATCGTCATTATCATCGTTGTTATCGTCCTTATTATCCTCATAGTTATCGTCGTTAATATCGTCGTTATTTTGTCATAAACATCGTCGCTAATGTCGTCGTTATTATCGTCATTATCATCGTTGTTATCGTCCTTATCATCCTCATAATTATCGTCGTTAATATCGTCGTTATTTTGTCATAATCATTGTCGTTAATGTCGTCGTTATTATCGTCATTATCTTCGTTGTTATCGTCCTTATTATCCTCATAATTATCGTCGTTAATATCGTAGTTATTTTGTCATAAACATCGTCGCTAATGTCGTCGTTATTATCGTCATTATCATCGTTGTTATCGTCCTTATCATCCTCATAATTATCGTCGTTAATATCGTCGTTATTTTGTCATAATCATCGTCGCTAATGTCGTCGTTATTATCGTCGTTATTTCGTCATTATCATCGTTGTTATCGTCCTTATCATCCTCATAATTATCGTCGTTAATATCGTCGTTATTTTGTCATAATCATCGTCGTTAATGTCGTCGTTATTATCGTCATTATCATCGTTGTTATCGTCATAAATATCATCGATAATATCGTCGTTATTATTGTCATTATCTTCTTTTTATCGTCGTTATTAACGTCGTTATTATCGTCGTTAATATCGTCGTTAATATCGTCATTATCATCGTTGTTATCGTCCTTATCATCCTCATAATTATCGTCGTTAATATCGTCGTTATTTTGTCACAATCATCGTCGTTAATGTCGTCGTTATTATCGTCATTATCATCGTTGTTATCGTCTTTATCATCCACATAATTATCGTCGTTAATATCGTCGTTATTTTGTCATAATCATCGTCGTTAATGTCGTCGTTATTATCGTCATTATCTACGTTGTTATCGTCATAAATATCATCGATAATATCGTCGTTATTATTGTCATTATCTTCTTTTTATTGTCGTTATTAACTTCGTTATTATCGTCGTTAATATCGTCGTTAATATCGTCATTATCATCGTTGTTATCGTCCTTAGCATCCTCATAATTATCGTCGTTAATATCGTCGTTATTTTGTCATAATCATCGTCGTTAATGTCGTCGTTATTATCGTCATTATCATCGTTGTTATCGTCATAAAAATCATCGATAATATCGTCGTTATTATTGTCATTATCTTCTTTTTATCGTCGTTATTAACGTCGTTATTATCGTCGTTAATATCGTCGTTAATATCGTCATTATCATCGTTGTTATCGTCCTTATTATCCTCATAGTTATCGTCGTTAATATCGTCGTTATTTTGTCATAAACATCGTCGCTAATGTCGTCGTTATTATCGTCATTATCATCGTTGTTATCGTCCTTATCATCCTCATAATTATCGTCGTTAATATCGTCGTTATTTTGTCATAATCATTGTCGTTAATGTCGTCGTTATTATCGTCATTATCTTCGTTGTTATCGTCCTTATTATCCTCATAATTATCGTCGTTAATATCGTAGTTATTTTGTCATAAACATCGTCGCTAATGTCGTCGTTATTATCGTCATTATCATCGTTGTTATCGTCCTTATCATCCTCATAATTATCGTCGTTAATATCGTCGTTATTTTGTCATAATCATCGTCGTTAATGTCGTCGTTATTATCGTCATTATCATCGTTGTTATCATCCTTATCATCCTCATAATTATCGTCGTTAATATCGTCGTTATTTTGTCATAATCATCGACGATAATGTCGTCGTTATTATCGTCATTATCTACGTTGTTATCGTCATAAATATTATCTTTAATATCGTCGTTATTATTGTCATTATCTTCTTTTTATTGTCTTTATTATCGTCGTTAATATCGTCGTTATTATCGTCGTTAATATCGTCGTTAATATCGTCATTATCATCGTTGTTATCGTCCTTATCATCCTCATAATTATCGTCGTTAATATCGTCGTTATTTTGTCATAATCATCGTCGTTATTATCGTCATTATCTACGTTGTTATCGTCATAAATATCATCGATAATATCGTCGTTATTATTGTCATTATCTTCTTTTTATCGTCGTTTTTAACGTCGTTATTATCGTCGTTAATATCGTCGTTAATATCGTCATTATAATCGTTGTTATCGTCCTTATTTTCCTCATAATTATCGTCGTTAATATCGTCGTTATTTTGTTATAAACATCGTCGCTAATGTCGTTGTTATTATCGTCATTATCATCGTTGTTATCGTCCTTATCATCCTCTTAATTATCGTCGTTAATATCGTCGTTATTTTGTCATAATCATCGTCGTTAATGTCGTCGTTATTATCGTCATTATCATCGTTGTTATCGTCCTTATCATCCTCATAATTATCGTCGTTAATATCGTCGTTATTTTGTCATAATCATCGTCGTTAATGTCGTCGTTATTATCGTCATTATCTACGTTGTTATCGTCATAAATATCATCGATAATATCGTCGTTATTATTGTCATTATCTTCTTTTTATCGTCGTTTTTAACGTCGTTATTATCGTCGTTAATATCGTCGTTAATATTTTCATTATAATCGTTGTTATCGTCCTTATTATCCTCATAATTATCGTCGTTAATATCGTCGTTATTTTGTCATAAACATCGTCGTTAATATCGTCGTTAATATCGTCATTATAATCGTTGTTATCGTCCTTATTATCCTCATAATTATCGTCGTTAATATCGTCGTTATTTTGTCATAAACATCGTCGCTAATGTCGTTGTTATTATCGTCATTCTCATCGTTGTTATCGTCCTTATCATCCTCTTAATTATCGTCGTTAATATCGTCGTTATTTTGTCATAATCATCGTCGTTAATGTCGTCGTTATTATCGTCATTATCATCGTTGTTATCGTCCTTATCATCCTCATAATTATCGTCGTTAATATCGTCGTTATTTTGTCATAATCATCGTCGTTAATGTCGTCGTTATTATCGTCATTATCTACGTTGTTATCGTCATAAATATCATCGATAATATCGTCGTTATTATTGTCATTATCTTCTTTTTATCGTCGTTTTTAACGTCGTTATTATCGTCGTTAATATCGTCGTTAATATCGTCATTATAATCGTTGTTATCGTCCTTATTATCCTCATAATTATCGTCGTTAATATCGTCGTTATTTTGTCATAATCATCGTCGTTAATGTCGTCGTTATTATCGTCATTATCTACGTTGTTATCGTCATAAATATCATCGATAATATCGTCGTTATTATTGTCATTATCTTCTTTTTATCGTCGTTATTAACGTCGTTATTATCGTCGTTAATATCGTCGTTAATATCGTCATTATCATCGTTGTTATCGTCCTTATCATCCTCATAATTATCGTCGTTAATATCGTCGTTATTTTGTCATAATCATCGTCGTTAATGTCGTCGTTATTATCGTCATTATCATCGTTGTTATCGTCAAAAATATCATCGATAATATCGTCGTTATTATTGTTATTATTTTCTTTTTATCGTCGTTATTAACGTCGTTATTATCGTCGTTAATATCGTCGTTAATATCGTCATTATCATCGTTGTTATCGTCCTTATCATCCTCATAATTATCGTCGTTAATATCGTCGTTATTTTGTCATAATCATCGTCGTTAATATCGTCGTTAATATCGTCATTATCATCGTTGTTATCGTCCTTATCATCCTCATAATTATCGTCGTTAATATCGTCGTTATTTTGTCATAATCATCGTCGTTATTATCGTCATTATCTACGTTGTTATCGTCATAAATATCATCGTTAATGTCGTCGTTATTATTGTCATTATCTTCTTTTTATCGTCGTTTTTAACGTCGTTATTATCGTCGTTAATATCGTCGTTAATATCGTCATTATAATCGTTGTTATCGTCCTTATTTTCCTCATAATTATCGTCGTTAATATCGTCGTTATTTTGTCATAAACATCGTCGCTAATGTCGTTGTTATTATCGTCATTATCATCGTTGTTATCGTCCTTATCATCCTCTTAATTATCCTCGTTAATATCGTCGTTATTTTGTCATAATCATCGTCGTTAATGTCGTCGTTATTATCGTCATTATCATCGTTGTTATCGTCCTTATCATCCTCATAATTATCGTCGTTAATATCGTCGTTATTTTGTCATAATCATCGTCGTTAATGTCGTCGTTATTATCGTCATTATCTACGTTGTTATCGTCATAAATATCATCGATAATATCGTCGTTATTATTGTCATTATCTTCTTTTTATCGTCGTTATTAACGTCGTTATTATCGTCGTTAATATCGTCGTTAATATCGTCATTATAATCGTTGTTACCGTCGTTATTATCCTCATAATTATCGTCGTTATTATCGTCGTTATTTCGTCATTATCATCGTTGTTATCGTCCTTATCATCCTCATAATTATCGTCGTTAATATCGTCGTTATTTTGTCATAATCATCGTCGTTAATGTCGTCGTTATTATCGTCATTATCATCGTTGTTATCGTCCTTATCATCCTCATAATTATCGTCGTTAATATCGTCGTTATTTTGTCATAATCATCGTCGTTAATGTCGTCGTTATTATCGTCATTATCTACGTTGTTATCGTCATAAATATCATCGATAATATCGTCGTTATTATTGTCATTATCTTCTTTTTAACGTCGTTATTATCGTCGTTAATATCGTCGTTATTATCGTCGTTAATATCGTCGTTAATATCGTCATTATCATCGTTGTTATCGTCCTTATTATCCTCATAATTATCGTCGTTAATATCGACGTTATTTTGTCATAATCATCGTCGTTAATGTCGTCGTTATTATCGTCATTATCTACGTTGTTATCGTCATAAATATCATCGGTAATATCGTCGTTATTATTGTCATTATCTTCTTTTTATCGTCGTTATTATCGTCGTTATTATCGTCGTTAATATCGTCGTTAATATCGTCATTATCATCGTTGTTATCGTCCTTATTATCCTCATAATTATCGTCGTTAATATCGACGTTATTTTGTCATAATCATCGTCGTTAATGTCGTCGTTATTATCGTCATTATCTACGTTGTTATCGTCATAAATATCATCGATAATATCGTCGTTATTATTGTCATTATCTTCTTTTTATCGTCGTTATTATCGTCGTTATTATCGTCGTTAATATCGTCGTTAATATCGTCATTATCATCGTTGTTATCGTCCTTATCATCCTCATAATTATCGTCGTTAATATCGTCGTTATTTTGTCATAATCATCGTCGTTATTATCGTCATTATCTACGTTGTTATCGTCATAAATATCATCGATAATATCGTCGTTATTATTGTCATTATCTTCTTTTTATCGTCGTTTTTAACGTCGTTATTATCGTCGTTAATATCGTCGTTAATATCGTCATTATAATCGTTGTTATCGTCCTTATTTTCCTCATAATTATCGTCGTTAATATCGTCGTTATTTTGTCATAAACATCGTCGCTAATGTCGTTGTTATTATCGTCATTATCATCGTTGTTATCGTCCTTATCATCCTCTTAATTATCGTCGTTAATATCGTCGTTATTTTGTCATAATCATCGTCGTTAATGTCGTCGTTATTATCGTCATTATCATCGTTGTTATCGTCCTTATCATCCTCATAATTATCGTCGTTAATATCGTCGTTATTTTGTCATAATCATCGTCGTTAATGTCGTCGTTATTATCGTCATTATCTACGTTGTTATCGTCATAAATATCATCGATAATATCGTCGTTATTATTGTCATTATCTTCTTTTTATCGTCGTTTTTAACGTCGTTATTATCGTCGTTAATATCGTCGTTAATATTGTCATTATAATCGTTGTTATCGTCCTTATTATCCTCATAATTATCGTCGTTAATATCGTCGTTATTTTGTCATAAACATCGTCGCTAATGTCGTTGTTATTATCGTCATTCTCATCGTTGTTATCGTCCTTATCATCTTCTTAATTATCGTCGTTAATATCGTCGTTATTTTGTCATAATCATCGTCATTATTGTCGTCGTTATTATCGTCATTATCATCGTTGTTATCGTCCTTATCATCCTCATAATTATCGTCGTTAATATCGTCGTTATTTTGTCATAATCATCGTCGTTAATGTCGTCGTTATTATCGTCATTATCTACGTTGTTATCGTCATAAATATCATCGATAATATCGTCGTTATTATTGTCATTATCTTCTTTTTATCGTCGTTTTTAACGTCGTTATTATCGTCGTTAATATCGTCGTTAATATCGTCATTATAATCGTTGTTATCGTCCTTATTATCCTCATAATTATCGTCGTTAATATCGTCGTTATTTTGTCATAATCATCGTCGTTAATGTCGTCGTTATTATCGTCATTATCTACGTTGTTATCGTCATAAATATCATCGATAATATCGTCGTTATTATTGTCATTATCTTCTTTTTATCGTCGTTATTAACGTCGTTATTATCGTCGTTAATATCGTCGTTAATATCGTCATTATCATCGTTGTTATCGTCCTTATCATCCTCTTAATTATCGTCGTTAATATCGACGTTATTTTGTCATAATCATCGTCGTTAATGTCGTCGTTATTATCGTCATTATCTACGTTGTTATCGTCATAAATATCATCGGTAATATCGTCGTTATTATTGTCATTATCTTCTTTTTATCGTCGTTATTATCGTCGTTAATATCGTCGTTAATATCGTCATTATCATCGTTGTTATCGTCCTTATTATCCTCATAATTATCGTCGTTAATAACGACGTTATTTTGTCATAATCATCGTCGTTAATGTCGTCGTTATTATCGTCATTATCTACGTTGTTATCGTCATAAATATCATCGATAATATCGTCGTTATTATTGTCATTATCTTCTTTTTATCGTCGTTATTAACGTCGTTATTATCGTCGTTAATATCGTCGTTAATATCGTCATTATCATCGTTGTTATCGTCCTTATCATCCTCATAATTATCGTCGTTAATATCGTCGTTATTTTGTCATAATCATCGTCGTTATTATCGTCATTATCTACGTTGTTATCGTCATAAATATCATCGATAATATCGTCGTTATTATTGTCATTATCTTCTTTTTATCGTCGTTTTTAACGTCGTTATTATCGTCGTTAATATCGTCGTTAATATCGTCATTATAATCGTTGTTATCGTCCTTATTTTCCTCATAATTATCGTCGTTAATATCGTCGTTATTTTGTCATAAACATCGTCGCTAATGTCGTTGTTATTATCGTCATTATCATCGTTGTTATCGTCCTTATCATCCTCTTAATTATCGTCGTTAATATCGTCGTTATTTTGTCATAATCATCGTCGTTAATGTCGTCGTTATTATCGTCATTATCATCGTTGTTATCGTCCTTATCATCCTCATAATTATCGTCGTTAATATCGTCGTTATTTTGTCATAATCATCGTCGTTAATGTCGTCGTTATTATCGTCATTATCTACGTTGTTATCGTCATAAATATCATCGATAATATCGTCGTTATTATTGTCATTATCTTCTTTTTATCGTCGTTTTTAACGTCGTTATTATCGTCGTTAATATCGTCGTTAATATTGTCATTATAATCGTTGTTATCGTCCTTATTATCCTCATAATTATCGTCGTTAATATCGTCGTTATTTTGTCATAAACATCGTCGTTAATGTCGTCGTTATTATCGTCATTATCTACGTTGTTATCGTCATAAATATCATCGGTAATATCGTCGTTATTATTGTCATTATCTTCTTTTTATCGTCGTTATTATCGTCGTTATTATCGTCGTTAATATCGTCGTTAATATCGTCATTATCATCGTTGTTATCGTCCTTATTATCCTCATAATTATCGTCGTTAATATCGACGTTATTTTGTCATAATCATCGTCGTTAATGTCGTCGTTATTATCGTCATTATCTACGTTGTTATCGTCATAAATATCATCGATAATATCGTCGTTATTATTGTCATTATCTTCTTTTTATCGTCGTTATTATCGTCGTTATTATCGTCGTTAATATCGTCGTTAATATCGTCATTATCATCGTTGTTATCGTCCTTATCATCCTCATAATTATCGTCGTTAATATCGTCGTTATTTTGTCATAATCATCGTCGTTATTATCGTCATTATCTACGTTGTTATCGTCATAAATATCATCGATAATATCGTCGTTATTATTGTCATTATCTTCTTTTTATCGTCGTTTTTAACGTCGTTATTATCGTCGTTAATATCGTCGTTAATATCGTCATTATAATCGTTGTTATCGTCCTTATTTTCCTCATAATTATCGTCGTTAATATCGTCGTTATTTTGTCATAAACATCGTCGCTAATGTCGTTGTTATTATCGTCATTATCATCGTTGTTATCGTCCTTATCATCCTCTTAATTATCGTCGTTAATATCGTCGTTATTTTGTCATAATCATCGTCGTTAATGTCGTCGTTATTATCGTCATTATCATCGTTGTTATCGTCCTTATCATCCTCATAATTATCGTCGTTAATATCGTCGTTATTTTGTCATAATCATCGTCGTTAATGTCGTCGTTATTATCGTCATTATCTACGTTGTTATCGTCATAAATATCATCGATAATATCGTCGTTATTATTGTCATTATCTTCTTTTTATCGTCGTTTTTAACGTCGTTATTATCGTCGTTAATATCGTCGTTAATATTGTCATTATAATCGTTGTTATCGTCCTTATTATCCTCATAATTATCGTCGTTAATATCGTCGTTATTTTGTCATAAACATCGTCGCTAATGTCGTTGTTATTATCGTCATTCTCATCGTTGTTATCGTCCTTATCATCTTCTTAATTATCGTCGTTAATATCGTCGTTATTTTGTCATAATCATCGTCGTTATTGTCGTCGTTATTATCGTCATTATCATCGTTGTTATCGTCCTTATCATCCTCATAATTATCGTCGTTAATATCGTCGTTATTTTGTCATAATCATCGTCGTTAATGTCGTCGTTATTATCGTCATTATCTACGTTGTTATCGTCATAAATATCATCGATAATATCGTCGTTATTATTGTCATTATCTTCTTTTTATCGTCGTTTTTAACGTCGTTATTATCGTCGTTAATATCGTCGTTAATATCGTCATTATAATCGTTGTTATCGTCCTTATTATCCTCATAATTATCGTCGTTAATATCGTCGTTATTTTGTCATAATCATCGTCGTTAATGTCGTCGTTATTATCGTCATTATCTACGTTGTTATCGTCATAAATATCATCGATAATATCGTCGTTATTATTGTCATTATCTTCTTTTTATCGTCGTTATTAACGTCGTTATTATCGTCGTTAATATCGTCGTTAATATCGTCATTATCATCGTTGTTATCGTCCTTATCATCCTCTTAATTATCGTCGTTAATAACGACGTTATTTTGTCATAATCATCGTCGTTAATGTCGTCGTTATTATCGTCATTATCTACGTTGTTATCGTCATAAATATCATCGGTAATATCGTCGTTATTATTGTCATTATCTTCTTTTTATCGTCGTTATTATCGTCGTTAATATCGTCGTTAATATCGTCATTATCATCGTTGTTATCGTCCTTATTATCCTCATAATTATCGTCGTTAATATCGACGTTATTTTGTCATAATCATCGTCGTTAATGTCGTCGTTATTATCGTCATTATCTACGTTGTTATCGTCATAAATATCATCGATAATATCGTCGTTATTATTGTCATTATCTTCTTTTTATCGTCGTTATTAACGTCGTTATTATCGTCGTTAATATCGTCGTTAATATCGTCATTATCATCGTTGTTATCGTCCTTATCATCCTCATAATTATCGTCGTTAATATCGTCGTTATTTTGTCATAATCATCGTCGTTATTATCGTCATTATCTACGTTGTTATCGTCATAAATATCATCGATAATATCGTCGTTATTATTGTCATTATCTTCTTTTTATCGTCGTTTTTAACGTCGTTATTATCGTCGTTAATATCGTCGTTAATATCGTCATTATAATCGTTGTTATCGTCCTTATTTTCCTCATAATTATCGTCGTTAATATCGTCGTTATTTTGTCATAAACATCGTCGCTAATGTCGTTGTTATTATCGTCATTATCATCGTTGTTATCGTCCTTATCATCCTCTTAATTATCGTCGTTAATATCGTCGTTATTTTGTCATAATCATCGTCGTTAATGTCGTCGTTATTATCGTCATTATCATCGTTGTTATCGTCCTTATCATCCTCATAATTATCGTCGTTAATATCGTCGTTATTTTGTCATAATCATCGTCGTTAATGTCGTCGTTATTATCGTCATTATCTACGTTGTTATCGTCATAAATATCATCGATAATATCGTCGTTATTATTGTCATTATCTTCTTTTTATCGTCGTTTTTAACGTCGTTATTATCGTCGTTAATATCGTCGTTAATATTGTCATTATAATCGTTGTTATCGTCCTTATTATCCTCATAATTATCGTCGTTAATATCGTCGTTATTTTGTCATAAACATCGTCGCTAATGTCGTTGTTATTATCGTCATTCTCATCGTTGTTATCGTCCTTATCATCTTCTTAATTATCGTCGTAAATATCGTCGTTATTTTGTCATAATCATCGTCGTTATTATCGTCATTATCTACGTTGTTATCGTCATAAATATCATCGATAATATCGTCGTTATTATTGTCATTATCTTCTTTTTATCGTCGTTTTTAACGTCGTTATTATCGTCGTTAATATCGTCGTTAATATCGTCATTATAATCGTTGTTATCGTCCTTATTATCCTCATAATTATCGTCGTTAATATCGTCGTTATTTTGTCATAATCATCGTCGTTAATGTCGTCGTTATTATCGTCATTATCTACGTTGTTATCGTCATAAATATCATCGATAATATCGTCGTTATTATTGTCATTATCTTCTTTTTATCGTCGTTATTAACGTCGTTATTATCGTCGTTAATATCGTCGTTAATATCGTCATTATCATCGTTGTTATCGTCCTTATCATCCTCTTAATTATCGTCGTTAATATCGTCGTTATTTTGTCATAATCATCGTCGTTAATGTCGTCGTTATTATCGTCATTATCATCGTTGTTATCGTCCTTATCATCCTCATTATTATCGTCGTTAATATCGTCGTTATTTTGTCATAATCATCGTCGTTAATGTCGTCGTTATTATCGTCATTATCTACGTTGTTATCGTCATAAATATCATCGATAATATCGTCGTTATTATTGTCATTATCTTCTTTCTATCGTCGTTTTTAACGTCGTTATTAACGTCGTTAATATCGTCGTTAATATCGTCATTATCATCGTTGTTATCGTCCTTATTATCCTCATAATTATCGTCGTTAATATCGTCGTTATTTTGTCACAATCATCGTCGTTAATGTCGTCGTTATTATCGTCATTATCATCGTTGTTATCGTCCTTATCATCCTCATAATTATCGTCGTTAATATCGTCGTTATTTTGTCATAATCATCGTCGTTAATGTCGTCGTTATTATCGTCATTATCTACGTTGTTATCGTCATAAATATCATCGATAATATCGTCGTTATTATTGTCATTATCTTCTTTTTATCGTCGTTATTAACGTCGTTATTATCGTCGTTAATATCGTCGTTAATATCGTCATTATCATCGTTGTTATCGTCCTTATCATCCTCATAATTATCGTCGTTAATATCGTCGTTATTTTGTCATAATCATCGTCGTTAATGTCGTCGTTATTATCGTCATTATCTACGTTGTTATCGTCATAAATATCATCGATAATATCGTCGTTATTATTGTCATTATCTTCTTTTTATCGTCGTTATTAACGTCGTTATTATCGTCGTTAATATCGTCGTTAATATCGTCATTATCATCGTTGTTATCGTCCTTATCATCCTCATAATTATCGTCGTTAATATCGTCGTTATTTTGTCATAATCATCGTCGTTAATGTCGTCGTTATTATCGCCATTATCATCGTTGTTATCGTCATAAATATCATCGATAATATCGTCGTTATTATTGTCATTATCTTCTTTTTATCGTCGTTATTAACGTCGTTATTATCGTCGTTAATATCGTCGTTAATATCGTCATTATCATCGTTGTTATCGTCCTTATCATCCTCATAATTATCGTCGTTAATATCGTCGTTATTTTGTCACAATCATCGTCGTTAATGTCGTCGTTATTATCGTCATTATCATCGTTGTTATCGTCCTTATCATCCTCATAATTATCGTCGTTAATATCGTCGTTATTTTGTCATAATCATCGTCGTTAATGTCGTCGTTATTATCGTCATTATCTACGTTGTTATCGTCATAAATATCATCGATAATATCGTCGTTATTATTGTCATTATCTTCTTTTTATCGTCGTTATTAACGTCGTTATTATCGTCGTTAATATCGTCGTTAATATCGTCATTATCATCGTTGTTATCGTCCTTATCATCCTCATAATTATCGTCGTTAATATCGTCGTTATTTTGTCATAATCATCGTCGTTATTATCGTCATTATCTACGTTGTTATCGTCATAAATATCATCGATAATATCGTCGTTATTATTGTCATTATCTTCTTTTTATCGTCGTTTTTAACGTCGTTATTATCGTCGTTAATATCGTCGTTAATATCGTCATTATAATCGTTGTTATCGTCCTTATTTTCCTCATAATTATCGTCGTTAATATCGTCGTTATTTTGTCATAAACATCGTCGCTAATGTCGTTGTTATTATCGTCATTATCATCGTTGTTATCGTCCTTATCATCCTCTTAATTATCGTCGTTAATATCGTCGTTATTTTGTCATAATCATCGTCGTTAATGTCGTCGTTATAATCGTCATTATCATCGTTGTTATCGTCCTTATCATCCTCATAATTATCGTCGTTAATATCGTCGTTATTTTGTCATAATCATCGTCGTTAATGTCGTCGTTATTATCGTCATTATCTACGTTGTTATCGTCATAAATATCATCGATAATATCGTCGTTATTATTGTCATTATCTTCTTTTTATCGTCGTTTTTAACGTCGTTATTATCGTCGTTAATATCGTCGTTAATATTGTCATTATAATCGTTGTTATCGTCCTTATTATCCTCATAATTATCGTCGTTAATATCGTCGTTATTTTGTCATAAACATCGTCGCTAATGTCGTTGTTATTATCGTCATTCTCATCGTTGTTATCGTCCTTATCATCTTCTTAATTATCGTCGTTAATATCGTCGTTATTTTGTCATAATCATCGTCGTTATTGTCGTCGTTATTATCGTCATTATCATCGTTGTTATCGTCCTTATCATCCTCAGAATTATCGTCGTTAATATCGTCGTTATTTTGTCATAATCATCGTCGTTAATGTCGTCGTTATTATCGTCATTATCTACGTTGTTATCGTCATAAATATCATCGATAATATCGTCGTTATTATTGTCATTATCTTCTTTTTATCGTCGTTTTTAACGTCGTTATTATCGTCGTTAATATCGTCGTTAATATCGTCATTATAATCGTTGTTATCGTCCTTATTATCCTCATAATTATCGTCGTTAATATCGTCGTTATTTTGTCATAATCATCGTCGTTAATGTCGTCGTTATTATCGTCATTATCTACGTTGTTATCGTCATAAATATCATCGATAATATCGTCGTTATTATTGTCATTATCTTCTTTTTATCGTCGTTATTAACGTCGTTATTATCGTCGTTAATATCGTCGTTAATATCGTCATTATCATCGTTGTTATCGTCCTTATCATCCTCTTAATTATCGTCGTTAATATCGTCGTTATTTTGTCATAATCATCGTCGTTAATGTCGTCGTTATTATCGTCATTATCATCGTTGTTATCGTCCTTATCATCCTCATAATTATCGTCGTTAATATCGTCGTTATTTTGTCATAATCATCGTCGTTAATGTCGTCGTTATTATCGTCATTATCTACGTTGTTATCGTCATAAATATCATCGATAATATCGTCGTTATTATTGTCATTATCTTCTTTCTATCGTCGTTTTTAACGTCGTTATTAACGACGATAATATCGTCGTTAATATCGTCATTATCATCGTTGTTATCGTCCTTATTATCCTCATAATTATCGTCGTTAATATCGTCGTTATTTTGTCACAATCATCGTCGTTAATGTCGTCGTTATTATCGTCATTATCATCGTTGTTATCGTCCTTATCATCCTCATAATTATCGTCGTTAATATCGTCGTTATTTTGTCATAATCATCGTCGTTAATGTCGTCGTTATTATCGTCATTATCTACGTTGTTATCGTCATAAATATCATCGATAATATCGTCGTTATTATTGTCATTATCTTCTTTTTATCGTCGTTATTAACGTCGTTATTATCGTCGTTAATATCGTCGTTAATATCGTCATTATCATCGTTGTTATCGTCCTTATCATCCTCATAATTATCGTCGTTAATATCGTCGTTATTTTGTCATAATCATCGTCGTTAATGTCGTCGTTATTATCGTCATTATCTACGTTGTTATCGTCATAAATATCATCGATAATATCGTCGTTATTATTGTCATTATCTTCTTTTTATCGTCGTTATTAACGTCGTTATTATCGTCGTTAATATCGTCGTTAATATCGTCATTATCATCGTTGTTATCGTCCTTATCATCCTCATAATTATCGTCGTTAATATCGTCGTTATTTTGTCATAATCATCGTCGTTAATGTCGTCGTTATTATCGTCATTATCTACGTTGTTATCGTCATAAATATCATCGATAATATCGTCGTTATTATTGTCATTATCTTCTTTTTATCGTCGTTATTAACGTCGTTATTATCGTCGTTAATATCGTCGTTAATATCGTCATTATCATCGTTGTTATCGTCCTTATCATCCTCATAATTATCGTCGTTAATATCGTCGTTATTTTGTCATAATCATCGTCGTTAATGTCGTCGTTATTATCGCCATTATCATCGTTGTTATCGTCATAAATATCATCGATAATATCGTCGTTATTATTGTCATTATCTTCTTTTTATCGTCGTTATTAACGTCGTTATTATCGTCGTTAATATCGTCGTTATTATCGTCGTTAATATCGTTATTATCATCGTTGTTATCGTCCTTATTATCCTCATAATTATCGTCGTTAATATCGTCGTTATTTTGTCACAATCATCGTCGTTAATGTCGTCGTTATTATCGTCATTATCATCGTTGTTATCGTCCTTATCATCCTCATAATTATCGTCGTTAATATCGTCGTTATTTTGTCATAATCATCGTCGTTAATGTCGTCGTTATTATCGTCATTATCTACGTTGTTATCGTCATAAATATCATCGATAATATCGTCGTTATTATTGTCATTATCTTCTTTTTATCGTCGTTATTAACGTCGTTATTATCGTCGTTAATATCGTCGTTAATATCGTCATTATCATCGTTGTTATCGTCCTTATTATCCTCATAATTATCGTCGTTAATATCGTCGTTATTTTGTCATAATCATCGTCGTTAATGTCGTCGTTATTATCGTCATTATCATCGTTGTTATCGTCATAAATATCATCGATAATATCGTCGTTATTATTGTCATTATCTTCTTTTTATCGTCGTTATTAACGTCGTTACTATCGTCGTTAATATCGTCGTTAATATCGTCATTATCATCGTTGTTATCGTCCTTATTATCCTCATAGTTTTCGTCGTTAATATCGTCGTTATTTTGTCATAAACATCGTCGCTAATGTCGTCGTTATTATCGTCATTATCTACGTTGTTATCGTCATAAATATCATCGATAATATCGTCGTTATTATTGTCATTATCTTCTTTTTATCGTCGTTTTTAACGTCGTTATTATCGTCGTTAATATCGTCGTTATTATCGTCATTATCATCGTTGTTATCGTCGTTATTATCCGCATAATTATCGTCGTTATTATCGTCGTTATTATCGTCATTGTCATCGTTGTTATCGTCGTTATTTTCCTCATAATTATCGTCGTTATTATCGTCGTTATTTCGTCATTATCATCGTTGTTATCGTCGTTATTATCGTCGTTAATATCGTCATTATCATCGTTGTTATCGTCGTTATTATCGTCGTTAATATCGTCATTATCATCGTTGTTATCGTCCTTATCATCCTCATAATTATCGTCGTTAATATCGTCGTTATTTTGTCATAATCATCGTCATTAATGTCGTCGTTATTATCGTCATTATCTACGTTGTTATTGTCATAAATATCATCGATAATATCGTCGTTATTATTGTCATTATCTTCTTTTTATTGTCTTTATTATCGTCGTTAATATCGTCGTTATTATCGTCGTTAATATCGTCGTTATTATCGTCATTATCATCGTTGTTATCGTCCTTATTATCCTCATAATTATCGTCGTTAATATCGTCGTTATTTTGTCATAATCATCGTCGTTAATGTCGTCGTTATTATAGTCATTATCTACGTTGTTATCGTCATAAATATCATCGATAATATCGTCGTTATTATTGTCATTATCTTCCTTTTATCGTCGTTATTAACGTCGTTATTATCGTCGTTAATATCGTCGTTAATATCGTCATTATCATCGTTGTTATCGTCCTTATTATCCTCATAGTTATCGTCGTTAATATCGTCGTTATTTTGTCATAAACATCGTCGCTAATGTCGTCGTTATTATCGTCATTATCTACGTTGTTATCGTCATAAATATCATCGATAATATCGTCGTTATTATTGTCATTATCTTCTTTTTATCGTCGTTTTTAACGTCGTTATTATCGTCGTTAATATCGTCGTTAATATCGTCATTATCATCGTTGTTATCGTCCTTATTATCCTCATAATTATCGTCGTTAATATCGTCGTTATTTTGTCATAAACATCGTCGCTAATGTCGTCGTTATTATCGTCATTATCATCGTTGTTATCGACCTTATCATCCTCATAATTATCGTCGTTAATATCGTCGTTATTTTGTCATAATCATCGTCACTAATGTCGTCGTTATTATCGTCATTATCTACGTTGTTATCGTCATAAATATTATCTTTAATATCGTCGTTATTATTGTCATTATCTTCTTTTTATTGTCTTTATTATCGTCGTTAATATTGTCGTTATTATCGTCGTTTATGTCGTCGTTATTATCGTCATTATCTTCGTTGTTATCGTCATAAATATCATCGATAATATCGTCGTTATTATTGTCATTATCTTCTTTTTATCGTCGTTATTAACGTCGTTATTATCGTCGTTAATATCGTCGTTAATATCGTCATTATCATCGTTGTTATCGTCCTTATTATCCTCATAGTTTTCGTCGTTAATATCGTCGTTATTTTGTCATAAACATCGTCGCTAATGTCGTCGTTATTATCGTCATTATCTACGTTGTTATCGTCATAAATATCATCGATAATATCGTCGTTATTATTGTCATTATCTTCTTTTTATCGTCGTTTTTAACGTCGTTATTATCGTCGTTAATATCGTCGTTATTATCGTTATTATCATCGTTGTTATCGTCGTTATTATCCGCATAATTATCGTCGTTATTATCGTCATTGTCATCGTTGTTATCGTCGTTATTTTCCTCATAATTATCGTCGTTATTATCGTCGTTATTTCGTCATTATCATCGTTGTTATCGTCGTTATTATCGTCGAGAATATCGTCATTATCATCGTTGTTATCGTCGTTATTATCGTCGTTAATATCGTCATTATCATCGTTGTTATCGTCCTTATCATCCTCATAATTATCGTCGTTAATATCGTCGTTATTTTGTCATAAACATCGTCGCTAATGTCGTCGTTATTATCGTCATTATCATCGTTGTTATCGTCCTTATCATCCTCATAATTATCGTCGTTAATATCGTCGTTATTTTGTCATAATCATCGTCACTAATGTCGTCGTTATTATCGTCATTATCTACGTTGTTATCGTCATAAA
The DNA here is from genome assembly GCA_911387685.1 of Dolichovespula media. Taxonomy (NCBI): domain Eukaryota; kingdom Metazoa; phylum Arthropoda; class Insecta; order Hymenoptera; family Vespidae; genus Dolichovespula; species Dolichovespula media. The sequence goes on along the minus strand of CAJVQJ010000020.1, from coordinate 109,725 downwards.
TATTATCTTTAATATCGTCGTTATTATTGTCATTATCTTCTTTTTATTGTCTTTATTATCGTCGTTAATATCGTCGTTATTATCGTCGTTAATATCGTCGTTATTATCGTCATTATCATCGTTGTTATCGTCCTTATTATCCTCATAATTATCGTCGTTAATATCGTCGTTATTTTGTCATAATCATCGTCGTTAATGTCGTCGTTATAATCGTCATTATCTACGTTGTTATCGTCATAAATATCATCGATAATATCGTCGTTATTATTGTCATTATCTTCTTTTTATCGTCGTTATTAACGTCGTTATTATCGTCGTTAATATCGTCGTTATTATCGTCGTTAATATCGTTATTATCATCGTTGTTATCGTCCTTATTATCCTCATAATTATCGTCGATAATATCGTCGTTATTTTGTCACAATCATCGTCGTTAATGTCGTCGTTATTATCGTCATTATCATCGTTGTTATCGTCCTTATTATCCTCATAATTATCGTCGTTAATATCGTCGTTATTTTGTCATAATCATCGTCGTTAATGTCGTCGTTATTATCGTCATTATCTACGTTGTTATCGTCATAAATATCATCGATAATATCGTCGTTATTATTGTCATTATCTTCTTTTTATCGTCGTTTTTAACGTCGTTATTATCGTCGTTAATATCGTCGTTAATATTGTCATTATAATCGTTGTTATCGTCCTTATTATCCTCATAATTATCGTCGTTAATATCGTCGTTATTTTGTCATAAACATCGTCGCTAATGTCGTTGTTATTATCGTCATTCTCATCGTTGTTATCGTCCTTATCATCTTCTTAATTATCGTCGTTAATATCGTCGTTATTTTGTCATAATCATCGTCGTTATTGTCGTCGTTATTATCGTCATTATCATCGTTGTTATCGTCCTTATCATCCTCATAATTATCGTCGTTAATATCGTCGTTATTTTGTCATAATCATCGTCGTTAATGTCGTCGTTATTATCGTCATTATCTACGTTGTTATCGTCATAAATATCATCGATAATATCGTCGTTATTATTGTCATTATCTTCTTTTTATCGTCGTTTTTAACGTCGTTATTATCGTCGTTAATATCGTCATTATAATCGTTGTTATCGTCCTTATTATCCTCATAATTATCGTCGTTAATATCGTCGTTATTTTGTCATAATCATCGTCGTTAATGTCGTCGTTATTATCGTCATTATCTACGTTGTTATCGTCATAAATATCATCGATAATATCGTCGTTATTATTGTCATTATCTTCTTTTTATCGTCGTTATTAACGTCGTTATTATCGTCGTTAATATCGTCGTTAATATCGTCATTATCATCGTTGTTATCGTCCTTATCATCCTCTTAATTATCGTCGTTAATATCGTCGTTATTTTGTCATAATCATCGTCGTTAATGTCGTCGTTATTATCGTCATTATCATCGTTGTTATCGTCCTTATCATCCTCATAATTATCGTCGTTAATATCGTCGTTATTTTGTCATAATCATCGTCGTTAATGTCGTCGTTATTATCGTCATTATCTACGTTGTTATCGTCATAAATATCATCGATAATATCGTCGTTATTATTGTCATTATCTTCTTTCTATCGTCGTTTTTAACGTCGTTATTAACGTCGTTAATATCGTCGTTAATATCGTCATTATCATCGTTGTTATCGTCCTTATTATCCTCATAATTATCGTCGTTAATATCGTCGTTATTTTGTCACAATCATCGTCGTTAATGTCGTCGTTATTATCGTCATTATCATCGTTGTTATCGTCCTTATCATCCTCATAATTATCGTCGTTAATATCGTCGTTATTTTGTCATAATCATCGTCGTTAATGTCGTCGTTATTATCGTCATTATCTACGTTGTTATCGTCATAAATATCATCGATAATATCGTCGTTATTATTGTCATTATCTTCTTTTTATCGTCGTTATTAACGTCGTTATTATCGTCGTTAATATCGTCGTTAATATCGTCATTATCATCGTTGTTATCGTCCTTATCATCCTCATAATTATCGTCGTTAATATCGTCGTTATTTTGTCATAATCATCGTCGTTAATGTCGTCGTTATTATCGTCATTATCTACGTTGTTATCGTCATAAATATCATCGATAATATCGTCGTTATTATTGTCATTATCTTCTTTTTATCGTCGTTATTAACGTCGTTATTATCGTCGTTAATATCGTCGTTAATATCGTCATTATCATCGTTGTTATCGTCCTTATTATCCTCATAATTATCGTCGTTAATATCGTCGTTATTTTGTCATAATCATCGTCGTTAATGTCGTCGTTATTATCGCCATTATCATCGTTGTTATCGTCATAAATATCATCGATAATATCGTCGTTATTATTGTCATTATCTTCTTTTTATCGTCGTTATTAACGTCGTTATTATCGTCGTTAATATCGTCGTTAATATCGTCATTATCATCGTTGTTATCGTCCTTATCATCCTCATAATTATCGTCGTTAATATCGTCGTTATTTTGTCACAATCATCGTCGTTAATGTCGTCGTTATTATCGTCATTATCATCGTTGTTATCGTCCTTATCATCCTCATAATTATCGTCGTTAATATCGTCGTTATTTTGTCATAATCATCGTCGTTAATGTCGTCGTTATTATCGTCATTATCTACGTTGTTATCGTCATAAATATCATCGATAATATCGTCGTTATTATTGTCATTATCTTCTTTTTATCGTCGTTATTAACGTCGTTATTATCGTCGTTAATATCGTCGTTAATATCGTCATTATCATCGTTGTTATCGTCCTTATTATCCTCATAATTATCGTCGTTAATATCGTCGTTATTTTGTCATAATCATCGTCGTTAATGTCGTCGTTATTATCGTCATTATCATCGTTGTTATCGTCATAAATATCATCGATAATATCGTCGTTATTATTGTCATTATCTTCTTTTTATCGTCGTTATTAACGTCGTTACTATCGTCGTTAATATCGTCGTTAATATCGTCATTATCATCGTTGTTATCGTCCTTATTATCCTCATAGTTTTCGTCGTTAATATCGTCGTTATTTTGTCATAAACATCGTCGCTAATGTCGTCGTTATTATCGTCATTATCTACGTTGTTATCGTCATAAATATCATCGATAATATCGTCGTTATTATTGTCATTATCTTCTTTTTATCGTCGTTTTTAACGTCGTTATTATCGTCGTTAATATCGTCGTTATTATCGTTATTATCATCGTTGTTATCGTCGTTATTATCCGCATAATTATCGTCGTTATTATCGTCGTTATTATCGTCATTGTCATCGTTGTTATCGTCGTTATTTTCCTCATAATTATCGTCGTTATTATCGTCGTTATTTCGTCATTATCATCGTTGTTATCGTCGTTATTATCGTCGTTAATATCGTCATTATCATCGTTGTTATCGTCGTTATTATCGTCGTTAATATCGTCATTATCATCGTTGTTATCGTCCTTATCATCCTCATAATTATCGTCGTTAATATCGTCGTTATTTTGTCATAATCATCGTCATTAATGTCGTCGTTATTATCGTCATTATCTACGTTGTTATTGTCATAAATATCATCGATAATATCGTCGTTATTATTGTCATTATCTTCTTTTTATTGTCTTTATTATCGTCGTTAATATCGTCGTTATTATCGTCGTTAATATCGTCGTTATTATCGTCATTATCATCGTTGTTATCGTCCTTATTATCCTCATAATTATCGTCGTTAATATCGTCGTTATTTTGTCATAATCATCGTCGTTAATGTCGTCGTTATTATAGTCATTATCTACGTTGTTATCGTCATAAATATCATCGATAATATCGTCGTTATTATTGTCATTATCTTCCTTTTATCGTCGTTATTAACGTCGTTATTATCGTCGTTAATATCGTCGTTAATATCGTCATTATCATCGTTGTTATCGTCCTTATTATCCTCATAGTTATCGTCGTTAATATCGTCGTTATTTTGTCATAAACATCGTCGCTAATGTCGTCGTTATTATCGTCATTATCTACGTTGTTATCGTCATAAATATCATCGATAATATCGTCGTTATTATTGTCATTATCTTCTTTTTATCGTCGTTTTTAACGTCGTTATTATCGTCGTTAATATCGTCGTTAATATCGTCATTATCATCGTTGTTATCGTCCTTATTATCCTCATAATTATCGTCGTTAATATCGTCGTTATTTTGTCATAAACATCGTCGCTAATGTCGTCGTTATTATCGTCATTATCATCGTTGTTATCGTCCTTATCATCCTCATAATTATCGTCGTTAATATCGTCGTTATTTTGTCATAATCATCGTCACTAATGTCGTCGTTATTATCGTCATTATCTACGTTGTTATCGTCATAAATATTATCTTTAATATCGTCGTTATTATTGTCATTATCTTCTTTTTATTGTCTTTATTATCGTCGTTAATATTGTCGTTATTATCGTCGTTAATGTCGTCGTTATTATCGTCATTATCTTCGTTGTTATCGTCATAAATATCATCGATAATATCGTCGTTATTATTGTCATTATCTTCTTTTTATCGTCGTTATTAACGTCGTTATTATCGTCGTTAATATCGTCGTTAATATCGTCATTATCATCGTTGTTATCGTCCTTATTATCCTCATAGTTTTCGTCGTTAATATCGTCGTTATTTTGTCATAAACATCGTCGCTAATGTCGTCGTTATTATCGTCATTATCTACGTTGTTATCGTCATAAATATCATCGATAATATCGTCGTTATTATTGTCATTATCTTCTTTTTATCGTCGTTTTTAACGTCGTTATTATCGTCGTTAATATCGTCGTTATTATCGTTATTATCATCGTTGTTATCGTCGTTATTATCCGCATAATTATCGTCGTTATTATCGTCATTGTCATCGTTGTTATCGTCGTTATTTTCCTCATAATTATCGTCGTTATTATCGTCGTTATTTCGTCATTATCATCGTTGTTATCGTCGTTATTATCGTCGAGAATATCGTCATTATCATCGTTGTTATCGTCGTTATTATCGTCGTTAATATCGTCATTATCATCGTTGTTATCGTCCTTATCATCCTCATAATTATCGTCGTTAATATCGTCGTTATTTTGTCATAAACATCGTCGCTAATGTCGTCGTTATTATCGTCATTATCATCGTTGTTATCGTCCTTATCATCTTCATAATTATCGTCGTTAATATCGTCGTTATTTTGTCATAATCATCGTCACTAATGTCGTCGTTATTATCGTCATTATCTACGTTGTTATCGTCATAAATATTATCTTTAATATCGTCGTTATTATTGTTATTATCTTCTTTTTATTGTCTTTATTATCGTCGTTAATATCGTCGTTATTATCGTCGTTAATTTCGTCGTTATTATCGTCATTATCATCGTTGTTATCGTCCTTATTATCCTCATAATTATCGTCGTTAATATCGTCGTTATTTTGTCATAATCATCGTCGTTAATGTCGTCGTTATAATCGTCATTATCTACGTTGTTATCGTCATAAATATCATCGATAATATCGTCGTTATTATTGTCATTATCTTCTTTTTATCGTCGTTATTAACGTCGTTATTATCGTCGTTAATATCGTCGTTATTATCGTCGTTAATATCGTTATTATCATCGTTGTTATCGTCCTTATTATCCTCATAATTATCGTCGTTAATATCGTCGTTATTTTGTCATAATCATCGTCGTTAATGTCGTCGTTATTATCGTCATTATCTACGTTGTTATCGTCATAAATATCATCGATAATATCGTCGTTATTATTGTTATTATCTTCTTTTTATTGTCTTTATTAACGTCGTTATTATCGTCGTTATTATCGTCGTTAATACCGTCATTATCATCGTTGTTATCGTCCTTATCATCCTCATAATTATCGTCGTTAATATCGTCGTTATTTTGTCACAATCATCGTCGTTAATGTCGTCGTTATTATCGTCATTATCATCGTTGTTATCGTCCTTATCATCCTCATAATTATCGTCGTTAATATCGTCGTTATTTTGTCATAACCATCGTCGTTAATGTCGTCGTTATTATCGTCATTATCTACGTTGTTATCGTCATAAATATTATCGTTAATATCGTCGTTATTATTGTCATTATCTTCTTTTTATTGTCTTTATTATCTTCGTTAATATCGTCGTTATTATCGTCGTTAATATCGTCGTTAATATCGTTATTATCATCGTTGTTATCGTCCTTATTATCCTCATAATTATCGTCGTTAATATCGTCGTTATTTTGTCATAATCATCGTCGTTAATGTCGTCGTTATTATCGTCATTATCTACGTTGTTATCGTCATAAATATCATCGATAATATCGTCGTTATTATTGTCATTATCTTCTTTTTATCGTCGTTATTAACGTCGTTATTATCGTCGTTAATATCGTCGTTAATATCGTCATTATCATCCTTGTTATCGTCCTTATCATCCTCATAATTTTCGTCGTTAATATCGTCGTTATTTTGTCACAATCATCGTCGTTAATGTCGTCGTTATTATCGTCATTATCATCGTTGTTACATTCCTTATCATCCTCATAATTATCGTCGTTAATATCGTCGTTATTTTGTCATAATCATCGTCGTTAATGTCGTCGTTATTATCGTCATTATCATCGTTGTTATCGTCATAAATATCATCGATAATATCGTCGTTATTATTGTCATTATCTTCTTTTTATCGTCGTTATTATCGTCGTTAATATCGTCGTTAATATCGTCGTTAATATCGTCATTTCATCGTTGTTATCGTCCTTATTATCCTCATAATTATCGTCGTTAATATCGTCGTTATTTTGTCATAATCATCGTCGTTAATGTCGTCGTTATTATCGTCATTATCTACGTTGTTATCGTCATAAATATTATCGTTAATATCGTCGTTATTATTGTCATTATCTTCTTTTTATTGTCTTTATTATCGTCGTTAATATCGTCGTTAATATCGTCGTTAATATCGTCATTATCATCGTTTTTATCGTCCTTATTATCCTCATAATTATCGTCGTTAATATCGTCGTTATTTTGTCATAATCATCGTCGTTTATGTCGTCGTTATTATCGTCATTATCTACGTTGTTATCGTCATAAATATCATCGATAATATCGTCGTTATTATTGTCATTATCTTCTTTTTATCGTCGTTATTAACGTCGTTATTATCGTCGTTAATATCGTCATTATCATCGTTGTTATCGTCCTTATTATCCTCATAATTATCGTCGTTAATATCGTCGTTATTTTGTCACAATCATCGTCGTTAATGTCGTCGTTATTATCGTCATTATCATCGTTGTTATCGTCCTTATCATCCTCATAATTATCGTCGTTAATATCGTCGTTATTTTGTCATAATCATCGTCATTAATGTCGTCGTTATTATCGTCATTATCTACGTTGTTATTGTCATAAATATCATCGATAATATCGTCGTTATTATTGTCATTATCTTCTTTTTATTGTCTTTATTATCGTCGTTAATATCGTCGTTATTATCGTCGTTAATATCGTCGTTATTATCGTCATTATCATCGTTGTTATCGTCCTTATTATCCTCATAATTATCGTCGTTAATATCGTCGTTATTTTGTCATAATCATCGTCGTTAATGTCGTCGTTATTATCGTCATTATCTACGTTGTTATCGTCATAAATATCATCGATAATATCGTCGTTATTATTGTCATTATCTTCTTTTTATCGTCGTTAATATCGTCGTTATTATCGTCGTTAATATCGTTATTATCATCGTTGTTATCGTCCTTATTATCCTCATAATTATCGTCGTTAATATCGTCGTTATTTTGTCACAATTATCGTCGTTAATGTCGTCGTTAATATCGTCATTATCATCCTTGTTATCGTCCTTATCATCCTCATAATTATCGTCGTTAATATCGTCGTTATTTTGTCATAATCATCGTCGTTAATGTCGTCGTTATTATCGTCATTATCATCGTTGTTATCGTCATAAATATCATCGATAATATCGTCGTTATTATTGTCATTATCTTCTTTTTATCGTCGTTATTAACGTCGTTATTATCGTCGTTAATATCGTCGTTAATATCGTCATTATCATCCTTGTTATCGTCCTTATCATCCTCATAATTTTCGTCGTTAATATCGTCGTTATTTTGTCACAATCATCGTCGTTAATGTCGTCGTTATTATCGTCATTATCATCGTTGTTATCGTCCTTATCATCCTCATAATTATCGTCGTTAATATCGTCGTTATTTTGTCATAATCATTGACGATAATGTCGTCGTTATTATCGTCATTATCTTCGTTGTTTTCGTCATAATTATCATCGTTAATATCGTCGTTATTATTGTCATTATCTTCTTTTTATCGTCGTTAATATCGTCGTTAATATCGTCGTTAATATCGTCGTTAATATCGTCATTATCATCGTTGTTATCGTCCTTATCATCCTCATAATTATCGTCGTTAATATCGTCGTTATTTTGTCATAATCATCGTCGTTAATGTCGTCGTTATTATCGTCATTATCTACGTTGTTATCGTCATAAATATCATCGATAATATCGTCGTTATTATTGTCATAATCTTCTTTTTATCGTCGTTATTAACGTCGTTATTATCGTCGTTAATATCGTCGTTAATATCGTCATTATCATCGTTGTTATCGTCCTTATTATCCTCATAGTTATCGTCGTTATTTTGTCATAAACATCGTCGCTAATGTCGTCGTTATTAACGTCATTATCTACGTTGTTATCGTCATAAATATCATCGATAATATCGTCGTTATTATTGTCATTATCTTCTTTTTATCGTCGTTTTTAACGTCGTTATTATCGTCGTTAATATCGTCGTTAATATCGTCATTATCATCGTTGTTATCGTCCTTATTATCCTCATAATTATCGTCGTTAATATCGTCGTTATTTTGTCATAAACATCGTCGCTAATGTCGTCGTTATTATCGTCATTATCATCGTTGTTATCGTCCTTATCATCCTCATAATTATCGTCGTTAATATCGTCGTTATTTTGTCATAATCATCGTCACTAATGTCGTCGTTATTATCGTCATTATCTACGTTGTTATCGTCATAAATATTATCTTTAATATCTTCGTTATTATTGTCATTATCTTCTTTTTATCGTCGTTAATATCGTCGTTATTATCGTCGTTAATATCGTTATTATCATCGTTGTTATCGTCCTTATTATCCTCATAATTATCGTCGTTAATATCGTCGTTATTTTGTCACAATTATCGTCGTTAATTTCGTCGTTAATATCGTCATTATCATCCTTGTTATCGTCCTTATCATCCTCATAATTATCGTCGTTAATATCGTCGTTATTTTGTCATAATCATCGTCGTTAATGTCGTCGTTATTATCGTCATTATCTACGTTGTAATCGTCATAAATATCATCGATAATATCGTCGTTATTATTGTCATTATCTTCTTTTTATCGTCGTTATTAACGTCGTTATTATCGTCGTTAATATCGTCGTTAATATCGTCATTATCATCATTGTTATCGTCCTTATCATCCTCATAATTATCGTCGTTAATATCGTCGTTATTTTGTCATAATCATCGTCGTTAATGTCGTCGTTATTATCGTCATTATCATCGTTGTTATCGTCATAAATATCATCGATAATATCGTCGTTATTATTGTCATTATCTTCTTTTTATCGTCGTTATTAACGTCGTTATTATCGTCGTTAATATCGTCGTTAATATCGTCATTATCATCCTTGTTATCGTCCTTATCATCCTCATAATTTTCGTCGTTAATATCGTCGTTATTTTGTCACAATCATCGTCGTTAATGTCGTCGTTATTATCGTCATTTTCATCGTTGTTATCGTCCTTATCATCCTCATAATTATCGTCGTTAATATCGTCGTTATTTTGTCATAATCATTGACGATAATGTCGTCGTTATTATCGTCATTATCTTCGTTGTTTTCGTCATAATTATCATCGTTAATATCGTCGTTATTATTGTCATTATCTTCTTTTTATCGTCGTTAATATCGTCGTTAATATCGTCGTTAATATCGTCGTTAATATCGTCATTATCATCGTTGTTATCGTCCTTATCATCCTCATAATTATCGTCGTTAATATCGTCGTTATTTTGTCATAATCATCGTCGTTAATGTCGTCGTTATTATCGTCATTATCTACGTTGTTATCGTCATAAATATCATCGATAATATCGTCGTTATTATTGTCATTATCTTCTTTTTATCGTCGTTATTAACGTCGTTATTATCGTCGTTAATATCGTCGTTAATATCGTCATTATCATCGTTGTTATCGTCCTTATTATCCTCATAGTTATCGTCGTTATTTTGTCATAAACATCGTCGCTAATGTCGTCGTTATTAACGTCATTATCTACGTTGTTATCGTCATAAATATCATCGATAATATCGTCGTTATTATTGTCATTATCTTCTTTTTATCGTCGTTATTAACGTCGTTATTATCGTCGTTAATATCGTCGTTAATATCGTCATTATCATCCTTGTTATCGTCCTTATCATCCTCATAATTTTCGTCGTTAATATCGTCGTTATTTTGTCACAATCATCGTCGTTAATGTCGTCGTTATTATCGTCATTATCATCGTTGTTATCGTCCTTATCATCCTCATAATTATCGTCGTTAATATCGTCGTTATTTTGTCATAATCATTGACGATAATGTCGTCGTTATTATCGTCATTATCTTCGTTGTTTTCGTCATAATTATCATCGTTAATATCGTCGTTATTTTTGTCATTATCTTCTTTTTATCGTCGTTAATATCGTCGTTAATATCGTCGTTAATATCGTCGTTAATATCGTCATTATCATCGTTGTTATCGTCCTTATCATCCTCATAATTATCGTCGTTAATATCGTCGTTATTTTGTCATAATCATCGTCGTTAATGTCGTCGTTATTATCGTCATTATCTACGTTGTTATCGTCATAAATATCATCGATAATATCGTCGTTATTATTGTCATTATCTTCTTTTTATCGTCGTTATTAACGTCGTTATTATCGTCGTTAATATCGTCGTTAATATCGTCATTATCATCGTTGTTATCGTCCTTATTATCCTCATAGTTATCGTCGTTATTTTGTCATAAACATCGTCGCTAATGTCGTCGTTATTAACGTCATTATCTACGTTGTTATCGTCATAAATATCATCGATAATATCGTCGTTATTATTGTCATTATCTTCTTTTTATCGTCGTTTTTAACGTCGTTATTATCGTCGTTAATATCGTCGTTAATATCGTCATTATCATCGTTGTTATCGTCCTTTTATCCTCATAATTATCGTCGTTAATATCGTCGTTATTTTGTCATAAACATCGTCGCTAATGTCGTCGTTATTATCGTCATTATCATCGTTGTTATCGTCCTTATCATCCTCATAATTATCGTCGTTAATATCGTCGTTCTTTTGTCATAATCATCGTCACTAATGTCGTCGTTATTATCGTCATTATCTACGTTGTTATCGTCATAAATATTATCTTTAATATCTTCGTTATTATTGTCATTATCTTCTTTTTATTGTCTTTATTATCGTCGTTAATATCGTCGTTATTATCGTCGTTAATATCGTCGTTATTATCGTCATTATCATCGTTGTTATCGTCCTTATTATCCTCATAATTATCGTCGTTAATATCGTCGTTATTTTGTCATAATCATCGTCGTTAATGTCGTCGTTATTATCGTCATTATCTACGTTGTTATCGTCATAAATATCATCGATAATATCGTCGTTATTATTGTCATTATCTTCTTTTTATCGTCGTTATTAACGGCGTTATTATCGTCGTTAATATCGTCGTTATTATCGTCGTTAATATCGTTATTATCATCGTTGTTATCGTCCTTATTATCCTCATAATTATCGTCGTTAATATCGTCGTTATTTTGTCATAATCATCGTCGTTAATGTCGTCGTTATTATCGTCATTATCATCGTTGTTATCGTCATAAATATCATCGATAATATCGTCGTTATTATTGTCATTATCTTCTTTTTATCGTCGTTATTAACGTCGTTATTATCGTCGTTAATATCGTCGTTAATATCGTCATTATCATCCTTGTTTTCGTCCTTATCATCCTCATAATTATCGTCGTTAATATCGTCGTTATTTTGTCACAATCATCGTCGTTAATGTCGTCGTTATTATCGTCATTATCATCGTTGTTATCGTCCTTATCATCCTCATAATTATCGTCGTTAATATCGTCGTTATTTTGTCATAATCATCGTCGTTAATGTCGTCGTTATTATCGTCATTATCTACGTTGTTATCGTCATAAATATCATCGATAATATCGTCGTTATTATTGTCATTATCTTCTTTTTATCGTCGTTATTAACGTCGTTATTATCGTCGTTAATATCGTCGTTAATATCGTCATTATCATCGTTGTTATCGTCCTTATTATCCTCATAGTTATCGTCGTTATTTTGTCATAAACATCGTCGCTAATGTCGTCGTTATTAACGTCATTATCTACGTTGTTATCGTCATAAATATCATCGATAATATCGTCGTTATTATTGTCATTATCTTCTTTTTATCGTCGTTTTTAACGTCGTTATTATCGTCGTTAATATCGTCGTTAATATCGTCATTATCATCGTTGTTATCGTCCTTATTATCCTCATAATTATCGTCGTTAATATCGTCGTTATTTTGTCATAAACATCGTCGCTAATGTCGTCGTTATTATCGTCATTATCATCGTTGTTATCGTCCTTATCATCCTCATAATTATCGTCGTTAATATCGTCGTTATTTTGTCATAATCATCGTCACTAATGTCGTCGTTATTATCGTCATTATCTACGTTGTTATCGTCATAAATATTATCTTTAATATCTTCGTTATTATTGTCATTATCTTCTTTTTATTGTCTTTATTATCGTCGTTAATATCGTCGTTATTATCGTCGTTAATATCGTCGTTATTATCGTCATTATCATCGTTGTTATCGTCCTTATTATCCTCATAATTATCGTCGTTAATATCGTCGTTATTTTGTCATAATCATCGTCGTTAATGTCGTCGTTATTATCGTCATTATCTACGTTGTTATCGTCATAAATATCATCGATAATATCGTCGTTATTATTGTCATTATCTTCTTTTTATCGTCGTTATTAACGTCGTTATTATCGTCGTTAATATCGTCGTTATTATCGTCGTTAATATCGTTATTATCATCGTTGTTATCGTCCTTATTATCCTCATAATTATCGTCGTTATTTTGTCATAATCATCGTCGTTAATGTCGTCGTTGTTATCGTCATTATCTACGTTGTTATCGTCATAAATATCATCGATAATATCGTCGTTATTATTGTCATTATCTTCTTTTTATCGTCGTTATTAACGTCGTTATTATCGTCGTTATTATCGTCGTTAATATCGTCATTATCATCGTTGTTATCGTCCTTATTATCCTCATAATTATCGTCGTTAATATCGTCGTTATTTTGTCACAATCATCGTCGTTAATGTCGTCGTTATTATCGTCATTATCATCGTTGTTATCGTCCTTATCATCCTCATAATTATCGTCGTTAATATCGTCGTTATTTTGTCATAATCATCGTCGTTAATGTCGTCGTTATTATCGTCATTATCTACGTTGTTATCGTCATAAATATTATCGTTAATATCGTCGTTATTATTGTCATTATCTTCTTTTTATTGTCTTTATTATCGTCGTTAATATCGTCGTTATTATCGTCGTTAATATCGTCGTTAAAATCGTCATTATCATCGTTGTTATCGTCCTTATTATCCTCATAATTATCGTCGTTAATATCGTCGTTATTTTGTCACAATTATCGTCGTTAATGTCGTCGTTAATATCGTCATTATCATCCTTGTTATCGTCCTTATCATCCTCATAATTATCGTCGTTAATATCGTCGTTATTTTGTCATAATCATCGTCGTTAATGTCGTCGTTATTATCGTCATTATCTACGTTGTTATCGTCATAAATATCATCGATAATATCGTCGTTATTATTGTCATTATCTTCTTTTTATCGTCGTTATTAACGTCGTTATTATCGTCGTTAATATCGTCGTTAATATCGTCATTATCATCATTGTTATCGTCCTTATCATCCTCATAATTATCGTCGTTAATATCGTCGTTATTTTGTCATAATCATCGTCGTTAATGTCGTCGTTATTATCGTCATTATCTACGTTGTTATTGTCATAAATATCATCGATAATATCGTCGTTATTATTGTCATTATCTTCTTTTTATTGTCTTTATTATCGTCGTTAATATCGTCGTTGTTATCGTCGTTATTATCCGCATAATTATCGTCGTTAATATCGTCGTTATTATCGTCATTGTCATCGTTGTTATCGTCGTTATTTTCCTCATAATTATCGTCGTTATTATCGTCGTTATTTCGTCATTATCATCGTTGTTATCGTCGTTATTATCGTCGTTAATATCGTCATTATCATCGTTGTTATCGTCGTTATTATCGTCGTTAATATCGTCATTATCATCGTTGTTATCGTCCTTATCATCCTCATAATTATCGTCGTTAATATCGTCGTTATTTTGTCATAATCATCGTCGTTAATGTCGTCGTTATTATCGTCATTATCATCGTTGTTATCGTCATAAATATCATCGATAATATCGTCGTTATTATTGTCATTATCTTCTTTTTATCGTCGTTATTAACGTCGTTATTATCGTCGTTAATATCGTCGTTAATATCGTCATTATCATCCTTGTTATCGTCCTTATCATCCTCATAATTATCGTCGTTAATATCGTCGTTATTTTGTCACAATCATCGTCGTTAATGTCGTCGTTATTATCGTCATTATCATCGTTGTTATCGTCCTTATCATCCTCATAATTATCGTCGTTAATATCGTCGTTATTTTGTCATAATCATTGACGATAATGTCGTCGTTATTATCGTCATTATCTTCGTTGTTTTCGTCATAATTATCATCGTTAATATCGTCGTTATTATTGTCATTATCTTCTTTTTATCGTCGTTAATATCGTCGTTAATATCGTCGTTAATATCGTCATTATCATCGTTGTCATCGTCCTTATCATCCTCATAATTATCGTCGTTAATATCGTCGTTATTTTCTCATAATCATCGTCGTTAATGTCGTCGTTATTATCGTCATTATCTACGTTGTTATCGTCATAAATATCATCGATAATATCGTCGTTATTATTGTCATTATCTTCTTTTTATCGTCGTTATTAACGTCGTTATTATCGTCGTTAATATCGTCGTTAATATCGTCATTATCATCGTTGTTATCGTCCTTATTATCCTCATAGTTATCGTCGTTATTTTGTCATAAACATCGTCGCTAATGTCGTCGTTATTAACGTCATTATCTACGTTGTTATCGTCATAAATATCATCGATAATATCGTCGTTATTATTGTCATTATCTTCTTTTTATCGTCGTTTTTAACGTCGTTATTATCGTCGTTAATATCGTCGTTAATATCGTCATTATCATCGTTGTTATCGTCCTTATTATCCTCATAATTATCGTCGTTAATATCGTCGTTATTTTGTCATAAACATCGTCGCTAATGTCGTCGTTATTATCGTCATTATCATCGTTGTTATCGTCCTTATCATCCTCATAATTATCGTCGTTAATATCGTCGTTATTTTGTCATAATCATCGTCACTAATGTCGTCGTTATTATCGTCATTATCTACGTTGTTATCGTCATAAATATTATCTTTAATATCTTCGTTATTATTGTCACTATCTTCTTTTTATTGTCTTTATTATCGTCGTTAATATCGTCGTTATTATCGTCGTTAATATCGTCGTTATTATCGTCATTATCATCGTTGTTATCGTCCTTATTATCCTCATAATTATCGTCGTTAATATCGTCGTTATTTTGTCATAATCATCGTCGTTAATGTCGTCGTTATTATCGTCATTATCTACGTTGTTATCGTCATAAATATCATCGATAATATCGTCGTTATTATTGTCATTATCTTCTTTTTATCGTCGTTATTAACGTCGTTATTATCGTCGTTAATATCGTCGTTATTATCGTCGTTAATATCGTTATTATCATCGTTGTTATCGTCCTTATTATCCTCATAATTATCGTCGTTAATATCGTCGTTATTTTGTCATAATCATCGTCGTTAATGTCGTCGTTATTATCGTCATTATCATCGTTGTTATCGTCATAAATATCATCGATAATATCGTCGTTATTATTGTCATTATCTTCTTTTTATCGTCGTTATTAACGTCGTTATTATCGTCGTTAATATCGTCGTTAATATCGTCATTATCATCCTTGTTATCGTCCTTATCATCCTCATAATTATCGTCGTTAATATCGTCGTTATTTTGTCACAATCATCGTCGTTAATGTCGTCGTTATTATCGTCATTATCATCGTTGTTATCGTCCTTATCATCCTCATAATTATCGTCGTTAATATCGTCGTTATTTTGTCATAATCATTGACGATAATGTCGTCGTTATTATCGTCATTATCTTCGTTGTTTTCGTCATAATTATCATCGTTAATATCGTCGTTATTATTGTCATTATCTTCTTTTTATCGTCGTTAATATCGTCGTTAATATCGTCGTTAATATCGTCATTATCATCGTTGTTATCGTCCTTATCATCCTCATAATTATCGTCGTTAATATCGTCGTTATTTTGTCATAATCATCGTCGTTAATGTCGTCGTAATTATCGTCATTATCTACGTTGTTATCGTCATAAATATCATCGATAATATCGTCGTTATTATTGTCATTATCTTCTTTTTATCGTCGTTATTAACGTCGTTATTATCGTCGTTAATATCGTCGTTAATATCGTCATTATCATCGTTGTTATCGTCCTTATTATCCTCATAGTTATCGTCGTTATTTTGTCATAAACATCGTCGCTAATGTCGTCGTTATTAACGTCATTATCTACGTTGTTATCGTCATAAATATCATCGATAATATCGTCGTTATTATTGTCATTATCTTCTTTTTATCGTCGTTTTTAACGTCGTTATTATCGTCGTTAATATCGTCGTTAATATCGTCATTATCATCGTTGTTATCGTCCTTTTATCCTCATAATTATCGTCGTTAATATCGTCGTTATTTTGTCATAAACATCGTCGCTAATGTCGTCGTTATTATCGTCATTATCATCGTTGTTATCGTCCTTATCATCCTCATAATTATCGTCGTTAATATCGTCGTTCTTTTGTCATAATCATCGTCACTAATGTCGTCGTTATTATCGTCATTATCTACGTTGTTATCGTCATAAATATTATCTTTAATATCTTCGTTATTATTGTCATTATCTTCTTTTTATTGTCTTTATTATCGTCGTTAATATCGTCGTTATTATCGTCGTTAATATCGTCGTTATTATCGTCATTATCATCGTTGTTATCGTCCTTATTATCCTCATAATTATCGTCGTTAATATCGTCGTTATTTTGTCATAATCATCGTCGTTAATGTCGTCGTTATTATCGTCATTATCTACGTTGTTATCGTCATAAATATCATCGATAATATCGTCGTTATTATTGTCATTATCTTCTTTTTATCGTCGTTATTAACGGCGTTATTATCGTCGTTAATATCGTCGTTATTATCGTCGTTAATATCGTCATTATCATCGTTGTTATCGTCCTTATCATCCTCATAATTATCGTCGTTAATATCGTCGTTATTTTGTCATAATCATCGTCGTTAATGTCGTCGTTATTATCGTCATTATCATCGTTGTTATCGTCATAAATATCATCGATAATATCGTCGTTATTATTGTCATTATCTTCTTTTTATCGTCGTTATTAACGTCGTTATTATCGTCGTTAATATCGTCGTTAATATCTTCATTATCATCCTTGTTATCGTCCTTATCATCCTCATAATTATCGTCGTTAATATCGTCGTTATTTTGTCACAATCATCGTCGTTAATGTCGTCGTTATTATCGTCATTATCATCGTTGTTATCGTCCTTATCATCCTCATAATTATCGTCGTTAATATCGTCGTTATTTTGTCATAATCATTGACGATAATGTCGTCGTTATTATCGTCATTATCTTCGTTGTTTTCGTCATAATTATCATCGTTAATATCGTCGTTATTATTGTCATTATCTTCTTTTTATCGTCGTTAATATCGTCGTTAATATCGTCGTTAATATCGTCGTTAATATCGTCATTATCATCGTTGTTATCGTCCTTATCATCCTCATAATTATCGTCGTTAATATCGTCGTTATTTTGTCATAATCATCGTCGTTAATGTCGTCGTTATTATCGTCATTATCTACGTTGTTATCGTCATAAATATCATCGATAATATCGTCGTTATTATTGTCATTATCTTCTTTTTATCGTCGTTATTAACGTCGTTATTATCGTCGTTAATATCGTCGTTAATATCGTCATTATCATCGTTGTTATCGTCCTTATTATCCTCATAGTTATCGTCGTTATTTTGTCATAAACATCGTCGCTAATGTCGTCGTTATTAACGTCATTATCTACGTTGTTATCGTCATAAATATCATCGATAATATCGTCGTTATTATTGTCATTATCTTCTTTTTATCGTCGTTTTTAACGTCGTTATTATCGTCGTTAATATCGTCGTTAATATCGTCATTATCATCGTTGTTATCGTCCTTATTATCCTCATAATTATCGTCGTTAATATCGTCGTTATTTTGTCATAAACATCGTCGCTAATGTCGTCGTTATTATCGTCATTATCATCGTTGTTATCGTCCTTATCATCCTCATAATTATCGTCGTTAATATCGTCGTTATTTTGTCATAATCATCGTCACTAATGTCGTCGTTATTATCGTCATTATCTACGTTGTTATCGTCATAAATATTATCTTTAATATCTTCGTTATTATTGTCACTATCTTCTTTTTATTGTCTTTATTATCGTCGTTAATATCGTCGTTATTATCGTCGTTAATATCGTCGTTATTATCGTCATTATCATCGTTGTTATCGTCCTTATTATCCTCATAATTATCGTCGTTAATATCGTCGTTATTTTGTCACAATCATCGTCGTTAATGTCGTCGTTATTATCGTCATTATCATCGTTGTTATCGTCCTTATCATCCTCATAATTATCGTCGTTAATATCGTCGTTATTTTGTCATAATCATTGACGATAATGTCGTCGTTATTATCGTCATTATCTTCGTTGTTTTCGTCATAATTATCATCGTTAATATCGTCGTTATTATTGTCATTATCTTCTTTTTATCGTCGTTAATATCGTCGTTAATATCGTCGTTAATATCGTCATTATCATCGTTGTTATCGTCCTTATCATCCTCATAATTATCGTCGTTAATATCGTCGTTATTTTGTCATAATCATCGTCGTTAATGTCGTCGTAATTATCGTCATTATCTACGTTGTTATCGTCATAAATATCATCGATAATATCGTCGTTATTATTGTCATTATCTTCTTTTTATCGTCGTTATTAACGTCGTTATTATCGTCGTTAATATCGTCGTTAATATCGTCATTATCATCGTTGTTATCGTCCTTATTATCCTCATAGTTATCGTCGTTATTTTGTCATAAACATCGTCGTTAATGTCGTCGTTATTATCGTCATTATCATCGTTGTTATCGTCATAAATATCATCGATAATATCGTCGTTATTATTGTCATTATCTTCTTTTTATCGTCGTTATTAACGTCGTTATTATCGTCGTTAATATCGTCGTTAATATCGTCATTATCATCCTTGTTATCGTCCTTATCATCTTCATAATTATCGTCGTTAATATCGTCGTTATTTTGTCATAATCATCGTCGTTAATGTCGTCGTTATTATCGTCATTATCTACGTTGTTATCGTCATAAATATCATCGATAATATCGTCGTTATTATTGTCATTATCTTCTTTTTATCGTCGTTATTAACGGCGTTATTATCGTCGTTAATATCGTCGTTATTATCGTCGTTAATATCGTCATTATCATCGTTGTTATCGTCCTTATCATCCTCATAATTATCGTCGTTAATATCGTCGTTATTTTGTCATAATCATCGTCGTTAATGTCGTCGTTATTATCGTCATTATCATCGTTGTTATCGTCATAAATATCATCGATAATATCGTCGTTATTATTGTCATTATCTTCTTTTTATCGTCGTTATTAACGTCGTTATTATCGTCGTTAATATCGTCGTTAATATCGTCATTATCATCCTTGTTATCGTCCTTATCATCCTCATAATTATCGTCGTTAATATCGTCGTTATTTTGTCACAATCATCGTCGTTAATGTCGTCGTTATTATCGTCATTATCATCGTTGTTATCGTCCTTATCATCCTCATAATTATCGTCGTTAATATCGTCGTTATTTTGTCATAATCATTGACGATAATGTCGTCGTTATTATCGTCATTATCTTCGTTGTTTTCGTCATAATTATCATCGTTAATATCGTCGTTATTATTGTCATTATCTTCTTTTTATCGTCGTTAATATCGTCGTTAATATCGTCGTTAATATCGTCGTTAATATCGTCGTTAATATCGTCATTATCATCGTTGTTATCGTCCTTATCATCCTCATAATTATCGTCGTTAATATCGTCGTTATTTTGTCATAATCATCGTCGTTAATGTCGTCGTTATTATCGTCATTATCTACGTTGTTATCGTCATAAATATCATCGATAATATCGTCGTTATTATTGTCATTATCTTCTTTTTATCGTCGTTATTAACGTCGTTATTATCGTCGTTAATATCGTCGTTAATATCGTCATTATCATCGTTGTTATCGTCCTTATTATCCTCATAGTTATCGTCGTTATTTTGTCATAAACATCGTCGCTAATGTCGTCGTTATTAACGTCATTATCTACGTTGTTATCGTCATAAATATCATCGATAATATCGTCGTTATTATTGTCATTATCTTCTTTTTATCGTCGTTTTTAACGTCGTTATTATCGTCGTTAATATCGTCGTTAATATCGTCATTATCATCGTTGTTATCGTCCTTATTATCCTCATAATTATCGTCGTTAATATCGTCGTTATTTTGTCATAAACATCGTCGCTAATGTCGTCGTTATTATCGTCATTATCATCGTTGTTATCGTCCTTATCAACCTCATAATTATCGTCGTTAATATCGTCGTTATTTTGTCATAATCATCGTCACTAATGTCGTCGTTATTATCGTCATTATCTACGTTGTTATCGTCATAAATATTATCTTTAATATCTTCGTTATTATTGTCACTATCTTCTTTTTATTGTCTTTATTATCGTCGTTAATATCGTCGTTATTATCGTCGTTAATATCGTCGTTATTATCGTCATTATCATCGTTGTTATCGTCCTTATTATCCTCATAATTATCGTCGTTAATATCGTCGTTATTTTGTCATAATCATCGTCGTTAATGTCGTCGTTATTATCGTCATTATCTACGTTGTTATCGTCATAAATATCATCGATAATATCGTCGTTATTATTGTCATTATCTTCTTTTTATCGTCGTTATTAACGTCGTTATTATCGTCGTTAATATCGTCGTTATTATCGTCGTTAATATCGTTATTATCATCGTTGTTATCGTCCTTATTATCCTCATAATTATCGTCGTTAATATCGTCGTTATTTTGTCATAATCATCGTCGTTAATGTCGTCGTTATTATCGTCATTATCATCGTTGTTATCGTCATAAATATCATCGATAATATCGTCGTTATTATTGTCATTATCTTCTTTTTATCGTCGTTATTAACGTCGTTATTATCGTCGTTAATATCGTCGTTAATATCGTCATTATCATCCTTGTTATCGTCCTTATCATCCTCATAATTATCGTCGTTAATATCGTCGTTATTTTGTCACAATCATCGTCGTTAATGTCGTCGTTATTATCGTCATTATCATCGTTGTTATCGTCCTTATCATCCTCATAATTATCGTCGTTAATATCGTCGTTATTTTGTCATAATCATCGTCGTTAATGTCGTCGTTATTATCGTCATTATCATCGTTGTTATCGTCATAAATATCATCGATAATATCGTCGTTATTATTGTCATTATCTTCTTTTTATCGTCGTTATTAACGTCGTTATTATCGTCGTTAATATCGTCGTTAATATCGTCATTATCATCCTTGTTATCGTCCTTATCATCCTCATAATTATCGTCGTTAATATCGTCGTTATTTTGTCACAATCATCGTCGTTAATGTCGTCGTTATTATCGTCATTATCATCGTTGTTATCGTCCTTATCATCCTCATAATTATCGTCGTTAATATCGTCGTTATTTTGTCATAATCATTGACGATAATGTCGTCGTTATTATCGTCATTATCTTCGTTGTTTTCGTCATAATTATCATCGTTAATATCGTCGTTATTATTGTCATTATCTTCTTTTTATCGTCGTTAATATCGTCGTTAATATCGTCGTTAATATCGTCGTTAATATCGTCATTATCATCGTTGTTATCGTCCTTATCATCCTCATAATTATCGTCGTTAATATCGTCGTTATTTTGTCATAATCATCGTCGTTAATGTCGTCGTTATTATCGTCATTATCTACGTTGTTATCGTCATAAATATCATCGATAATATCGTCGTTATTATTGTCATTATCTTCTTTTTATCGTCGTTATTAACGTCGTTATTATCGTCGTTAATATCGTCGTTAATATCGTCATTATCATCGTTGTTATCGTCCTTATTATCCTCATAGTTATCGTCGTTATTTTGTCATAAACATCGTCGCTAATGTCGTCGTTATTAACGTCATTATCTACGTTGTTATCGTCATAAATATCATCGATAATATCGTCGTTATTATTGTCATTATCTTCTTTTTATCGTCGTTTTTAACGTCGTTATTATCGTCGTTAATAT
The DNA here is from genome assembly GCA_911387685.1 of Dolichovespula media. Taxonomy (NCBI): domain Eukaryota; kingdom Metazoa; phylum Arthropoda; class Insecta; order Hymenoptera; family Vespidae; genus Dolichovespula; species Dolichovespula media. Next base: position 86,626 of record CAJVQJ010000020.1, on the reverse strand, counting down.
CGTCGTTAATATCGTCATTATCATCGTTGTTATCGTCCTTATTATCCTCATAATTATCGTCGTTAATATCGTCGTTATTTTGTCATAAACATCGTCGCTAATGTCGTCGTTATTATCGTCATTATCATCGTTGTTATCGTCCTTATCATCCTCATAATTATCGTCGTTAATATCGTCGTTATTTTGTCATAATCATCGTCACTAATGTCGTCGTTATTATCGTCATTATCTACGTTGTTATCGTCATAAATATTATCTTTAATATCTTCGTTATTATTGTCACTATCTTCTTTTTATTGTCTTTATTATCGTCGTTAATATCGTCGTTATTATCGTCGTTAATATCGTCGTTATTATCGTCATTATCATCGTTGTTATCGTCCTTATTATCCTCATAATTATCGTCGTTAATATCGTCGTTATTTTGTCACAATCATCGTCGTTAATGTCGTCGTTATTATCGTCATTATCATCGTTGTTATCGTCCTTATCATCCTCATAATTATCGTCGTTAATATCGTCGTTATTTTGTCATAATCATTGACGATAATGTCGTCGTTATTATCGTCATTATCTTCGTTGTTTTCGTCATAATTATCATCGTTAATATCGTCGTTATTATTGTCATTATCTTCTTTTTATCGTCGTTAATATCGTCGTTAATATCGTCGTTAATATCGTCATTATCATCGTTGTTATCGTCCTTATCATCCTCATAATTATCGTCGTTAATATCGTCGTTATTTTGTCATAATCATCGTCGTTAATGTCGTCGTAATTATCGTCATTATCTACGTTGTTATCGTCATAAATATCATCGATAATATCGTCGTTATTATTGTCATTATCTTCTTTTTATCGTCGTTATTAACGTCGTTATTATCGTCGTTAATATCGTCGTTAATATCGTCATTATCATCGTTGTTATCGTCCTTATTATCCTCATAGTTATCGTCGTTATTTTGTCATAAACATCGTCGTTAATGTCGTCGTTATTATCGTCATTATCATCGTTGTTATCGTCATAAATATCATCGATAATATCGTCGTTATTATTGTCATTATCTTCTTTTTATCGTCGTTATTAACGTCGTTATTATCGTCGTTAATATCGTCGTTAATATCGTCATTATCATCCTTGTTATCGTCCTTATCATCCTCATAATTATCGTCGTTAATATCGTCGTTATTTTGTCATAATCATCGTCGTTAATGTCGTCGTTATTATCGTCATTATCTACGTTGTTATCGTCATAAATATCATCGATAATATCGTCGTTATTATTGTCATTATCTTCTTTTTATCGTCGTTATTAACGGCGTTATTATCGTCGTTAATATCGTCGTTATTATCGTCGTTAATATCGTCATTATCATCGTTGTTATCGTCCTTATCATCCTCATAATTATCGTCGTTAATATCGTCGTTATTTTGTCATAATCATCGTCGTTAATGTCGTCGTTATTATCGTCATTATCATCGTTGTTATCGTCATAAATATCATCGATAATATCGTCGTTATTATTGTCATTATCTTCTTTTTATCGTCGTTATTAACGTCGTTATTATCGTCGTTAATATCGTCGTTAATATCGTCATTATCATCCTTGTTATCGTCCTTATCATCCTCATAATTATCGTCGTTAATATCGTCGTTATTTTGTCACAATCATCGTCGTTAATGTCGTCGTTATTATCGTCATTATCATCGTTGTTATCGTCCTTATCATCCTCATAATTATCGTCGTTAATATCGTCGTTATTTTGTCATAATCATTGACGATAATGTCGTCGTTATTATCGTCATTATCTTCGTTGTTTTCGTCATAATTATCATCGTTAATATCGTCGTTATTATTGTCATTATCTTCTTTTTATCGTCGTTAATATCGTCGTTAATATCGTCGTTAATATCGTCGTTAATATCGTCGTTAATATCGTCATTATCATCGTTGTTATCGTCCTTATCATCCTCATAATTATCGTCGTTAATATCGTCGTTATTTTGTCATAATCATCGTCGTTAATGTCGTCGTTATTATCGTCATTATCTACGTTGTTATCGTCATAAATATCATCGATAATATCGTCGTTATTATTGTCATTATCTTCTTTTTATCGTCGTTATTAACGTCGTTATTATCGTCGTTAATATCGTCGTTAATATCGTCATTATCATCGTTGTTATCGTCCTTATTATCCTCATAGTTATCGTCGTTATTTTGTCATAAACATCGTCGCTAATGTCGTCGTTATTAACGTCATTATCTACGTTGTTATCGTCATAAATATCATCGATAATATCGTCGTTATTATTGTCATTATCTTCTTTTTATCGTCGTTTTTAACGTCGTTATTATCGTCGTTAATATCGTCGTTAATATCGTCATTATCATCGTTGTTATCGTCCTTATTATCCTCATAATTATCGTCGTTAATATCGTCGTTATTTTGTCATAAACATCGTCGCTAATGTCGTCGTTATTATCGTCATTATCATCGTTGTTATCGTCCTTATCATCCTCATAATTATCGTCGTTAATATCGTCGTTATTTTGTCATAATCATCGTCACTAATGTCGTCGTTATTATCGTCATTATCTACGTTGTTATCGTCATAAATATTATCTTTAATATCTTCGTTATTATTGTCACTATCTTCTTTTTATTGTCTCTATTATCGTCGTTAATATCGTCGTTATTATCGTCGTTAATATCGTCGTTATTATCGTCATTATCATCGTTGTTATCGTCCTTATTATCCTCATAATTATCGTCGTTAATATCGTCGTTATTTTGTCATAATCATCGTCGTTAATGTCGTCGTTATTATCGTCATTATCTACGTTGTTATCGTCATAAATATCATCGATAATATCGTCGTTATTATTGTCATTATCTTCTTTTTATCGTCGTTATTAACGTCGTTATTATCGTCGTTAATATCGTCGTTATTATCGTCGTTAATATCGTTATTATCATCGTTGTTATCGTCCTTATTATCCTCATAATTATCGTCGTTAATATCGTCGTTATTTTGTCATAATCATCGTCGTTAATGTCGTCGTTATTATCGTCATTATCATCGTTGTTATCGTCATAAATATCATCGATAATATCGTCGTTATTATTGTCATTATCTTCTTTTTATCGTCGTTATTAACGTCGTTATTATCGTCGTTAATATCGTCGTTAATATCGTCATTATCATCCTTGTTATCGTCCTTATCATCCTCATAATTATCGTCGTTAATATCGTCGTTATTTTGTCACAATCATCGTCGTTAATGTCGTCGTTATTATCGTCATTATCATCGTTGTTATCGTCCTTATCATCCTCATAATTATCGTCGTTAATATCGTCGTTATTTTGTCATAATCATTGACGATAATGTCGTCGTTATTATCGTCATTATCTTCGTTGTTTTCGTCATAATTATCATCGTTAATATCGTCGTTATTATTGTCATTATCTTCTTTTTATCGTCGTTAATATCGTAGTTAATATCGTCGTTAATATCGTCATTATCATCGTTGTTATCGTCCTTATCATCCTCATAATTATCGTCGTTAATATCGTCGTTATTTTGTCATAATCATCGTCGTTAATGTCGTCGTAATTATCGTCATTATCTACGTTGTTATCGTCATAAATATCATCGATAATATCGTCGTTATTATTGTCATTATCTTCTTTTTATCGTCGTTATTAACGTCGTTATTATCGTCGTTAATATCGTCGTTAATATCGTCATTATCATCGTTGTTATCGTCCTTATTATCCTCATAGTTATCGTCGTTATTTTGTCATAAACATCGTCGCTAATGTCGTCGTTATTAACGTCATTATCTACGTTGTTATCGTCATAAATATCATCGATAATATCGTCGTTATTATTGTCATTATCTTCTTTTTATCGTCGTTTTTAACGTCGTTATTATCGTCGTTAATATCGTCGTTAATATCGTCATTATCATCGTTGTTATCGTCCTTTTATCCTCATAATTATCGTCGTTAATATCGTCGTTATTTTGTCATAAACATCGTCGCTAATGTCGTCGTTATTATCGTCATTATCATCGTTGTTATCGTCCTTATCATCCTCATAATTATCGTCGTTAATATCGTCGTTCTTTTGTCATAATCATCGTCACTAATGTCGTCGTTATTATCGTCATTATCTACGTTGTTATCGTCATAAATATTATCTTTAATATCTTCGTTATTATTGTCATTATCTTCTTTTTATTGTCTTTATTATCGTCGTTAATATCGTCGTTATTATCGTCGTTAATATCGTCGTTATTATCGTCATTATCATCGTTGTTATCGTCCTTATTATCCTCATAATTATCGTCGTTAATATCGTCGTTATTTTGTCATAATCATCGTCGTTAATGTCGTCGTTATTATCGTCATTATCTACGTTGTTATCGTCATAAATATCATCGATAATATCGTCGTTATTATTGTCATTATCTTCTTTTTATCGTCGTTATTAACGGCGTTATTATCGTCGTTAATATCGTCGTTATTATCGTCGTTAATATCGTTATTATCATCGTTGTTATCGTCCATATTATCCTCATAATTATCGTCGTTAATATCGTCGTTATTTTGTCATAATCATCGTCGTTAATGTCGTCGTTATTATCGTCATTATCATCGTTGTTATCGTCATAAATATCATCGATAATATCGTCGTTATTATTGTCATTATCTTCTTTTTATCGTCGTTATTAACGTCGTTATTATCGTCGTTAATATCGTCGTTAATATCGTCATTATCATCCTTGTTATCGTCCTTATCATCCTCATAATTATCGTCGTTAATATCGTCGTTATTTTGTCACAATCATCGTCGTTAATGTCGTCGTTATTATCGTCATTATCATCGTTGTTATCGTCCTTATCATCCTCATAATTATCGTCGTTAATATCGTCGTTATTTTGTCATAATCATTGACGATAATGTCGTCGTTATTATCGTCATTATCTTCGTTGTTTTCGTCATAATTATCATCGTTAATATCGTCGTTATTATTGTCACTATCTTCTTTTTATCGTCGTTAATATCGTCGTTAATATCGTCGTTAATATCGTCGTTAATATCGTCGTTAATATCGTCATTATCATCGTTGTTATCGTCCTTATCATCCTCATAATTATCGTCGTTAATATCGTCGTTATTTTGTCATAATCATCGTCGTTAATGTCGTCGTTATTATCGTCATTATCTACGTTGTTATCGTCATAAATATCATCGATAATATCGTCGTTATTATTGTCATTATCTTCTTTTTATCGTCGTTATTAACGTCGTTATTATCGTCGTTAATATCGTCGTTAATATCGTCATTATCATCGTTGTTATCGTCCTTATTATCCTCATAGTTATCGTCGTTATTTTGTCATAAACATCGTCGCTAATGTCGTCGTTATTAACGTCATTATCTACGTTGTTATCGTCATAAATATCATCGATAATATCGTCGTTATTATTGTCATTATCTTCTTTTTATCGTCGTTTTTAACGTCGTTATTATCGTCGTTAATATCGTCGTTAATATCGTCATTATCATCGTTGTTATCGTCCTTATTATCCTCATAATTATCGTCGTTAATATCGTCGTTATTTTGTCATAAACATCGTCGCTAATGTCGTCGTTATTATCGTCATTATCATCGTTGTTATCGTCCTTATCATCCTCATAATTATCGTCGTTAATATCGTCGTTATTTTGTCATAATCATCGTCACTAATGTCGTCGTTATTATCGTCATTATCTACGTTGTTATCGTCATAAATATTATCTTTAATATCTTCGTTATTATTGTCACTATCTTCTTTTTATTGTCTTTATTATCGTCGTTAATATCGTCGTTATTATCGTCGTTAATATCGTCGTTATTATCGTCATTATCATCGTTGTTATCGTCCTTATTATCCTCATAATTATCGTCGTTAATATCGTCGTTATTTTGTCATAATCATCGTCGTTAATGTCGTCGTTATTATCGTCATTATCTACGTTGTTATCGTCATAAATATCATCGATAATATCGTCGTTATTATTGTCATTATCTTCTTTTTATCGTCGTTATTAACGTCGTTATTATCGTCGTTAATATCGTCGTTATTATCGTCGTTAATATCGTTATTATCATCGTTGTTATCGTCCTTATTATCCTCATAATTATCGTCGTTAATATCGTCGTTATTTTGTCATAATCATCGTCGTTAATGTCGTCGTTATTATCGTCATTATCATCGTTGTTATCGTCATAAATATCATCGATAATATCGTCGTTATTATTGTCATTATCTTCTTTTTATCGTCGTTATTAACGTCGTTATTATCGTCGTTAATATCGTCGTTAATATCGTCATTATCATCCTTGTTATCGTCCTTATCATCCTCATAATTATCGTCGTTAATATCGTCGTTATTTTGTCACAATCATCGTCGTTAATGTCGTCGTTATTATCGTCATTATCATCGTTGTTATCGTCCTTATCATCCTCATAATTATCGTCGTTAATATCGTCGTTATTTTGTCATAATCATTGACGATAATGTCGTCGTTATTATCGTCATTATCTTCGTTGTTTTCGTCATAATTATCATCGTTAATATCGTCGTTATTATTGTCATTATCTTCTTTTTATCGTCGTTAATATCGTCGTTAATATCGTCGTTAATATCGTCATTATCATCGTTGTTATCGTCCTTATCATCCTCATAATTATCGTCGTTAATATCGTCGTTATTTTGTCATAATCATCGTCGTTAATGTCGTCGTAATTATCGTCATTATCTACGTTGTTATCGTCATAAATATCATCGATAATATCGTCGTTATTATTGTCATTATCTTCTTTTTATCGTCGTTATTAACGTCGTTATTATCGTCGTTAATATCGTCGTTAATATCGTCATTATCATCGTTGTTATCGTCCTTATTATCCTCATAGTTATCGTCGTTATTTTGTCATAAACATCGTCGCTAATGTCGTCGTTATTAACGTCATTATCTACGTTGTTATCGTCATAAATATCATCGATAATATCGTCGTTATTATTGTCATTATCTTCTTTTTATCGTCGTTTTTAACGTCGTTATTATCGTCGTTAATATCGTCGTTAATATCGTCATTATCATCGTTGTTATCGTCCTTTTATCCTCATAATTATCGTCGTTAATATCGTCGTTATTTTGTCATAAACATCGTCGCTAATGTCGTCGTTATTATCGTCATTATCATCGTTGTTATCGTCCTTATCATCCTCATAATTATCGTCGTTAATATCGTCGTTCTTTTGTCATAATCATCGTCACTAATGTCGTCGTTATTATCGTCATTATCTACGTTGTTATCGTCATAAATATTATCTTTAATATCTTCGTTATTATTGTCATTATCTTCTTTTTATTGTCTTTATTATCGTCGTTAATATCGTCGTTATTATCGTCGTTAATATCGTCGTTATTATCGTCATTATCATCGTTGTTATCGTCCTTATTATCCTCATAATTATCGTCGTTAATATCGTCGTTATTTTGTCATAATCATCGTCGTTAATGTCGTCGTTATTATCGTCATTATCTACGTTGTTATCGTCATAAATATCATCGATAATATCGTCGTTATTATTGTCATTATCTTCTTTTTATCGTCGTTATTAACGGCGTTATTATCGTCGTTAATATCGTCGTTATTATCGTCGTTAATATCGTTATTATCATCGTTGTTATCGTCCATATTATCCTCATAATTATCGTCGTTAATATCGTCGTTATTTTGTCATAATCATCGTCGTTAATGTCGTCGTTATTATCGTCATTATCATCGTTGTTATCGTCATAAATATCATCGATAATATCGTCGTTATTATTGTCATTATCTTCTTTTTATCGTCGTTATTAACGTCGTTATTATCGTCGTTAATATCGTCGTTAATATCGTCATTATCATCCTTGTTATCGTCCTTATCATCCTCATAATTATCGTCGTTAATATCGTCGTTATTTTGTCACAATCATCGTCGTTAATGTCGTCGTTATTATCGTCATTATCATCGTTGTTATCGTCCTTATCATCCTCATAATTATCGTCGTTAATATCGTCGTTATTTTGTCATAATCATTGACGATAATGTCGTCGTTATTATCGTCATTATCTTCGTTGTTTTCGTCATAATTATCATCGTTAATATCGTCGTTATTATTGTCATTATCTTCTTTTTATCGTCGTTAATATCGTCGTTAATATCGTCGTTAATATCGTCATTATCATCGTTGTTATCGTCCTTATCATCCTCATAATTATCGTCGTTAATATCGTCGTTATTTTGTCATAATCATCGTCGTTAATGTCGTCGTTATTATCGTCATTATCTACGTTGTTATCGTCATAAATATCATCGATAATATCGTCGTTATTATTGTCATTATCTTCTTTTTATCGTCGTTATTAACGGCGTTATTATCGTCGTTAATATCGTCGTTATTATCGTCGTTAATATCGTTATTATCATCGTTGTTATCGTCCTTATTATCCTCATAATTATCGTCGTTAATATCGTCGTTATTTTGTCATAATCATCGTCGTTAATGTCGTCGTTATTATCGTCATTATCATCGTTGTTATCGTCATAAATATCATCGATAATATCGTCGTTATTATTGTCATTATCTTCTTTTTATCGTCGTTATTAACGTCGTTATTATCGTCGTTAATATCGTCGTTAATATCGTCATTATCATCCTTGTTATCGTCCTTATCATCCTCATAATTATCGTCGTTAATATCGTCGTTATTTTGTCACAATCATCGTCGTTAATGTCGTCGTTATTATCGTCATTATCATCGTTGTTATCGTCCTTATCATCCTCATAATTATCGTCGTTAATATCGTCGTTATTTTGTCATAATCATTGACGATAATGTCGTCGTTATTATCGTCATTATCTTCGTTGTTTTCGTCATAATTATCATCGTTAATATCGTCGTTATTATTGTCATTATCTTCTTTTTATCGTCGTTAATATCGTCGTTAATATCGTCGTTAATATCGTCATTATCATCGTTGTTATCGTCCTTATCATCCTCATAATTATCGTCGTTAATATCGTCGTTATTTTGTCATAATCATCGTCGTTAATGTCGTCGTTATTATCGTCATTATCTACGTTGTTATCGTCATAAATATCATCGATAATATCGTCGTTATTATTGTCATTATCTTCTTTTTATCGTCGTTATTAACGTCGTTATTATCGTCGTTAATATCGTCGTTAATATCGTCATTATCATCGTTGTTATCGTCCTTATTATCCTCATAGTTATCGTCGTTATTTTGTCATAAACATCGTCGCTAATGTCGTCGTTATTAACGTCATTATCTACGTTGTTATCGTCATAAATATCATCGATAATATCGTCGTTATTATTGTCATTATCTTCTTTTTATCGTCGTTTTTAACGTCGTTATTATCGTCGTTAATATCGTCGTTAATATCGTCATTATCATCGTTGTTATCGTCCTTTTATCCTCATAATTATCGTCGTTAATATCGTCGATATTTTGTCATAAACATCGTCGCTAATGTCGTCGTTATTATCGTCATTATCATCGTTGTTATCGTCCTTATCATCCTCATAATTATCGTCGTTAATATCGTCGTTATTTTGTCATAATCATCGTCACTAATGTCGTCGTTATTATCGTCATTATCTACGTTGTTATCGTCATAAATATTATCTTTAATATCTTCGTTATTATTGTCATTATCTTCTTTTTATTGTCTTTATTATCGTCGTTAATATCGTCGTTATTATCGTCGTTAATATCGTCGTTATTATCGTCATTATCATCGTTGTTATCGTCCTTATTATCCTCATAATTATCGTCGTTAATATCGTCGTTATTTTGTCATAATCATCGTCGTTAATGTCGTCGTTATTATCGTCATTATCTACGTTGTTATCGTCATAAATATCATCGATAATATCGTCGTTATTATTGTCATTATCTTCTTTTTATCGTCGTTATTAACGTCGTTATTATCGTCGTTAATATCGTCGTTATTATCGTCGTTAATATCGTTATTATCATCGTTGTTATCGTCCTTATTATCCTCATAATTATCGTCGTTAATATCGTCGTTATTTTGTCATAATCATCGTCGTTAATGTCGTCGTTGTTATCGTCATTATCTACGTTGTTATCGTCATAAATATCATCGATAATATTGTCGTTATTATTGTCATTATCTTCTTTTTATCGTCGTTATTAACGTCGTTATTATCGTCGTTATTATCGTCGTTAATATCGTCATTATCATCGTTGTTATCGTCCTTATTATCCTCATAATTATCGTCGTTAATATCGTCGTTATTTTGTCACAATCATCGTTGTTAATGTCGTCGTTATTATCGTCATTATCATCGTTGTTATCGTCCTTATCATCCTCATAATTATCGTCGTTAATATCGTCGTTATTTTGTCATAATCATCGTCGTTAATGTCGTCGTTATTATCGTCATTATCTACGTTGTTATAGTCATAAATATTATCGTTAATATCGTCGTTATTATTGTCATTATCTTCTTTTTATTGTCTTTATTATCGTCGTTAATATCGTCGTTATTATCGTCGTTAATATCGTCGTTAAAATCGTCATTATCATCGTTGTTATCGTCCTTATTATCCTCATAATTATCGTCGTTAATATCGTCGTTATTTTGTCACAATTATCGTCGTTAATGTCGTCGTTAATATCGTCATTATCATCCTTGTTATCGTCCTTATCATCCTCATAATTATCGTCGTTAATATCGTCGTTATTTTGTCATAATCATCGTCGTTAATGTCGTCGTTATTATCGTCATTATCTACGTTGTTATCGTCATAAATATCATCGATAATATCGTCGTTATTATTGTCATTATCTTCTTTTTATCGTCGTTATTAACGTCGTTATTATCGTCGTTAATATCGTCGTTAATATCGTCATTATCATCATTGTTATCGTCCTTATCATCCTCATAATTATCGTCGTTAATATCGTCGTTATTTTGTCATAATCATCGTCGTTAATGTCGTCGTTATTATCGTCATTATCTACGTTGTTATTGTCATAAATATCATCGATAATATCGTCGTTATTATTGTCATTATCTTCTTTTTATTGTCTTTATTATCGTCGTTAATATCGTCGTTGTTATCGTCGTTATTATCCGCATAATTATCGTCGTTAATATCGTCGTTATTATCGTCATTGTCATCGTTGTTATCGTCGTTATTTTCCTCATAATTATCGTCGTTATTATCGTCGTTATTTCGTCATTATCATCGTTGTTATCGTCGTTATTATCGTCGTTAATATCGTCATTATCATCGTTGTTATCGTCGTTATTATCGTCGTTAATATCGTCATTATCATCGTTGTTATCGTCCTTATCATCCTCATAATTATCGTCGTTAATATCGTCGTTATTTTGTCATAATCATCGTCGTTAATGTCGTCGTTATTATCGTCATTATCTACGTTGTTATCGTCATAAATATCATCGATAATATCGTCGTTATTATTGTCATTATCTTCTTTTTATCGTCGTTATTAACGTCGTTATTATCGTCGTTAATGTCGTCGTTAATATCGTCATTATCATCGTTGTTATCGTCCTTATCATCCTCATAATTATCGTCGTTAATATCGTCGTTATTTTGTCATAATCATCGTCGTTAATGTCGTCGTTATTATCGTCATTATCTACGTTGTTATCGTCATAAATATCATCGATAATATCGTCGTTATTATTGTCATTATCTTCTTTTTATCGTCGTTATTAACGTCGTTATTATCGTCGTTAATATCGTCGTTATTATCGTCGTTAATATCGTTATTATCATCGTTGTTATCGTCCTTATTATCCTCATAATTATCGTCGTTAATATCGTCGTTATTTTGTCATAATCATCGTCGTTAATGTCGTCGTTGTTATCGTCATTATCTACGTTGTTATCGTCATAAATATCATCGATAATATTGTCGTTATTATTGTCATTATCTTCTTTTTATCGTCGTTATTAACGTCGTTATTATCGTCGTTATTATCGTCGTTAATATCGTCATTATCATCGTTGTTATCGTCCTTATTATCCTCATAATTATCGTCGTTAATATCGTCGTTATTTTGTCACAATCATCGTCGTTAATGTCGTCGTTATTATCGTCATTATCATCGTTGTTATCGTCCTTATCATCCTCATAATTATCGTCGTTAATATCGTCGTTATTTTGTCATAATCATCGTCGTTAATGTCGTCGTTATTATCGTCATTATCTACGTTGTTATAGTCATAAATATTATCGTTAATATCGTCGTTATTATTGTCATTATCTTCTTTTTATTGTCTTTATTATCGTCGTTAATATCGTCGTTATTATCGTCGTTAATATCGTCGTTAAAATCGTCATTATCATCGTTGTTATCGTCCTTATTATCCTCATAATTATCGTCGTTAATATCGTCGTTATTTTGTCACAATTATCGTCGTTAATGTCGTCGTTAATATCGTCATTATCATCCTTGTTATCGTCCTTATCATCCTCATAATTATCGTCGTTAATATCGTCGTTATTTTGTCATAATCATCGTCGTTAATGTCGTCGTTATTATCGTCATTATCTACGTTGTTATCGTCATAAATATCATCGATAATATCGTCGTTATTATTGTCATTATCTTCTTTTTATCGTCGTTATTAACGTCGTTATTATCGTCGTTAATATCGTCGTTAATATCGTCATTATCATCATTGTTATCGTCCTTATCATCCTCATAATTATCGTCGTTAATATCGTCGTTATTTTGTCATAATCATCGTCGTTAATGTCGTCGTTATTATCGTCATTATCTACGTTGTTATTGTCATAAATATCATCGATAATATCGTCGTTATTATTGTCATTATCTTCTTTTTATTGTCTTTATTATCGTCGTTAATATCGTCGTTGTTATCGTCGTTATTATCCGCATAATTATCGTCGTTAATATCGTCGTTATTATCGTCATTGTCATCGTTGTTATCGTCGTTATTTTCCTCATAATTATCGTCGTTATTATCGTCGTTATTTCGTCATTATCATCGTTGTTATCGTCGTTATTATCGTCGTTAATATCGTCATTATCATCGTTGTTATCGTCGTTATTATCGTCGTTAATATCGTCATTATCATCGTTGTTATCGTCCTTATCATCCTCATAATTATCGTCGTTAATATCGTCGTTATTTTGTCATAATCATCGTCGTTAATGTCGTCGTTATTATCGTCATTATCTACGTTGTTATCGTCATAAATATCATCGATAATATCGTCGTTATTATTGTCATTATCTTCTTTTTATCGTCGTTATTAACGTCGTTATTATCGTCGTTAATGTCGTCGTTAATATCGTCATTATCATCGTTGTCATCGTCCTTATCATCCTCATAATTATCGTCGTTAATATCGTCGTTATTTTGTCATAATCATCGTCGTTAATGTCGTCGTTATTATCGTCATTATCATCGTTGTTATCGTCATAAATATCATCGATAATATCGTCGTTATTATTGTCATTATCTTCTTTTTATCGTCGTTATTAACGTCGTTATTATCGTCGTTAATATCGTCGTTAATATCGTCATTATCATCCTTGTTATCGTCCTTATCATCCTCATAATTATCGTCGTTAATATCGTCGTTATTTTGTCACAATCATCGTCGTTAATGTCGTCGTTATTATCGTCATTATCATCGTTGTTATCGTCCTTATCATCCTCATAATTATCGTCGTTAATATCGTCGTTATTTTGTCATAATCATTGACGATAATGTCGTCGTTATTATCGTCATTATCTTCGTTGTTTTCGTCATAATTATCATCGTTAATATCGTCGTTATTATTGTCATTATCTTCTTTTTATCGTCGTTAATATCGTCGTTAATATCGTCGTTAATATCGTCGTTAATATCGTCATTATCATCGTTGTTATCGTCCTTATCATCCTCATAATTATCGTCGATAATATCGTCGTTATTTTGTCATAATCATCGTCGTTAATGTCGTCGTTATTATCGTCATTATCTACGTTGTTATCGTCATAAATATCATCGATAATATCGTCGTTATTATTGTCATTATCTTCTTTTTATCGTCGTTATTAACGTCGTTATTATCGTCGTTAATATCGTCATTATCATCGTTGTTATCGTCCTTATTATCCTCATAATTATCGTCGTTAATATCGTCGTTATTTTGTCACAATCATCGTCGTTAATGTCGTCGTTATTATCGTCATTATCATCGTTGTTATCGTCCTTATCATCCTCATAATTATCGTCGTTAATATCGTCGTTATTTTGTCATAATCATCGTCATTAATGTCGTCGTTATTATCGTCATTATCTACGTTGTTATTGTCATAAATATCATCGATAATATCGTCGTTATTATTGTCATTATCTTCTTTTTATTGTCTTTATTATCGTCGTTAATATCGTCGTTATTATCGTCGTTAATATCGTCGTTATTATCGTCATTATCATCGTTGTTATCGTCCTTATTATCCTCATAATTATCGTCGTTAATATCGTCGTTATTTTGTCATAATCATCGTCGTTAATGTCGTCGTTATTATCGTCATTATCTACGTTGTTATCGTCATAAATATCATCGATAATATCGTCGTTATTATTGTCATTATCTTCTTTTTATCGTCGTTAATATCGTCGTTATTATCGTCGTTAATATCGTTATTATCATCGTTGTTATCATCCTTATTATCCTCATAATTATCGTCGTTAATATCGTCGTTATTTTGTCACAATTATCGTCGTTAATGTCGTCGTTAATATCGTCATTATCATCCTTGTTATCGTCCTTATCATCCTCATAATTATCGTCGTTAATATCGTCGTTATTTTGTCATAATCATCGTCGTTAATGTCGTCGTTATTATCGTCATTATCTACGTTGTTATCGTAATAAATATCATCGATAATATCGTCGTTATTATTGTCATTATCTTCTTTTTATCGTCGTTATTAACGTCGTTATTATCGTCGTTAATATCGTCGTTAATATCGTCATTATCATCATTGTTATCGTCCTTATCATCCTCATAATTATCGTCGTTAATATCGTCGTTATTTTGTCATAATCATCGTCGTTAATGTCGTCGTTATTATCGTCATTATCTACGTTGTTATTGTCATAAATATCATCGATAATATCGTCGTTATTATTGTCATTATCTTCTTTTTATTGTCTTTATTATCGTCGTTAATATCGTCGTTGTTATCGTCGTTATTATCCGCATAATTATCGTCGTTAATATCGTCGTTATTATCGTCATTGTCATCGTTGTTATCGTCGTTATTTTCCTCATAATTATCGTCGTTATTTTCGTCGTTATTTCGTCATTATCATCGTTGTTATCGTCGTTATTATCGTCGTTAATATCGTCGTTAATATCGTCATTATCATCGTTGTTATCGTCCTTATTATCCTCATAATTATCGTCGTTAATATCGTCGTTATTTTGTCATAATCATCGTCGTTAATGTCGTCGTTATTATCGTCATTATCTACGTTGTTATCGTCATAAATATCATCGATAATATCTTCGTTATTATTGTCATTATCTTCTTTTTATCGTCGTTATTAACGTCGTTATTATCGTCGTTAATATCGTCGTTATTATCGTCGTTAATATCGTTATTATCATCGTTGTTATCGTCCTTATTATCCTCATAATTATCGTCGTTAATATCGTCGTTATTTTGTCATAATCATCGTCGTTAATGTCGTCGTTATTATCGTCATTATCTACGTTGTTATCGTCATAAATATCATCGATAATATCGTCGTTATTATTGCATTATCTTCTTTTTATCGTCGTTTTTAACGTCGTTATTATCGTCGTTAATATCGTCGTTAATATCGTCATTATCATCGTTGTTATCGTCCTTATTATCCTCATAATTATCGTCGTTAATATCGTCGTTATTTTGTCATAAACATCGTCGCTAATGTCGTCGTTATTATCGTCATTATCATCGTTGTTATCGTCCTTATCATCCTCATAATTATCGTCGTTAATATCGTCGTTATTTTGTCATAATCATCGTCACTAATGTCGTCGTTATTATCGTCATTATCTACGTTGTTATCGTCATAAATATTATCTTTAATATCTTCGTTATTATTGTCATTATCTTCTTTTTATTGTCTTTATTATCGTCGTTAATATCGTCGTTATTATCGTCGTTAATATCGTCGTTATTATCGTCATTATCATCGTTGTTATCGTCCTTATTATCCTCATAATTATCGTCGTTAATATCGTCGTTATTTTGTCATAATCATCGTCGTTAATGTCGTCGTTATTATCGTCATTATCTACGTTGTTATCGTCATAAATATCATCGATAATATCGTCGTTATTATTGCATTATCTTCTTTTTATCGTCGTTTTTAACGTCGTTATTATCGTCGTTAATATCGTCGTTAATATCGTCATTATCATCGTTGTTATCGTCCTTATTATCCTCATAATTATCGTCGTTAATATCGTCGTTATTTTGTCATAAACATCGTCGCTAATGTCGTCGTTATTATCGTCATTATCATCGTTGTTATCGTCCTTATCATCCTCATAATTATCGTCGTTAATATCGTCGTTATTTTGTCATAATCATCGTCACTAATGTCGTCGTTATTATCGTCATTATCTACGTTGTTATCGTCATAAATATTATCTTTAATATCTTCGTTATTATTGTCATTATCTTCTTTTTATTGTCTTTATTATCGTCGTTAATATCGTCGTTATTATCGTCGTTAATATCGTCGTTATTATCGTCATTATCATCGTTGTTATCGTCCTTATTATCCTCATAATTATCGTCGTTAATATCGTCGTTATTTTGTCATAATCATCGTCGTTAATGTCGTCGTTATTATCGTCATTATCTACGTTGTTATCGTCATAAATATCATCGATAATATCGTCGTTATTATTGCATTATCTTCTTTTTATCGTCGTTATTAACGTCGTTATTATCGTCGTTAATATCGTCGTTATTATCGTCGTTAATATCGTTATTATCATCGTTGTTATCGTCCTTATTATCCTCATAATTATCGTCGTTAATATCGTCGTTATTTTGTCATAATCATCGTCGTTAATGTCGTCGTTGTTATCGTCATTATCTACGTTGTTATCGTCATAAATATCATCGATAATATCGTCGTTATTATTGTCATTATCTTCTTTTTATTGTCTTTATTATCGTCGTTAATATCGTCGTTATTATCGTCGTTAATATCGTCGTTAAAATCGTCATTATCATCGTTGTTATCGTCCTTATTATCCTCATAATTATCGTCGTTAATATCGTCGTTATTTTGTCATAATCATCGTCGTTAATGTCGTCGTTATTATCGTCATTATCTACGTTGTTATCGTCATAAATATCATCGATAATATCGTCGTTATTATTGTCATTATCTTCTTTTTATCGTCGTTATTAACGTCGTTATTATCGTCGTTAATATCGTCGTTAATATCGTCATTATCATCGTTGTTATCGTCCTTATTATCCTCATAGTTTTCGTCGTTAATATCGTCGTTATTTTGTCATAAACATCGTCGCTAATGTCGTCGTTATTATCGTCATTATCTACGTTGTTATCGTCATAAATATCATCGATAATATCGTCGTTATTATTGTCATTATCTTCTTTTTATCGTCGTTTTTAACGTCGTTATTATCGTCGTTAATATCGTCGTTATTATCGTTATTATCATCGTTGTTATCGTCGTTATTATCCGCATAATTATCGTCGTTATTATCGTCGTTATTATCGTCATTGTCATCGTTGTTATCGTCGTTATTTTCCTCATAATTATCGTCGTTATTATCGTCGTTATTTCGTCATTATCATCGTTGTTATCGTCGTTATTATCGTCGTTAATATCGTCATTATCATCGTTGTTATCGTCGTTATTATCGTCGTTAATATCGTCATTATCATCGTTGTTATCGTCCTTATCATCCTCATAATTATCGTCGTTAATATCGTCGTTATTTTGTCATAATCATCGTCGTTAATGTCGTCGTTATTATCGTCATTATCTACGTTGTTATCGTCATAAATATCATCGATAATATCGTCGTTATTATTGTCATTATCTTCTTTTTATCGTCGTTATTAACGTCGTTATTATCGTCGTTAATATCGTCATTATCATCGTTGTTATCGTCCTTATTATCCTCATAATTATCGTCGTTAATATCGTCGTTATTTTGTCACAATCATCGTCGTTAATGTCGTCGTTATTATCGTCATTATCATCGTTGTTATCGTCCTTATTATCCTCATAATTATCGTCGTTAATATCGTCGTTATTTTGTCATAATCATCGTCGTTAATGTCGTCGTTATTATCGTCATTATCTACGTTGTTATCGTCATAAATATCATCGATAATATCGTCGTTATTATTGTCATTATCTTCTTTTTATCGTCGTTAATATCGTCGTTATTACCGTCGTTAATATCGTTATTATCATCGTTGTTATCGTCCTTATTATCCTCATAATTATCGTCGTTAATATCGTCGTTATTTTGTCACAATTATCGTCGTTAATGTCGTCGTTAATATCGTCATTATCATCCTTGTTATCGTCCTTATCATCCTCATAATTATCGTCGTTAATATCGTCGTTATTTTGTCATAATCATCGTCGTTAATGTCGTCGTTATTATCGTCATTATCTACGTTGTTATCGTCATAAATATCATCGATAATATCGTCGTTATTATTGTCATTATCTTCTTTTTATCGTCGTTATTAACGTCGTTATTATCGTCGTTAATATCGTCGTTAATATCGTCATTATCATCATTGTTATCGTCCTTATCATCCTCATAATTATCGTCGTTAATATCGTCGTTATTTTGTCATAATCATCGTCGTTAATGTCGTCGTTATTATCGTCATTATCATCGTTGTTATCGTCATAAATATCATCGATAATATCGTCGTTATTATTGTCATTATCTTCTTTTTATCGTCGTTATTAACGTCGTTATTATCGTCGTTAATATCGTCGTTAATATCGTCATTATCATCCTTGTTATCGTCCTTATCATCCTCATAATTATCGTCGTTAATATCGTCGTTATTTTGTCACAATCATCGTCGTTAATGTCGTCGTTATTATCGTCATTATCATCGTTGTTATCGTCCTTATCATCCTCATAATTATCGTCGTTAATATCGTCGTTATTTTGTCATAATCATTGACGATAATGTCGTCGTTATTATCGTCATTATCTTCGTTGTTTTCGTCATAATTATCATCGTTAATATCGTCGTTATTATTGTCATTATCTTCTTTTTATCGTCGTTAATATCGTCGTTAATATCGTCGTTAATATCGTCGTTTATATCGTCATTATCATCGTTGTTATCGTCCTTATCATCCTCATAATTATCGTCGATAATATCGTCGTTATTTTGTCATAATCATCGTCGTTAATGTCGTCGTTATTATCGTCATTATCTACGTTGTTATCGTCATAAATATCATCGATAATATCGTCGTTATTATTGTCATTATCTTCTTTTTATCGTCGTTATTAACGTCGTTATTATCGTCGTTAATATCGTCATTATCATCGTTGTTATCGTCCTTATTATCCTCATAATTATCGTCGTTAATATCGTCGTTATTTTGTCACAATCATCGTCGTTAATGTCGTCGTTATTATCGTCATTATCATCGTTGTTATCGTCCTTATTATCCTCATAATTATCGTCGTTAATATCGTCGTTATTTTGTCATAATCATCGTCGTTAATGTCGTCGTTATTATCGTCATTATCTACGTTGTTATCGTCATAAATATCATCGATAATATCGTCGTTATTATTGTCATTATCTTCTTTTTATCGTCGTTAATATCGTCGTTATTACCGTCGTTAATATCGTTATTATCATCGTTGTTATCGTCCTTATTATCCTCATAATTATCGTCGTTAATATCGTCGTTATTTTGTCACAATTATCGTCGTTAATGTCGTCGTTAATATCGTCATTATCATCCTTGTTATCGTCCTTATCATCCTCATAATTATCGTCGTTAATATCGTCGTTATTTTGTCATAATCATCGTCGTTAATGTCGTCGTTATTATCGTCATTATCTACGTTGTTATCGTCATAAATATCATCGATAATATCGTCGTTATTATTGTCATTATCTTCTTTTTATCGTCGTTAATATCGTCGTTATTACCGTCGTTAATATCGTTATTATCATCGTTGTTATCGTCCTTATTATCCTCATAATTATCGTCGTTAATATCGTCGTTATTTTGTCACAATTATCGTCGTTAATGTCGTCGTTAATATCGTCATTATCATCCTTGTTATCGTCCTTATCATCCTCATAATTATCGTCGTTAATATCGTCGTTATTTTGTCATAATCATCGTCGTTAATGTCGTCGTTATTATCGTCATTATCTACGTTGTTATCGTCATAAATATCATCGATAATATCGTCGTTATTATTGTCATTATCTTCTTTTTATCGTCGTTATTAACGTCGTTATTATCGTCGTTAATATCGTCGTTAATATCGTCATTATCATCATTGTTATCGTCCTTATCATCCTCATAATTATCGTCGTTAATATCGTCGTTATTTTGTCATAATCATCGTCGTTAATGTCGTCGTTATTATCGTCATTATCATCGTTGTTATCGTCATAAATATCATCGATAATATCGTCGTTATTATTGTCATTATCTTCTTTTTATCGTCGTTATTAACGTCGTTATTATCGTCGTTAATATCGTCGTTAATATCGTCATTATCATCCTTGTTATCGTCCTTATCATCCTCATAATTATCGTCGTTAATATCGTCGTTATTTTGTCACAATCATCGTCGTTAATGTCGTCGTTATTATCGTCATTATCATCGTTGTTATCGTCCTTATCATCCTCATAATTATCGTCGTTAATATCGTCGTTATTTTGTCATAATCATTGACGATAATGTCGTCGTTATTATCGTCATTATCTTCGTTGTTTTCGTCATAATTATCATCGTTAATATCGTCGTTATTATTGTCATTATCTTCTTTTTATCGTCGTTAATATCGTCGTTAATATCGTCGTTAATATCGTCGTTTATATCGTCATTATCATCGTTGTTATCGTCCTTATCATCCTCATAATTATCGTCGATAATATCGTCGTTATTTTGTCATAATCATCGTCGTTAATGTCGTCGTTATTATCGTCATTATCTACGTTGTTATCGTCATAAATATCATCGATAATATCGTCGTTATTATTGTCATTATCTTCTTTTTATCGTCGTTATTAACGTCGTTATTATCGTCGTTAATATCGTCATTATCATCGTTGTTATCGTCCTTATTATCCTCATAATTATCGTCGTTAATATCGTCGTTATTTTGTCACAATCATCGTCGTTAATGTCGTCGTTATTATCGTCATTATCATCGTTGTTATCGTCCTTATCATCCTCATAATTATCGTCGTTAATATCGTCGTTATTTTGTCATAATCATCGTCATTAATGTCGTCGTTATTATCGTCATTATCTACGTTGTTATTGTCATAAATATCATCGATAATATCGTCGTTATTATTGTCATTATCTTCTTTTTATTGTCTTTATTATCGTCGTTAATATCGTCGTTATTATCGTCGTTAATATCGTCGTTATTATCGTCATTATCATCGTTGTTATCGTCCTTATTATCCTCATAATTATCGTCGTTAATATCGTCGTTATTTTGTCATAATCATCGTCGTTAATGTCGTCGTTATTATCGTCATTATCTACGTTGTTATCGTCATAAATATCATCGATAATATCGTCGTTATTATTGTCATTATCTTCTTTTTATCGTCGTTAATATCGTCGTTATTATCGTCGTTAATATCGTTATTATCATCGTTGTTATCATCCTTATTATCCTCATAATTATCGTCGTTAATATCGTCGTTATTTTGTCACAATTATCGTCGTTAATGTCGTCGTTAATATCGTCATTATCATCCTTGTTATCGTCCTTATCATCCTCATAATTATCGTCGTTAATATCGTCGTTATTTTGTCATAATCATCGTCGTTAATGTCGTCGTTATTATCGTCATTATCTACGTTGTTATCGTCATAAATATCATCGATAATATCGTCGTTATTATTGTCATTATCTTCTTTTTATCGTCGTTATTAACGTCGTTATTATCGTCGTTAATATCGTCGTTAATATCGTCATTATCATCATTGTTATCGTCCTTATCATCCTCATAATTATCGTCGTTAATATCGTCGTTATTTTGTCATAATCATCGTCGTTAATGTCGTCGTTATTATCGTCATTATCTACGTTGTTATCGTCATAAATATCATCGATAATATCTTCGTTATTATTGTCATTATCTTCTTTTTATCGTCGTTATTAACGTCGTTATTATCGTCGTTATTATCGTCGTTAATATCGTTATTATCATCGTTGTTATCGTCCTTATTATCCTCATAATTATCGTCGTTAATATCGTCGTTATTTTGTCACAATCATCGTCGTTAATGTCGTCGTTATTATCGTCATTATCTACGTTGTTATCGTCATAAATATCATCGATAATATCTTCGTTATTATTGTCATTATCTTCTTTTTATCGTCGTTATTAACGTCGTTATTATCGTCGTTATTATCGTCGTTAATATCGTTATTATCATCGTTGTTATCGTCCTTATTATCCTCATAATTATCGTCGTTAATATTGTCGTTATTTTGTCACAATCATCGTCGTTAATGTCGTCGTTATTATCGTCATTATCATCGTTGTTATCGTCCTTATCATCCTCATAATTATCGTCGTTAATATCGTCGTTATTTTGTCATAATCATCGTCGTTAATGTCGTCGTTATTATCGTCATTATCATCGTTGTTATCGTCATAAATATCATCGATAATATCGTCGTTATTATTGTCATTATCTTCTTTTTATCGTCGTTATTAACGTCGTTATTATCGTCGTTAATATCGTCGTTAATATCGTCGTTAATATCGTCATTATCATCGTTGTTATCGTCCTTATCATCCTCATAATTATCGTCGTTAATATCGTCGTTATTTTGTCATAATCATCGTCGTTAATGTCGTCGTTATTATCGTCATTATCTACGTTGTTATCGTCATAAATATCATCGATAATATCGTCGTTATTATTGTCATTATCTTCTTTTTATCGTCGTTATTAACGTCGTTATTATCGTCGTTAATATCGTCGTTAATATCGTCATTATCATCATTGTTATCGTCCTTATCATCCTCATAATTATCGTCGTTAATATCGTCGTTATTTTGTCATAATCATCGTCGTTAATGTCGTCGTTATTATCGTCATTATCTACGTTGTTATCGTCATAAATATCATCGATAATATCTTCGTTATTATTGTCATTATCTTCTTTTTATCGTCGTTATTAACGTCGTTATTATCGTCGTTATTATCGTCGTTAATATCGTTATTATCATCGTTGTTATCGTCCTTATTATCCTCATAATTATCGTCGTTAATATCGTCGTTATTTTGTCACAATCATCGTCGTTAATGTCGTCGTTATTATCGTCATTATCATCGTTGTTATCGTCCTTATCATCCTCATAATTATCGTCGTTAATATCGTCGTTATTTTGTCATAATCATCGTCGTTAATGTCGTCGTTATTATCGTCATTATCATCGTTGTTATCGTCATAAATATCATCGATAATATCGTCGTTATTATTGTCATTATCTTCTTTTTATCGTCGTTATTAACGTCGTTATTATCGTCGTTAATATCGTCGTTAATATCGTCGTTAATATCGTCATTATCATCGTTGTTATCGTCCTTATTATCCTCATAAGTATCGTCGTTAATATCGTTGTTATTTTGTCATAATCATCGTCGTTAATGTCGTCGTTATTATCGTCATTATCTACGTTGTTATCGTCATAAATATCATCGATAATATCGTCGTTATTATTGTCATTATCTTCTTTTTATCGTCGTTATTAACGTCGTTATTATCGTCGTTAATATCGTCGTTAATATCGTCATTATCATCCTTGTTATCGTCCTTATCATCCTCATAATTATCGTCGTTAATATCGTCGTTATTTTGTCACAATCATCGTCGTTAATGTCGTCGTTATTATCGTCATTATCATCGTTGTTATCGTCCTTATCATCCTCATAATTATCGTCGTTAATATCGTCGTTATTTTGTCATAATCATTGACGATAATGTCGTCGTTATTATCGTCATTATCTTCGTTGTTTTCGTCATAATTATCATCGTTAATATCGTCGTTATTATTGTCATTATCTTCTTTTTATCGTCGTTATTATCGTCGTTAATATCGTCGTTATTATCGTCGCTAATATCGTCGTTAATATCGTCATTATCATCGTTGTTATCGTCCTTATTATCCTCATAATTATCGTCGTTAATATCGTCGTTATTTTGTCACAATCATCGTCGTTAATGTCGTCGTTATTATCGTCATTATCATCGTTGTTATCGTCCTTATCATCCTCATAATTATCGTCGTTAATATCGTCGTTATTTTGTCATAATCATCGTCAATAATGTCGTCGTTATTATCGTCATTATCTTCGTTGTTATCGTCATAAATATTATCTTTAATATCGTCGTTATTATTGTCATTATCTTCTTTTTATTGTCTTCATTCTCGTCGTTAATATCGTCGTTAATATCGTCGTTAATATCGTCGTTAATATCGTCATTATCATCGTTGTTATCGTCCTTATCATCCTCATAATTATCGTCGTTAATATCGTCGTTATTTTGTCATAATCATCGTCGTTAATGTCGTCGTTATTATCGTCATTATCTACGTTGTTATCGTCATAAATATCATCGATAATATCGTCGTTATTATTGTCATTATCTTCTTTTTATCGTCGTTATTAACGTCGTTATTATCGTCGTTAATATCGTCGTTAATATCGTCATTATCATCATTGTTATCGTCCTTATCATCCTCATAATTATCGTCGTTAATATCGTCGTTATTTTGTCATAATCATCGTCGTTAATGTCGTCGTTATTATCGTCATTATCTACGTTGTTATCGTCATAAATATCATCGATAATATCTTCGTTATTATTGTCATTATCTTCTTTTTATCGTCGTTATTAACGTCGTTATTATCGTCGTTATTATCGTCGTTAATATCGTTATTATCATCGTTGTTATCGTCCTTATTATCCTCATAATTATCGTCGTTAATATCGTCGTTATTTTGTCACAATCATCGTCGTTAATGTCGTCGTTATTATCGTCATTATCATCGTTGTTATCGTCCTTATCATCCTCATAATTATCGTCGTTAATATCGTCGTTATTTTGTCATAATCATCGTCGTTAATGTCGTCGTTATTATCGTCATTATCATCGTTGTTATCGTCATAAATATCATCGATAATATCGTCGTTATTATTGTCATTATCTTCTTTTTATCGTCGTTATTAACGTCGTTATTATCGTCGTTAATATCGTCGTTAATATCGTCGTTAATATCGTCATTATCATCGTTGTTATCGTCCTTATTATCCTCATAAGTATCGTCGTTAATATCGTTGTTATTTTGTCATAATCATCGTCGTTAATGTCGTCGTTATTATCGTCATTATCTACGTTGTTATCGTCATAAATATCATCGATAATATCGTCGTTATTATTGTCATTATCTTCTTTTTATCGTCGTTATTAACGTCGTTATTATCGTCGTTAATATCGTCGTTAATATCGTCATTATCATCCTTGTTATCGTCCTTATCATCCTCATAATTATCGTCGTTAATATCGTCGTTATTTTGTCACAATCATCGTCGTTAATGTCGTCGTTATTATCGTCATTATCATCGTTGTTATCGTCCTTATCATCCTCATAATTATCGTCGTTAATATCGTCGTTATTTTGTCATAATCATTGACGATAATGTCGTCGTTATTATCGTCATTATCTTCGTTGTTTTCGTCATAATTATCATCGTTAATATCGTCGTTATTATTGTCATTATCTTCTTTTTATCGTCGTTATTATCGTCGTTAATATCGTCGTTATTATCGTCGCTAATATCGTCGTTAATATCGTCATTATCATCGTTGTTATCGTCCTTATTATCCTCATAATTATCGTCGTTAATATCGTCGTTATTTTGTCACAATCATCGTCGTTAATGTCGTCGTTATTATCGTCATTATCATCGTTGTTATCGTCCTTATCATCCTCATAATTATCGTCGTTAATATCGTCGTTATTTTGTCATAATCATCGTCAATAATGTCGTCGTTATTATCGTCATTATCTTCGTTGTTATCGTCATAAATATTATCTTTAATATCGTCGTTATTATTGTCATTATCTTCTTTTTATTGTCTTCATTCTCGTCGTTAATATCGTCGTTATTATCGTCGTTAATATCGTCGTTAATATCGTCATTATCATCGTTGTTATCGTCCTTATTATCCTCATAATTATCGTCGTTAATATCGTCGTTATTTTGTCATAATCATCGTCGTTAATGTCGTCGTTATTATCGTCATTATCATCGTTGTTATCGTCCTTATCATCCTCATAATTATCGTCGTTAATATCGTCGTTATTTTGTCATAATCATCGTCGTTAATGTCGTCGTTATTATCGTCATTATCTACGTTGTTATCGTCATAAATATCATCGATAATATCGTCGTTATTATTGTCATTATCTTCTTTTTATCGTCGTTATTAACGTCGTTATTATCGTCGTTAATATCGTCATTATCATCGTTGTTATCGTCCTTATTATCCTCATAATTATCGTCGTTAATATCGTCGTTATTTTGTCACAATCATCGTCGTTAATGTCGTCGTTATTATCGTCATTATCATCGTTGTTATCGTCCTTATCATCCTCATAATTATCGTCGTTAATATCGTCGTTATTTTGTCATAATCATCGTCGTTAATGTCGTCGTTATTATCGTCATTATCTACGTTGTTATCGTCATAAATATTATCGTTAATATCGTCGTTATTATTGTCATTATCTTCTTTTTATTGTCTTTATTATCGTCGTTAATATCGTCGTTATTATCGTCGTTAATATCGTCGTTAAAATCGTCATTATCATCGTTGTTATCGTCCTTATTATCCTCATAATTATCGTCGTTAATATCGTCGTTATTTTGTCATAATCATCGTCGTTAATGTCGTCGTTATTATCGTCATTATCATCGTTGTTATCGTCCTTATCATCCTCATAATTATCGTCGTTAATATCGTCGTTATTTTGTCATAATCATCGTCACTAATGTCGTCGTTATTATCGTCATTATCTTCGTTGTTATCGTCATAAATATTATCTTTAATATCGTCGTTATTATTGTCATTATCTTCTTTTTATTGTCTTCATTATCGTCGTTAATATCGTCGTTATTATCGTCGTTAATATCGTCGTTAATATCGTCATTATCATCGTTGTTATCGTCCTTATTATCCTCATAATTATCGTCGTTAATATCGTCGTTATTTTGTCATAATCATCGTCGTTAATGTCGTCGTTATTATCGTCATTATCATCGTTGTTATCGTCCTTATCATCCTCATAATTATCGTCGTTAATATCGTCGTTATTTTGACATAATCATCGTCGTTAATGTCGTCGTTATTATCGTCATTATCTATATTGTTATCGTCATAAATATCATCGATAATATCGTCGTTATTATTGTCATTATCTTCTTTTTATAGTCGTTTTTAACGTCGTTATTATCGTCGTTAATATCGTCGTTAATATCGTCATTATCATCGTTGTTATCGTCCTTATCATCCTCATAATTATCGTCGTTAATATCGTCGTTATTTTGTCATAATCATCGTCACTAATGTCGTCGTTATTATCGTCATTATCTTCGTTGTTATCGTCATAAATATTATCTTTAATATCGTCGTTATTATTGTCATTATCTTCTTTTTATTGTCTTCATTATCGTCGTTAATATCGTCGTTATTATCGTCGTTAATATCGTCGTTAATATCGTCATTATCTTCGTTGTTATCGTCCTTATTATCCTCATAATTATCGTCGTTAATATCGTCGTTATTTTGTCATAATCATCGTCGTTAATGTCGTCGTTATTATCGTCATTATCATCGTTGTTATCGTCCTTATCATCCTCATAATTATCGTCGTTAATATCGTCGTTATTTTGACATAATCATCGTCGTTAATGTCGTCGTTATTATCGTCATTATCTACGTTGTTATCGTCATAAATATCATCGATAATATCTTCGTTATTATTGTCATTATCTTCTTTTTATCGTCGTTATTAACGTCGTTATTATCGTCGTTAATATCGTCGTTATTATCGTCGTTAATATCGTTATTATCATCGTTGTTATCGTCCTTATTATCCTCATAATTATCGTCGTTAATATCGTCGTTATTTTGTCATAATCATCGTCGTTAATGTCGTCGTTATTATCGTCATTATCTACGTTGTTATCGTCATAAATATCATCGATAATATCGTCGTTATTATTGCATTATCTTCTTTTTATCGTCGTTTTTAACGTCGTTATTATCGTCGTTAATATCGTCGTTAATATCGTCATTATCATCGTTGTTATCGTCCTTATTATCCTCATAATTATCGTCGTTAATATCGTCGTTATTTTGTCATAAACATCGTCGCTAATGTCGTCGTTATTATCGTCATTATCATCGTTGTTATCGTCCTTATCATCCTCATAATTATCGTCGTTAATATCGTCGTTATTTTGTCATAATCATCGTCACTAATGTCGTCGTTATTATCGTCATTATCTACGTTGTTATCGTCATAAATATTATCTTTAATATCTTCGTTATTATTGTCATTATCTTCTTTTTATTGTCTTTATTATCGTCGTTAATATCGTCGTTATTATCGTCGTTAATATCGTCGTTATTATCGTCATTATCATCGTTGTTATCGTCCTTATTATCCTCATAATTATCGTCGTTAATATCGTCGTTATTTTGTCATAATCATCGTCGTTAATGTCGTCGTTATTATCGTCATTATCTACGTTGTTATCGTCATAAATATCATCGATAATATCGTCGTTATTATTGCATTATCTTCTTTTTATCGTCGTTTTTAACGTCGTTATTATCGTCGTTAATATCGTCGTTAATATCGTCATTATCATCGTTGTTATCGTCCTTATTATCCTCATAATTATCGTCGTTAATATCGTCGTTATTTTGTCATAAACATCGTCGCTAATGTCGTCGTTATTATCGTCATTATCATCGTTGTTATCGTCCTTATCATCCTCATAATTATCGTCGTTAATATCGTCGTTATTTTGTCATAATCATCGTCACTAATGTCGTCGTTATTATCGTCATTATCTACGTTGTTATCGTCATAAATATTATCTTTAATATCTTCGTTATTATTGTCATTATCTTCTTTTTATTGTCTTTATTATCGTCGTTAATATCGTCGTTATTATCGTCGTTAATATCGTCGTTATTATCGTCATTATCATCGTTGTTATCGTCCTTATTATCCTCATAATTATCGTCGTTAATATCGTCGTTATTTTGTCATAATCATCGTCGTTAATGTCGTCGTTATTATCGTCATTATCTACGTTGTTATCGTCATAAATATCATCGATAATATCGTCGTTATTATTGCATTATCTTCTTTTTATCGTCGTTATTAACGTCGTTATTATCGTCGTTAATATCGTCGTTATTATCGTCGTTAATATCGTTATTATCATCGTTGTTATCGTCCTTATTATCCTCATAATTATCGTCGTTAATATCGTCGTTATTTTGTCATAATCATCGTCGTTAATGTCGTCGTTGTTATCGTCATTATCTACGTTGTTATCGTCATAAATATCATCGATAATATCGTCGTTATTATTGTCATTATCTTCTTTTTATTGTCTTTATTATCGTCGTTAATATCGTCGTTATTATCGTCGTTAATATCGTCGTTAAAATCGTCATTATCATCGTTGTTATCGTCCTTATTATCCTCATAATTATCGTCGTTAATATCGTCGTTATTTTGTCATAATCATCGTCGTTAATGTCGTCGTTATTATCGTCATTATCTACGTTGTTATCGTCATAAATATCATCGATAATATCGTCGTTATTATTGTCATTATCTTCTTTTTATCGTCGTTTTTAACGTCGTTATTATCGTCGTTAATATCGTCGTTATTATCGTTATTATCATCGTTGTTATCGTCGTTATTATCCGCATAATTATCGTCGTTATTATCGTCGTTATTATCGTCATTGTCATCGTTGTTATCGTCGTTATTTTCCTCATAATTATCGTCGTTATTATCGTCGTTATTTCGTCATTATCATCGTTGTTATCGTCGTTATTATCGTCGTTAATATCGTCATTATCATCGTTGTTATCGTCGTTATTATCGTCGTTAATATCGTCATTATCATCGTTGTTATCGTCCTTATCATCCTCATAATTATCGTCGTTAATATCGTCGTTATTTTGTCATAATCATCGTCGTTAATGTCGTCGTTATTATCGTCATTATCTACGTTGTTATCGTCATAAATATCATCGATAATATCGTCGTTATTATTGTCATTATCTTCTTTTTATCGTCGTTATTAACGTCGTTATTATCGTCGTTAATATCGTCATTATCATCGTTGTTATCGTCCTTATTATCCTCATAATTATCGTCGTTAATATCGTCGTTATTTTGTCACAATCATCGTCGTTAATGTCGTCGTTATTATCGTCATTATCATCGTTGTTATCGTCCTTATTATCCTCATAATTATCGTCGTTAATATCGTCGTTATTTTGTCATAATCATCGTCGTTAATGTCGTCGTTATTATCGTCATTATCTACGTTGTTATCGTCATAAATATCATCGATAATATCGTCGTTATTATTGTCATTATCTTCTTTTTATCGTCGTTAATATCGTCGTTATTACCGTCGTTAATATCGTTATTATCATCGTTGTTATCGTCCTTATTATCCTCATAATTATCGTCGTTAATATCGTCGTTATTTTGTCACAATTATCGTCGTTAATATCGTCGTTAATATCGTCATTATCATCGTTGTTATCGTCCTTATCATCCTCATAATTATCGTCGTTAATATCGTCGTTATTTTGTCATAATCATCGTCGTTAATGTCGTCGTTATTATCGTCATTATCTACGTTGTTATCGTCATAAATATCATCGATAATATCGTCGTTATTATTGTCATTATCTTCTTTTTATCGTCGTTATTAACGTCGTTATTATCGTCGTTAATATCGTCGTTAATATCGTCATTATCATCATTGTTATCGTCCTTATCATCCTCATAATTATCGTCGTTAATATCGTCGTTATTTTGTCATAATCATCGTCGTTAATGTCGTCGTTATTATCGTCATTATCTACGTTGTTATTGTCATAAATATCATCGATAATATCGTCGTTATTATTGTCATTATCTTCTTTTTATTGTCTTTATTATCGTCGTTAATATCGTCGTTGTTATCGTCGTTATTATCCGCATAATTATCGTCGTTAATATCGTCGTTATTATCGTCATTGTCATCGTTGTTATCGTCGTTATTTTCCTCATAATTATCGTCGTTATTATCGTCGTTATTTCGTCATTATCATCGTTGTTATCGTCGTTATTATCGTCGTTAATATCGTCATTATCATCGTTGTTATCGTCGTTATTATCGTCGTTAATATCGTCATTATCATCGTTGTTATCGTCCTTATCATCCTCATAATTATCGTCGTTAATATCGTCGTTATTTTGTCATAATCATCGTCGTTAATGTCGTCGTTATTATCGTCATTATCATCGTTGTTATCGTCATAAATATCATCGATAATATCGTCGTTATTATTGTCATTATCTTCTTTTTATCGTCGTTATTAACGTCGTTATTATCGTCGTTAATATCGTCGTTAATATCGTCATTATCATCCTTGTTATCGTCCTTATCATCCTCATAATTATCGTCGTTAATATCGTCGTTATTTTGTCACAATCATCGTCGTTAATGTCGTCGTTATTATCGTCATTATCATCGTTGTTATCGTCCTTATCATCCTCATAATTATCGTCGTTAATATCGTCGTTATTTTGTCATAATCATTGACGATAATGTCGTCGTTATTATCGTCATTATCTTCGTTGTTTTCGTCATAATTATCATCGTTAATATCGTCGTTATTATTGTCATTATCTTCTTTTTATCGTCGTTAATATCGTCGTTAATATCGTCGTTAATATCGTCGTTTATATCGTCATTATCATCGTTGTTATCGTCCTTATCATCCTCATAATTATCGTCGATAATATCGTCGTTATTTTGTCATAATCATCGTCGTTAATGTCGTCGTTATTATCGTCATTATCTACGTTGTTATCGTCATAAATATCATCGATAATATCGTCGTTATTATTGTCATTATCTTCTTTTTATCGTCGTTATTAACGTCGTTATTATCGTCGTTAATATCGTCATTATCATCGTTGTTATCGTCCTTATTATCCTCATAATTATCGTCGTTAATATCGTCGTTATTTTGTCACAATCATCGTCGTTAATGTCGTCGTTATTATCGTCATTATCATCGTTGTTATCGTCCTTATCATCCTCATAATTATCGTCGTTAATATCGTCGTTATTTTGTCATAATCATCGTCATTAATGTCGTCGTTATTATCGTCATTATCTACGTTGTTATTGTCATAAATATCATCGATAATATCGTCGTTATTATTGTCATTATCTTCTTTTTATTGTCTTTATTATCGTCGTTAATATCGTCGTTATTATCGTCGTTAATATCGTCGTTATTATCGTCATTATCATCGTTGTTATCGTCCTTATTATCCTCATAATTATCGTCGTTAATATCGTCGTTATTTTGTCATAATCATCGTCGTTAATGTCGTCGTTATTATCGTCATTATCTACGTTGTTATCGTCATAAATATCATCGATAATATCGTCGTTATTATTGTCATTATCTTCTTTTTATCGTCGTTAATATCGTCGTTATTATCGTCGTTAATATCGTTATTATCATCGTTGTTATCATCCTTATTATCCTCATAATTATCGTCGTTAATATCGTCGTTATTTTGTCACAATTATCGTCGTTAATGTCGTCGTTAATATCGTCATTATCATCCTTGTTATCGTCCTTATCATCCTCATAATTATCGTCGTTAATATCGTCGTTATTTTGTCATAATCATCGTCGTTAATGTCGTCGTTATTATCGTCATTATCTACGTTGTTATCGTCATAAATATCATCGATAATATCGTCGTTATTATTGTCATTATCTTCTTTTTATCGTCGTTATTAACGTCGTTATTATCGTCGTTAATATCGTCGTTAATATCGTCATTATCATCATTGTTATCGTCCTTATCATCCTCATAATTATCGTCGTTAATATCGTCGTTATTTTGTCATAATCATCGTCGTTAATGTCGTCGTTATTATCGTCATTATCTACGTTGTTATCGTCATAAATATCATCGATAATATCTTCGTTATTATTGTCATTATCTTCTTTTTATCGTCGTTATTAACGTCGTTATTATCGTCGTTATTATCGTCGTTAATATCGTTATTATCATCGTTGTTATCGTCCTTATTATCCTCATAATTATCGTCGTTAATATCGTCGTTATTTTGTCACAATCATCGTCGTTAATGTCGTCGTTATTATCGTCATTATCTACGTTGTTATCGTCATAAATATCATCGATAATATCTTCGTTATTATTGTCATTATCTTCTTTTTATCGTCGTTATTAACGTCGTTATTATCGTCGTTATTATCGTCGTTAATATCGTTATTATCATCGTTGTTATCGTCCTTATTATCCTCATAATTATCGTCGTTAATATCGTCGTTATTTTGTCACAATCATCGTCGTTAATGTCGTCGTTATTATCGTCATTATCATCGTTGTTATCGTCCTTATCATCCTCATAATTATCGTCGTTAATATCGTCGTTATTTTGTCATAATCATCGTCGTTAATGTCGTCGTTATTATCGTCATTATCATCGTTGTTATCGTCATAAATATCATCGATAATATCGTCGTTATTATTGTCATTATCTTCTTTTTATCGTCGTTATTAACGTCGTTATTATCGTCGTTAATATCGTCGTTAATATCGTCGTTAATATCGTCATTATCATCGTTGTTATCGTCCTTATCATCCTCATAATTATCGTCGTTAATATCGTCGTTATTTTGTCATAATCATCGTCGTTAATGTCGTCGTTATTATCGTCATTATCTACGTTGTTATCGTCATAAATATCATCGATAATATCGTCGTTATTATTGTCATTATCTTCTTTTTATCGTCGTTATTAACGTCGTTATTATCGTCGTTAATATCGTCGTTAATATCGTCATTATCATCATTGTTATCGTCCTTATCATCCTCATAATTATCGTCGTTAATATCGTCGTTATTTTGTCATAATCATCGTCGTTAATGTCGTCGTTATTATCGTCATTATCTACGTTGTTATCGTCATAAATATCATCGATAATATCTTCGTTATTATTGTCATTATCTTCTTTTTATCGTCGTTATTAACGTCGTTATTATCGTCGTTATTATCGTCGTTAATATCGTTATTATCATCGTTGTTATCGTCCTTATTATCCTCATAATTATCGTCGTTAATATCGTCGTTATTTTGTCACAATCATCGTCGTTAATGTCGTCGTTATTATCGTCATTATCATCGTTGTTATCGTCCTTATCATCCTCATAATTATCGTCGTTAATATCGTCGTTATTTTGTCATAATCATCGTCGTTAATGTCGTCGTTATTATCGTCATTATCATCGTTGTTATCGTCATAAATATCATCGATAATATCGTCGTTATTATTGTCATTATCTTCTTTTTATCGTCGTTATTAACGTCGTTATTATCGTCGTTAATATCGTCGTTAATATCGTCGTTAATATCGTCATTATCATCGTTGTTATCGTCCTTATTATCCTCATAAGTATCGTCGTTAATATCGTTGTTATTTTGTCATAATCATCGTCGTTAATGTCGTCGTTATTATCGTCATTATCTACGTTGTTATCGTCATAAATATCATCGATAATATCGTCGTTATTATTGTCATTATCTTCTTTTTATCGTCGTTATTAACGTCGTTATTATCGTCGTTAATATCGTCGTTAATATCGTCATTATCATCCTTGTTATCGTCCTTATCATCCTCATAATTATCGTCGTTAATATCGTCGTTATTTTGTCACAATCATCGTCGTTAATGTCGTCGTTATTATCGTCATTATCATCGTTGTTATCGTCCTTATCATCCTCATAATTATCGTCGTTAATATCGTCGTTATTTTGTCATAATCATTGACGATAATGTCGTCGTTATTATCGTCATTATCTTCGTTGTTTTCGTCATAATTATCATCGTTAATATCGTCGTTATTATTGTCATTATCTTCTTTTTATCGTCGTTATTATCGTCGTTAATATCGTCGTTATTATCGTCGCTAATATCGTCGTTAATATCGTCATTATCATCGTTGTTATCGTCCTTATTATCCTCATAATTATCGTCGTTAATATCGTCGTTATTTTGTCACAATCATCGTCGTTAATGTCGTCGTTATTATCGTCATTATCATCGTTGTTATCGTCCTTATCATCCTCATAATTATCGTCGTTAATATCGTCGTTATTTTGTCATAATCATCGTCAATAATGTCGTCGTTATTATCGTCATTATCTTCGTTGTTATCGTCATAAATATTATCTTTAATATCGTCGTTATTATTGTCATTATCTTCTTTTTATTGTCTTCATTCTCGTCGTTAATATCGTCGTTATTATCGTCGTTAATATCGTCGTTAATATCGTCATTATCATCGTTGTTATCGTCCTTATTATCCTCATAATTATCGTCGTTAATATCGTCGTTATTTTGTCATAATCATCGTCGTTAATGTCGTCGTTATTATCGTCATTATCATCGTTGTTATCGTCCTTATCATCCTCATAATTATCGTCGTTAATATCGTCGTTATTTTGTCATAATCATCGTCGTTAATGTCGTCGTTATTATCGTCATTATCTACGTTGTTATCGTCATAAATATCATCGATAATATCGTCGTTATTATTGTCATTATCTTCTTTTTATCGTCGTTATTAACGTCGTTATTATCGTCGTTAATATCGTCATTATCATCGTTGTTATCGTCCTTATTATCCTCATAATTATCGTCGTTAATATCGTCGTTATTTTGTCACAATCATCGTCGTTAATGTCGTCGTTATTATCGTCATTATCATCGTTGTTATCGTCCTTATCATCCTCATAATTATCGTCGTTAATATCGTCGTTATTTTGTCATAATCATCGTCGTTAATGTCGTCGTTATTATCGTCATTATCTACGTTGTTATCGTCATAAATATTATCGTTAATATCGTCGTTATTATTGTCATTATCTTCTTTTTATTGTCTTTATTATCGTCGTTAATATCGTCGTTATTATCGTCGTTAATATCGTCGTTAAAATCGTCATTATCATCGTTGTTATCGTCCTTATTATCCTCATAATTATCGTCGTTAATATCGTCGTTATTTTGTCATAATCATCGTCGTTAATGTCGTCGTTATTATCGTCATTATCATCGTTGTTATCGTCCTTATCATCCTCATAATTATCGTCGTTAATATCGTCGTTATTTTGTCATAATCATCGTCACTAATGTCGTCGTTATTATCGTCATTATCTTCGTTGTTATCGTCATAAATATTATCTTTAATATCGTCGTTATTATTGTCATTATCTTCTTTTTATTGTCTTTATTATCGTCGTTAATATCGTCGTTATTATCGTCGTTAATATCGTCGTTAATATCGTCATTATCATCGTTGTTATCGTCCTTATTATCCTCATAATTATCGTCGTTAATATCGTCGTTATTTTGTCATAATCATCGTCGTTAATGTCGTCGTTATTATCGTCATTATCATCGTTGTTATCGTCCTTATCATCCTCATAATTATCGTCGTTAATATCGTCGTTATTTTGACATAATCATCGTCGTTAATGTCGTCGTTATTATCGTCATTATCATCGTTGTTATCGTCATAAATATCATCGATAATATCGTCGTTATTATTGTCATTATCTTCTTTTTATCGTCGTTATTATCGTCGTTAATATCGTCGTTAATATCGTCATTATCATCGTTGTTATCGTCCTTATCATCCTCATAATTATCGTCGTTAATATCGTCGTTATTTTGACATAATCATCGTCGTTAATGTCGTCGTTATTATCGTCATTATCATCGTTGTTATCGTCATAAATATCATCGATAATATCGTCGTTATTATTGTCATTATCTTCTTTTTATCGTCGTTATTATCGTCGTTAATATCGTCGTTAATATCGTCATTATCATCGTTGTTATCGTCCTTATTATCCTCATAATTATCGTCGTTAATATCGTCGTTATTTTGTCACAATCATCGTCGTTAATGTCGTCGTTATTATCGTCATTATCATCATTGTTATCGTCCTTATCATCCTCATAATTATCGTCGTTAATATCGTCGTTATTTTGTCATAATCATCGTCGTTAATGTCGTCGTTATTATCGTCATTATCTACGTTGTTATCGTCATAAATATCATCGATAATATCGTCGTTATTATTGTCATTATCTTCTTTTTATCGTCGTTATTAACGTCGTTATTATCGTCGTTATTATCGTCGTTAATATCGTCGTTATTATCGTCATTATCATCGTTGTTATCGTCCTTATTATCCTCATAATTATCGTCGTTAATATCGTCGTTATTTTGTCATAATCATCGTCGTTAATGTCGTCGTTATTATCGTCATTATCTACGTTGTTATCGTCATAAATATCATCGATAATATCGTCGTTATTATTGTCATTATCTTCTTTTTATCGTCGTTATTAACGTCGTTATTATCGTCGTTAATATCGTCGTTAATATCGTCGTTAATATCGTCATTATCATCGTTGTTATCGTCCTTATTATCCTCATAATTATCGTCGTTATTTTGTCATAATCATCGTCGTTAATGTCGTCGTTATTATCGTCATTATCTACGTTGTTATCGTCATAAATATCATCGATAATATCGTCGTTATTATTGTCATTATCTTCTTTTTATCGTCGTTATTAACGTCGTTATTATCGTCGTTAATATCGTCGTTAATATCGTCATTATCATCCTTGTTATCGTCCTTATCATCCTCATAATTATCGTCGTTAATATCGTCGTTATTTTGTCACAATCATCGTCGTTAATGTCGTCGTTATTATCGTCATTATCATCGTTGTTATCGTCCTTATCATCCTCATAATTATCGTCGTTAATATCGTCGTTATTTTGTCATAATCATTGACGATAATGTCGTCGTTATTATCGTCATTATCTTCGTTGTTTTCGTCATAATTATCATCGTTAAT
Source organism: Dolichovespula media (assembly GCA_911387685.1). NCBI lineage: Eukaryota > Metazoa > Arthropoda > Insecta > Hymenoptera > Vespidae > Dolichovespula > Dolichovespula media. The sequence continues at coordinate 47,884 of CAJVQJ010000020.1, read as the reverse complement.
ATCGTCGTTATTATTGTCATTATCTTCTTTTTATTGTCTTTATTATCGTCGTTAATATCGTCGTTATTATCGTCGTTAATATCGTCGTTAAAATCGTCATTATCATCGTTGTTATCGTCCTTATTATCCTCATAATTATCGTCGTTAATATCGTCGTTATTTTGTCATAATCATCGTCGTTAATGTCGTCGTTATTATCGTCATTATCATCGTTGTTATCGTCCTTATCATCCTCATAATTATCGTCGTTAATATCGTCGTTATTTTGTCATAATCATCGTCACTAATGTCGTCGTTATTATCGTCATTATCTTCGTTGTTATCGTCATAAATATTATCTTTAATATCGTCGTTATTATTGTCATTATCTTCTTTTTATTGTCTTCATTATCGTCGTTAATATCGTCGTTATTATCGTCGTTAATATCGTCGTTAATATCGTCATTATCATCGTTGTTATCGTCCTTATTATCCTCATAATTATCGTCGTTAATATCGTCGTTATTTTGTCATAATCATCGTCGTTAATGTCGTCGTTATTATCGTCATTATCATCGTTGTTATCGTCCTTATCATCCTCATAATTATCGTCGTTAATATCGTCGTTATTTTGACATAATCATCGTCGTTAATGTCGTCGTTATTATCGTCATTATCATCGTTGTTATCGTCATAAATATCATCGATAATATCGTCGTTATTATTGTCATTATCTTCTTTTTATCGTCGTTATTATCGTCGTTAATATCGTCGTTAATATCGTCATTATCATCGTTGTTATCGTCCTTATCATCCTCATAATTATCGTCGTTAATATCGTCGTTATTTTGACATAATCATCGTCGTTAATGTCGTCGTTATTATCGTCATTATCATCGTTGTTATCGTCATAAATATCATCGATAATATCGTCGTTATTATTGTCATTATCTTCTTTTTATCGTCGTTATTATCGTCGTTAATATCGTCGTTAATATCGTCATTATCATCGTTGTTATCGTCCTTATTATCCTCATAATTATCGTCGTTAATATCGTCGTTATTTTGTCACAATCATCGTCGTTAATGTCGTCGTTATTATCGTCATTATCATCATTGTTATCGTCCTTATCATCCTCATAATTATCGTCGTTAATATCGTCGTTATTTTGTCATAATCATCGTCGTTAATGTCGTCGTTATTATCGTCATTATCATCGTTGTTATCGTCCTTATCATCCTCATAATTATCGTCGTTAATATCGTCGTTATTTTGACATAATCATCGTCGTTAATGTCGTCGTTATTATCGTCATTATCATCGTTGTTATCGTCATAAATATCATCGATAATATCGTCGTTATTATTGTCATTATCTTCTTTTTATCGTCGTTATTATCGTCGTTAATATCGTCGTTAATATCGTCATTATCATCGTTGTTATCGTCCTTATCATCCTCATAATTATCGTCGTTAATATCGTCGTTATTTTGACATAATCATCGTCGTTAATGTCGTCGTTATTATCGTCATTATCATCGTTGTTATCGTCCTTATCATCCTCATAATTATCGTCGTTAATATCGTCGTTATTTTGACATAATCATCGTCGTTAATGTCGTCGTTATTATCGTCATTATCATCGTTGTTATCGTCATAAATATCATCGATAATATCGTCGTTATTATTGTCATTATCTTCTTTTTATCGTCGTTATTATCGTCGTTAATATCGTCGTTAATATCGTCATTATCATCGTTGTTATCGTCCTTATTATCCTCATAATTATCGTCGTTAATATCGTCGTTATTTTGTCACAATCATCGTCGTTAATGTCGTCGTTATTATCGTCATTATCATCATTGTTATCGTCCTTATCATCCTCATAATTATCGTCGTTAATATCGTCGTTATTTTGTCATAATCATCGTCGTTAATGTCGTCGTTATTATCGTCATTATCTACGTTGTTATCGTCATAAATATCATCGATAATATCGTCGTTATTATTGTCATTATCTTCTTTTTATCGTCGTTATTAACGTCGTTATTATCGTCGTTATTATCGTCGTTAATATCGTCGTTATTATCGTCATTATCATCGTTGTTATCGTCCTTATTATCCTCATAATTATCGTCGTTAATATCGTCGTTATTTTGTCATAATCATCGTCGTTAATGTCGTCGTTATTATCGTCATTATCTACGTTGTTATCGTCATAAATATCATCGATAATATCGTCGTTATTATTGTCATTATCTTCTTTTAATTGTCTTTATTATCGTCGTTAATATCGTCGTTAATATCGTCGTTAATATCGTCGTTAATATCGTCATTATCATCGTTGTTATCGTCCTTATTATCCTCATAACTATCGTCGTTAATATCGTCGTTATTTTGTCATAATCATCGTCGTTAATGTCGTCGTTATTATCGTCATTATCTACGTTGTTATCGTCATAAATATCATCGATAATATCGTCGTTATTATTGTCATTATCTTCTTTTTATTGTCGTTATTATCGTCGTTAATATCGTCGTTATTATCGTCGTTAATATCGTCGTTAAAATCGTCATTATCATCGTTGTTATCGTCCTTATTATCCTCAAAATTATCGTCGTTAATATCGTCGTTATTTTGTCATAATCATCGTCGTTAATGTCGTCGTTATTATCGTCATTATCATCGTTGTTATCGTCCTTATCATCCTCATAATTATCGTCGTTAATATCGTCGTTATTTTGTCATAATCATCGTCAATAATGTCGTCGTTATTATCGTCATTATCTTCGTTGTTATCGTCATAAATATTATCTTTAATATCGTCGTTATTATTGTCATTATCTTCTTTTTATTGTCTTCATTCTCGTCGTTAATATCGTCGTTATTATCGTCGTTAATATCGTCGTTAATATCGTCATTATCATCGTTGTTATCGTCCTTATTATCCTCATAATTATCGTCGTTAATATCGTCGTTATTTTGTCATAATCATCGTCGTTAATGTCGTCGTTATTATCGTCATTATCATCGTTGTTATCGTCCTTATCATCCTCATAATTATCGTCGTTAATATCGTCGTTATTTTGACATAAACATCGTCGTTAATGTCGTCGTTATTATCGTCATTATCATCGTTGTTATCGTCATAAATATCATCGATAATATCGTCGTTATTATTGTCATTATCTTCTTTTTATCGTCGTTAATATCGTCGTTAATATCGTCATTATCATCGTTGTTATCGTCCTTATCATCCTCATAATTATCGTCGTTAATATCGTCGTTATTTTGACATAATCATCGTCGTTAATGTCGTCGTTATTATCGTCATTATCATCGTTGTTATCGTCATAAATATCATCGATAATATCGTCGTTATCATTGTCATTATCTTCTTTTTATCGTCGTTATTATCGTCGTTAATATCGTCGTTAATATCGTCATTATCATCGTTGTTATCGTCCTTATTATCCTCATAATTATCGTCGTTAATATCGTCGTTATTTTGTCACAATCATCGTCGTTAATGTCGTCGTTATTATCGTCATTATCATCATTGTTATCGTCCTTATCATCCTCATAATTATCGTCGTTAATATCGTCGTTATTTTGTCATAATCATCGTCGTTAATGTCGTCGTTATTATCGTCATTATCTACGTTGTTATCGTCATAAATATCATCGATAATATCGTCGTTATTATTGTCATTATCTTCTTTTTATCGTCGTTATTAACGTCGTTATTATCGTCGTTATTATCGTCGTTAATATCGTCGTTAATATCGTCATTATCATCGTTGTTATCGTCCTTATTATCCTCATAATTATCGTCGTTAATATCGTCGTTATTTTGTCATAATCATCGTCGTTAATGTCGTCGTTATTATCGTCATTATCTACGTTGTTATCGTCATAAATATCATCGATAATATCGTCGTTATTATTGTCATTATCTTCTTTTTATCGTCGTTATTAACGTCGTTATTATCGTCGTTAATATCGTCGTTAATATCGTCATTATCATCCTTGTTATCGTCCTTATCATCCTCATAATTATCGTCGTTAATATCGTCGTTATTTTGTCACAATCATCGTCGTTAATGTCGTCGTTATTATCGTCATTATCATCGTTGTTATCGTCCTTATCATCCTCATAATTATCGTCGTTAATATCGTCGTTATTTTGTCATAATCATTGACGATAATGTCGTCGTTATTATCGTCATTATCTTCGTTGTTTTCGTCATAATTATCATCGTTAATATCGTCGTTATTATTGTCATTATCTTCTTTTTATTGTCTTTATTATCGTCGTTAATATCGTCGTTAATATCGTCGTTAATATCGTCGTTAATATCGTCATTATCATCGTTGTTATCGTCCTTATTATCCTCATAATTATCGTCGTTAATATCGTCGTTATTTTGTCATAATCATCGTCGTTAATGTCGTCGTTATTATCGTCATTATCTACGTTGTTATCGTCATAAATATCATCGATAATATCGTCGTTATTATTGTCATTATCTTCTTTTTATTGTCTTTATTATCGTCGTTAATATCGTCGTTATTATCGTCGTTAATATCGTCGTTAAAATCGTCATTATCATCGTTGTTATCGTCCTTATTATCCTCATAATTATCGTCGTTAATATCGTCGTTATTTTGTCATAATCATCGTCGTTAATGTCGTCGTTATTATCGTCATTATCATCGTTGTTATCGTCCTTATCATCCTCATAATTATCGTCGTTAATATCGTCGTTATTTTGTCATAATCATCGTCAATAATGTCGTCGTTATTATCGTCATTATCTTCGTTGTTATCGTCATAAATATTATCTTTAATATCGTCGTTATTATTGTCATTATCTTCTTTTTATTGTCTTCATTCTCGTCGTTAATATCGTCGTTATTATCGTCGTTAATATCGTCGTTAATATCGTCATTATCATCGTTGTTATCGTCCTTATTATCCTCATAATTATCGTCGTTAATATCGTCGTTATTTTGTCATAATCATCGTCGTTAATGTCGTCGTTATTATCGTCATTATCATCGTTGTTATCGTCCATATCATCCTCATAATTATCGTCGTTAATATCGTCGTTATTTTGTCATAATCATCGTCATTAATGTCGTCGTTATTATCGTCATTATCTACGTTGTTATCGTCATAAATATCATCGATAATATCGTCGTTATTATTGTCATTATATTCTTTTTATCGTCGTTATTAACGTCGTTATTATCGTCGTTAATATCGTCATTATCATCGTTGTTATCGTCCTTATTATCCTCATAATTATCGTCGTTAATATCGTCGTTATTTTGTCACAATCATCGTCGTTAATGTCGTCGTTATTATCGTCATTATCATCGTTGTTATCGTCCTTATCATCCTCATAATTATCGTCGTTAATATCGTCGTTATTTTGTCATAATCATCGTCGTTAATGTCGTCGTTATTATCGTCATTATCTACGTTGTTATCGTCATAAATATTATCGTTAATATCGTCGTTATTATTGTCATTATCTTCTTTTTATTGTCTTTATTATCGTCGTTAATATCGTCGTTATTATCGTCGTTAATATCGTCGTTAAAATCGTCATTATCATCGTTGTTATCGTCCTTATTATCCTCATAATTATCGTCGTTAATATCGTCGTTATTTTGTCATAATCATCGTCGTTAATGTCGTCGTTATTATCGTCATTATCATCGTTGTTATCGTCCTTATCATCCTCATAATTATCGTCGTTAATATCGTCGTTATTTTGTCATAATCATCGTCACTAATGTCGTCGTTATTATCGTCATTATCTTCGTTGTTATCGTCATAAATATTATCTTTAATATCGTCGTTATTATTGTCATTATCTTCTTTTTATTGTCTTCATTATCGTCGTTAATATCGTCGTTATTATCGTCGTTAATATCGTCGTTAATATCGTCATTATCATCGTTGTTATCGTCCTTATTATCCTCATAATTATCGTCGTTAATATCGTCGTTATTTTGTCATAATCATCGTCGTTAATGTCGTCGTTATTATCGTCATTATCATCGTTGTTATCGTCCTTATCATCCTCATAATTATCGTCGTTAATATCGTCGTTATTTTGACATAATCATCGACGTTAATGTCGTCGTTATTATCGTCATTATCATCGTTGTTATCGTCATAAATATCATCGATAATATCGTCGTTATTATTGTCATTATCTTCTTTTTATCGTCGTTATTATCGTCGTTAATATCGTCGTTAATATCGTCATTATCATCGTTGTTATCGTCCTTATTATCCTCATAATTATCGTCGTTAATATCGTCGTTATTTTGTCACAATCATCGTCGTTAATGTCGTCGTTATTATCGTCATTATCATCATTGTTATCGTCCTTATCATCCTCATAATTATCGTCGTTAATATCGTCGTTATTTTGTCATAATCATCGTCGTTAATGTCGTCGTTATTATCGTCATTATCTACGTTGTTATCGTCATAAATATCATCGATAATATCGTCGTTATTATTGTCATTATCTTCTTTTTATCGTCGTTATTAACGTCGTTATTATCGTCGTTATTATCGTCGTTAATATCGTCGTTATTATCGTCATTATCATCGTTGTTATCGTCCTTATTATCCTCATAATTATCGTCGTTAATATCGTCGTTATTTTGTCATAATCATCGTCGTTAATGTCGTCGTTATTATCGTCATTATCTACGTTGTTATCGTCATAAATATCATCGATAATATCGTCGTTATTATTGTCATTATCTTCTTTTTATCGTCGTTATTAACGTCGTTATTATCGTCGTTAATATCGTCGTTATTATCGTCGTTAATATCGTTATTATCATCGTTGTTATCGTCCTTATTATCCTCATAATTATCGTCGTTAATATCGTCGTTATTTTGTCACAATCATCGTCGTTAATGTCGTCGTTAAGATCGTCATTATCATCTTTGTTATCGTCCTTATCATCCTCATAATTATCGTCGTTAATATCGTCGTTATTTTGTCATAATCATCGTCATTAATGTCGTCGTTATTATCGTCATTATCTACGTTGTTATCGTCATAAATATTATCGTTAATATCGTCGTTATTATTGTCATTATCTTCTTTTTATTGTCTTTATTAACGTCGTTATTATCGTCGTTATTATCGTCGTTAATATCGTCGTTAATATCGTCATTATCATCGTTGTTATCGTCCTTATTATCCTCATAATTATCGTCGTTAATATCGTCGTTATTTTGTCATAATCATCGTCGTTAATGTCGTCGTTATTATCGTCATTATCTTCTTTTTATTGTCTTTATTAACGTCGTTATTATCGTCGTTAATATCGTCGTTAATATCGTCATTATCATCGTTGTTATCGTCCTTATTATCCTCATAATTATCGTCGTTAATATCGTCGTTATTTTGTCATAATCATCGTCGTTAATGTCGTCGTTATTATCGTCATTATCTTCTTTTTATTGTCTTTATTATCGTCGTTAATATCGTCGTTATTAACGACGATAATAACGTCGTTAATATCGTCATTATCATCGTTGTTATCGTCCTTATTATCCTCATAATTATCGTCGTTAATATCGTCGTTATATTGTCATAATCGTCGTCGTTAATGTCGTTGTTATTATCGTCATTATCTACGTTGTTATCGTCATAAATAACATCGATAATATCGTCGTTATTATTGTCATTATCTTCTTTTTATCGTCGTTATTAACGTCGTTATTATCGTCGTTAATATCGTCGTTAATATCGTCATTATCATCGTTGTTATCGTCCTTATCATCCTCATAATTATCGTCGTTAATATCGTCGTTATTTTGTCATAATCATCGTCGTTAATGTCGTCGTTATTATCGTCATTATCTACGTTGTTATCGACATAAATATTATCTTTAATATCGTCGTTATTATTGTCATTATCTTCTTTTTATTGTCTATATTATCGTCGTTAATATCGTCGTTATTATCGTCGTTAATATCGTCGTTAATATCGTCATTATCATCGTTGTTATCGTCCTTATTATCCTCATAATTATCGTCGTTAATATCGTCGTTATTTTGTCATAATCATCGTCGTTAATGTCGTCGTTATTATCGTCATTATCTACGTTGTTATCGTCATAAATATCATCGATAATATCGTCGTTATTATTGTCATTATCTTCTTTTTATCGTCGTTATTAACGTCGTTATTATCGTCGTTAATATCGTCGTTATTATCGTCGTTAATATCGTTATTATCATCGTTGTTATCGTCCTTATTATCGTCGTTAATATCGTTATTATCATCGTTGTTATCGTCCTTATTATCCTCATAATTATCGTCGTTAATATCGTCGTTATTTTGTCACAATCATCGTCGTTAATGTCGTCGTTAATATCGTTATTATCATCGTTGTTATCGTCGTTATTATCCGCATAATTATCGTCGTTAATATCGTCGTTATTATCGTCATTGTCATCGTTGTTATCGTCGTTATTATCCTCATAATTATCGTCGTTATTATCGTCGTTATTTCGTCATTATCATCGTTGTTATCGTCGTTATTATCGTCGTTAATATCGTCATTATCATCGTTGTTATCGTCGTTAATATCGTCGTTATTATCGTCATTATCATCGTTGTTATCGTCCTTATTATCCTCATAATTATCGTCGTTAATATCGTCGTTATTTTGTCATAATCATCGTCGTTAATGTCGTCGTTATTATCGTCATTATCTACGTTGTTATCGTCATAAATATCATCGATAATATCGTCGTTATTATTGTCATTATCTTCTTTTTATCGTCGTTATTAACGTCGTTATTATCGTCGTTAATATCGTCGTTATTATCGTCGTTAATATCGTTATTATCATCGTTGTTATCGTCCTTATTATCCTCATAATTATCGTCGTTAATATCGTCGTTATTTTGTCACAATCATCGTCGTTAATGTCGTCGTTAATATCGTCATTATCATCCTTGTTATCGTCCTTATCATCCTCATAATTATCGTCGTTAATATCGTCGTTATTTTGTCATAATCATCGTCGTTAATGTCGTCGTTATTATCGTCATTATCTACGTTGTTATCGTCATAAATATCATCGATAATATCGTCGTTATTATTGTCATTATCTTCTTTTTATCGTCGTTATTAACGTCGTTATTATCGTCGTTAATATCGTCGTTAATATCGTCATTATCATCATTGTTATCGTCCTTATCATCCTCATAATTATCGTCGTTAATATCGTCGTTATTTTGTCATAATCATCGTCGTTAATGTCGTCGTTATTATCGTCATTATCTACGTTGTTATCGTCATAAATATCATCGATAATATCGTCGTTATTATTGTCATTATCTTCTTTTTATCGTCGTTTTTAACGTCGTTATTATCGTCGTTAATATCGTCGTTAATATCGTCATTATTATCGTTGTTATCGTCCTTATTATCCTCATAATAATCGTCGTTAATATCGTCGTTATTTTGTCATAAACATCGTCGCTAATGTCGTCGTTATTATCGTCATTATCATCGTTGTTATCGTCCTTATCATCCTCATAATTATCGTCCTTAATATCGTCGTTATTTTGTCATAATCATCGTCGTTAATGTCGTCGTTATTATCGTCATTATCTACGTTGATATTGTCATAAATATCATCGATAATATCGTCGTTATTATTGTCATTATCTTCTTTTTATTGTCTTTATTATCGTCGTTAATATCGTCGTTATTATCGTCGTTAATATCGTCGTTATTATCGTCGTTAATATCGTCGTTAATATCGTCATTATCATCGTTGTTATCGTCCTTATTATCCTCATAATTATCGTCGTTAATATCGTCGTTATTATCGTTATTATCATCGTTGTTATCGTCGTTATTATCCGCATAATTATCGTCGTTAATATCGTCGTTATTATCGTCATTGTCATCGTTGTTATCGTCGTTATTATCCTCATAATTATCGTCGTTATTATCGTCGTTATTTCTTCATTATCATCGTTGTTATCGTCGTTATTATCGTCGTTAATATCGTCATTATCATCGTTGTTATCGTCGTTATTATCGTCGTTAATATCGTCATTATCATCGTTGTTATCGTCCTTATCATCCTCATAATTATCGTCGTTAATATCGTCGTTATTTTGTCATAATCATCGTCATTAATGTCGTCGTTATTATCGTCATTATCTACGTTGTTATCGTCATAAATATTATCGTTAATATCGTCGTTATTATTGTCATTATCTTCTTTTTATTGTCTTTATTAACGTCGTTATTATCGTCGTTAATATCGTCGTTAATATCGTCGTTAATATCGTCGTTATTATCGTCGTTAATATCGTCGTTAATATCGTCATTATCATCGTTGTTATCGTCCTTATTATCCTCATAATTATCGTCGTTAATATCGTCGTTATATTGTCATAATCGTCGTCGTTAATGTCGTCGTTATTATCGTCATTATCTACGTTGTTATCGTCATAAATAACATCGATAATATCGTCGTTATTACTGTCATTATCTTCTTTTTATCGTCGTTATTAACGTCGTTATTATCGTCGTTAATATCGTCGTTAATATCGTCATTATCATCGTTGTTATCGTCCTTATCATCCTCATAATTATCGTCGTTAATATCGTCGTTATTTTGTCATAATCATCGTCGTTAATGTCGTCGTTATTATCGTCATTATCATCGTTGTTATCGTCATAAATATCATCGATAATATCGTCGTTATTATTGTCATTATCTTCTTTTTATCGTCGTTATTAACGTCGTTATTATCGTCGTTAATATCGTCGTTAATATCGTCGTTAATATCGTCATTATCATCGTTGTTATCGTCCTTATCATCCTCATAATTATCGTCGTTAATATCGTCGTTATTTTGTCACAATCATCGTCGTTAATGTCGTCGTTATTATCGTCATTATCATCGTTGTTATCGTCCTTATCATCCTCATAATTATCGTCGTTAATATCGTCGTTATTTTGTCATAATCATCGTCATTAATGTCGTCGTTATTATCGTCATTATCTACGTTGTTATCGTCATAAATATTATCGTTAATATCGTCGTTATTATTGTCATTATCTTCTTTTTATTGTCTTTATTATCGTCGTTAATATCGTCGTTAATATCGTCGTTAATATCGTCATTATCATCGTTGTTATCGTCCTTATTATCCTCATAATTATCGTCGTTAATATCGTCGTTATTTTGTCATAATCATCGTCGTTAATGTCGTCGTTATTATCGTCATTATCTACGTTGTTATCGTCATAAATATCATCGATAATATCGTCGTTATTATTGTCATTATCTTCTTTTTATCGTCGTTATTAACGTCGTTATTATCGTCGTTAATATCGTCATTATCATCGTTGTTATCGTCCTTATTATCCTCATAATTATCGTCGTTAATATCGTCGTTATTTTGTCACAATCATCGTCGTTAATGTCGTCGTTATTATCGTCATTATCATCGTTGTTATCGTCCTTATCATCCTCATAGTTATCGTCGTTAATATCGTCGTTATTTTGTCATAATCATCGTCGTTAATGTCGTCGTTATTATCGTCATTATCTACGTTGTTATCGTCATAAATATTATCGTTAATATCGTCGTTATTATTGTCATTATCTTCTTTTTATTGTCTTTATTATCGTCGTTTATATCGTCGTTATTATCGTCGTTAATATCGTCGTTAATATCGTCATTATCATCGTTGTTATCGTCCTTATTATCCTCATAATTATCGTCGTTAATATCGTCGTTATTTTGTCATAATCATCGTCGTTAATGTCGTCGTTATTATCGTCATTATCTACGTTGTTATCGTCATAAATATTATCGTTAATATCGTCGTTATTATTGTCATTATCTTCTTTTTATTGTCTTTATTATCGTCGTTAATATCGTCGTTAATATCGTCGTTAATATCGTCATTATCATCGTTGTTATCGTCCTTATTATCCTCATAATTATCGTCGTTAATATCGTCGTTATTTTGTCATAATCATCGTCGTTAATGTCGTCGTTATTATCGTCATTATCTACGTTGTTATCGTCATAAATATCATCGATAATATCGTCGTTATTATTGTCATTATCTTCTTTTTATCGTCGTTTTTAACGTCGTTATTATCGTCGTTAATATCGTCGTTAATATCGTCATTATTATCGTTGTTATCGTCCTTATTATCCTCATAATAATCGTCGTTAATATCGTCGTTATTTTGTCATAAACATCGTCGCTAATGTCGTCGTTATTATCGTCATTATCATCGTTGTTATCGTCCTTATCATCCTCATAATTATCGTCCTTAATATCGTCGTTATTTTGTCATAATCATCGTCGTTAATGTCGTCGTTATTATCGTCATTATCTACGTTGATATTTTCATAAATATCATCGATAATATCGTCGTTATTATTGTCATTATCTTCTTTTTATTGTCTTTATTATCGTCGTTAATATCGTCGTTATTATCGTCGTTAATATCGTCGTTATTATCGTCGTTAATATCGTCGTTAATATCGTCATTATCATCGTTGTTATCGTCCTTATTATCCTCATAATTATCGTCGTTAATATCGTCGTTATTATCGTCATTATCATCGTTGTTATCGTCGTTATTATCCGCATAATTATCGTCGTTAATATCGTCGTTATTATCGTCATTGTCATCGTTGTTATCGTCGTTATTATCCTCATAATTATCGTCGTTATTATCGTCGTTATTTCTTCATTATCATCGTTGTTATCGTCGTTAATATCGTCGTTAATATCGTCGTTAATATCGTCGTTATTATCGTCGTTAATATCGTCGTTAATATCGTCATTATCATCGTTGTTATCGTCCTTATTATCCTCATAATTATCGTCGTTAATATCGTCGTTATATTGTCATAATCGTCGTCGTTAATGTCGTCGTTATTATCGTCATTATCTACGTTGTTATCGTCATAAATAACATCGATAATATCGTCGTTATTACTGTCATTATCTTCTTTTTATCGTCGTTATTAACGTCGTTATTATCGTCGTTAATATCGTCGTTAATATCGTCATTATCATCGTTGTTATCGTCCTTATCATCCTCATAATTATCGTCGTTAATATCGTCGTTATTTTGTCATAATCATCGTCGTTAATGTCGTCGTTATTATCGTCATTATCTACGTTGTTATCGACATAAATATTATCTTTAATATCGTCGTTATTATTGTCATTATCTTCTTTTTATTGTCTTTATTATCGTCGTTAATATCGTCGTTATTATCGTCGTTAATATCGTCGTTAATATCGTCATTATCATCGTTGTTATCGTCCTTATTATCCTCATAATTATCGTCGTTAATATCGTCGTTATTTTGTCATAATCATCGTCGTTAATGTCGTCGTTATTATCGTCATTATCTACGTTGTTATCGTCATAAATATCATCGATAATATCGTCGTTATTATTGTCATTATCTTCTTTTTATCGTCGTTATTAACGTCGTTATTATCGTCGTTAATATCGTCGTTATTATCGTCGTTAATATCGTTATTATCATCGTTGTTATCGTCCTTATTATCGTCGTTAATATCGTTATTATCATCGTTGTTATCGTCCTTATTATCCTCATAATTATTGTCGTTAATATCGTCGTTATTTTGTCACAATCATCGTCGTTAATGTCGTCGTTAATATCGTCATTATCATCCTTGATATCGTCCTTATCATCCTCATAATTATCGTCGTTAATATCGTCGTTATTTTGTCATAATCATCGTCGTTAATGTCGTCGTTATTATCGTCATTATCTACGTTGTTATCGTCATAAATATCATCGATAATATCGTCGTTATTATTGTCATTATCTTCTTTTTATCGTCGTTATTAACGTCGTTATTATCGTCGTTAATATCGTCGTTAATATCGTCATTATCATCATTGTTATCGTCCTTATCATCCTCATAATTATCGTCGTTAATATCGTCGTTATTTTGTCATAATCATCGTCGTTAATGTCGTCGTTATTATCGTCATTATCTACGTTGTTATTGTCATAAATATCATCGATAATATCGTCGTTATTATTGTCATTATCTTCTTTTTATTGTCTTTATTATCGTCGTTAATATCGTCGTTATTATCGTCGTTAATATCGTCGTTATTATCGTCGTTAATATCGTCGCTAATATCGTCATTATCATCGTTGTTTTCGTCCTTATTATCCTCATAATTATCGTCGTTAATATCGTCGTTATTATCGTTATTATCATCGTTGTTATCGTCGTTATTATCCGCATAATTATCGTCGTTAATATCGTCGTTATTATCGTCATTGTCATCGTTGTTATCGTCGTTATTATCCTCATAATTATCGTCGTTATTATCGTCGTTATTTCGTCATTATCATCGTTGTTATCGTCGTTATTATCGTCGTTAATATCGTCATTATCATCGTTGTTATCGTCGTTATTATCGTCGTTAATATCGTCATTATCATCTTTGTTATCGTCCTTATCATCCTCATAATTATCGTCGTTAATATCGTCGTTATTTTGTCATAATCATCGTCATTAATGTCGTCGTTATTATCGTCATTATCTACGTTGTTATCGTCATAAATATTATCGTTAATATCGTCGTTATTATTGTCATTATCTTCTTTTTATTGTCTTTATTAACGTCGTTATTATCGTCGTTATTATCGTCGTTAATATCGTCGTTAATATCGTCATTATCATCGTTGTTATCGTCCTTATTATCCTCATAATTATCGTCGTTAATATCGTCGTTATTTTGTCATAATCATCGTCGTTAATGTCGTCGTTATTATCGTCATTATCTTCTTTTTATTGTCTTTATTAACGTCGTTATTATCGTCGTTAATATCGTCGTTAATATCGTCGTTATTATCGTCGTTAATATCGTCGTTAATATCGTCATTATCATCGTTGTTATCGTCCTTATTATCCTCATAATTATCGTCGTTAATATCGTCGTTATTTTGTCATAATCATCGTCGTTAATGTCGTCGTTATTATCGTCATTATCTACGTTGTTATCGTCATAAATATCATCGATAATATCGTCGTTATTATTGTCATTATCTTCTTTTTATCGTCGTTATTAACGTCGTTATTATCGTCGTTAATATCGTCGTTAATATCGTCATTATCATCATTGTTATCGTCCTTATCATCCTCATAATTATCGTCGTTAATATCGTCGTTATTTTGTCATAATCATCGTCGTTAATGTCGTCGTTATTATCGTCATTATCTACGTTGTTATCGTCATAAATATCATCGATAATATCGTCGTTATTATTGTCATTATCTTCTTTTTATCGTCGTTTTTAACGTCGTTATTATCGTCGTTAATATCGTCGTTAATATCGTCATTATTATCGTTGTTATCGTCCTTATTATCCTCATAATAATCGTCGTTAATATCGTCGTTATTTTGTCATAAACATCGTCGCTAATGTCGTCGTTATTATCGTCATTATCATCGTTGTTATCGTCCTTATCATCCTCATAATTATCGTCCTTAATATCGTCGTTATTTTGTCATAATCATCGTCGTTAATGTCGTCGTTATTATCGTCATTATCTACGTTGATATTGTCATAAATATCATCGATAATATCGTCGTTATTATTGTCATTATCTTCTTTTTATTGTCTTTATTATCGTCGTTAATATCGTCGTTATTATCGTCGTTAATATCGTCGTTATTATCGTCGTTAATATCGTCGTTAATATCGTCATTATCATCGTTGTTATCGTCCTTATTATCCTCATAATTATCGTCGTTAATATCGTCGTTATTATCGTTATTATCATCGTTGTTATCGTCGTTATTATCCGCATAATTATCGTCGTTAATATCGTCGTTATTATCGTCATTGTCATCGTTGTTATCGTCGTTATTATCCTCATAATTATCGTCGTTATTATCGTCGTTATTTCTTCATTATCATCGTTGTTATCGTCGTTATTATCGTCGTTAATATCGTCATTATCATCGTTGTTATCGTCGTTATTATCGTCGTTAATATCGTCATTATCATCGTTGTTATCGTCCTTATCATCCTCATAATTATCGTCGTTAATATCGTCGTTATTTTGTCATAATCATCGTCATTAATGTCGTCGTTATTATCGTCATTATCTACGTTGTTATCGTCATAAATATTATCGTTAATATCGTCGTTATTATTGTCATTATCTTCTTTTTATTGTCTTTATTAACGTCGTTATTATCGTCGTTAATATCGTCGTTAATATCGTCGTTAATATCGTCGTTATTATCGTCGTTAATATCGTCGTTAATATCGTCATTATCATCGTTGTTATCGTCCTTATTATCCTCATAATTATCGTCGTTAATATCGTCGTTATATTGTCATAATCGTCGTCGTTAATGTCGTCGTTATTATCGTCATTATCTACGTTGTTATCGTCATAAATAACATCGATAATATCGTCGTTATTACTGTCATTATCTTCTTTTTATCGTCGTTATTAACGTCGTTATTATCGTCGTTAATATCGTCGTTAATATCGTCATTATCATCGTTGTTATCGTCCTTATCATCCTCATAATTATCGTCGTTAATATCGTCGTTATTTTGTCATAATCATCGTCGTTAATGTCGTCGTTATTATCGTCATTATCATCGTTGTTATCGTCATAAATATCATCGATAATATCGTCGTTATTATTGTCATTATCTTCTTTTTATCGTCGTTATTAACGTCGTTATTATCGTCGTTAATATCGTCGTTAATATCGTCGTTAATATCGTCATTATCATCGTTGTTATCGTCCTTATCATCCTCATAATTATCGTCGTTAATATCGTCGTTATTTTGTCACAATCATCGTCGTTAATGTCGTCGTTATTATCGTCATTATCATCGTTGTTATCGTCCTTATCATCCTCATAATTATCGTCGTTAATATCGTCGTTATTTTGTCATAATCATCGTCATTAATGTCGTCGTTATTATCGTCATTATCTACGTTGTTATCGTCATAAATATTATCGTTAATATCGTCGTTATTATTGTCATTATCTTCTTTTTATTGTCTTTATTATCGTCGTTAATATCGTCGTTAATATCGTCGTTAATATCGTCATTATCATCGTTGTTATCGTCCTTATTATCCTCATAATTATCGTCGTTAATATCGTCGTTATTTTGTCATAATCATCGTCGTTAATGTCGTCGTTATTATCGTCATTATCTACGTTGTTATCGTCATAAATATCATCGATAATATCGTCGTTATTATTGTCATTATCTTCTTTTTATCGTCGTTATTAACGTCGTTATTATCGTCGTTAATATCGTCATTATCATCGTTGTTATCGTCCTTATTATCCTCATAATTATCGTCGTTAATATCGTCGTTATTTTGTCACAATCATCGTCGTTAATGTCGTCGTTATTATCGTCATTATCATCGTTGTTATCGTCCTTATCATCCTCATAGTTATCGTCGTTAATATCGTCGTTATTTTGTCATAATCATCGTCGTTAATGTCGTCGTTATTATCGTCATTATCTACGTTGTTATCGTCATAAATATTATCGTTAATATCGTCGTTATTATTGTCATTATCTTCTTTTTATTGTCTTTATTATCGTCGTTTATATCGTCGTTATTATCGTCGTTAATATCGTCGTTAATATCGTCATTATCATCGTTGTTATCGTCCTTATTATCCTCATAATTATCGTCGTTAATATCGTCGTTATTTTGTCATAATCATCGTCGTTAATGTCGTCGTTATTATCGTCATTATCTACGTTGTTATCGTCATAAATATTATCGTTAATATCGTCGTTATTATTGTCATTATCTTCTTTTTATTGTCTTTATTATCGTCGTTAATATCGTCGTTAATATCGTCGTTAATATCGTCATTATCATCGTTGTTATCGTCCTTATTATCCTCATAATTATCGTCGTTAATATCGTCGTTATTTTGTCATAATCATCGTCGTTAATGTCGTCGTTATTATCGTCATTATCTACGTTGTTATCGTCATAAATATCATCGATAATATCGTCGTTATTATTGTCATTATCTTCTTTTTATCGTCGTTTTTAACGTCGTTATTATCGTCGTTAATATCGTCGTTAATATCGTCATTATTATCGTTGTTATCGTCCTTATTATCCTCATAATAATCGTCGTTAATATCGTCGTTATTTTGTCATAAACATCGTCGCTAATGTCGTCGTTATTATCGTCATTATCATCGTTGTTATCGTCCTTATCATCCTCATAATTATCGTCCTTAATATCGTCGTTATTTTGTCATAATCATCGTCGTTAATGTCGTCGTTATTATCGTCATTATCTACGTTGATATTTTCATAAATATCATCGATAATATCGTCGTTATTATTGTCATTATCTTCTTTTTATTGTCTTTATTATCGTCGTTAATATCGTCGTTATTATCGTCGTTAATATCGTCGTTATTATCGTCGTTAATATCGTCGTTAATATCGTCATTATCATCGTTGTTATCGTCCTTATTATCCTCATAATTATCGTCGTTAATATCGTCGTTATTATCGTTATTATCATCGTTGTTATCGTCGTTATTATCCGCATAATTATCGTCGTTAATATCGTCGTTATTATCGTCATTGTCATCGTTGTTATCGTCGTTATTATCCTCATAATTATCGTCGTTATTATCGTCGTTATTTCTTCATTATCATCGTTGTTATCGTCGTTAATATCGTCGTTAATATCGTCGTTAATATCGTCGTTATTATCGTCGTTAATATCGTCGTTAATATCGTCATTATCATCGTTGTTATCGTCCTTATTATCCTCATAATTATCGTCGTTAATATCGTCGTTATATTGTCATAATCGTCGTCGTTAATGTCGTCGTTATTATCGTCATTATCTACGTTGTTATCGTCATAAATAACATCGATAATATCGTCGTTATTACTGTCATTATCTTCTTTTTATCGTCGTTATTAACGTCGTTATTATCGTCGTTAATATCGTCGTTAATATCGTCATTATCATCGTTGTTATCGTCCTTATCATCCTCATAATTATCGTCGTTAATATCGTCGTTATTTTGTCATAATCATCGTCGTTAATGTCGTCGTTATTATCGTCATTATCTACGTTGTTATCGACATAAATATTATCTTTAATATCGTCGTTATTATTGTCATTATCTTCTTTTTATTGTCTTTATTATCGTCGTTAATATCGTCGTTATTATCGTCGTTAATATCGTCGTTAATATCGTCATTATCATCGTTGTTATCGTCCTTATTATCCTCATAATTATCGTCGTTAATATCGTCGTTATTTTGTCATAATCATCGTCGTTAATGTCGTCGTTATTATCGTCATTATCTACGTTGTTATCGTCATAAATATCATCGATAATATCGTCGTTATTATTGTCATTATCTTCTTTTTATCGTCGTTATTAACGTCGTTATTATCGTCGTTAATATCGTCGTTATTATCGTCGTTAATATCGTTATTATCATCGTTGTTATCGTCGTTATTATCGTCGTTAATATCGTTATTATCATCGTTGTTATCGTCCTTATTATCCTCATAATTATTGTCGTTAATATCGTCGTTATTTTGTCACAATCATCGTCGTTAATGTCGTCGTTAATATCGTCATTATCATCCTTGATATCGTCCTTATCATCCTCATAATTATCGTCGTTAATATCGTCGTTATTTTGTCATAATCATCGTCGTTAATGTCGTCGTTATTATCGTCATTATCTACGTTGTTATCGTCATAAATATCATCGATAATATCGTCGTTATTATTGTCATTATCTTCTTTTTATCGTCGTTATTAACGTCGTTATTATCGTCGTTAATATCGTCGTTAATATCGTCATTATCATCATTGTTATCGTCCTTATCATCCTCATAATTATCGTCGTTAATATCGTCGTTATTTTGTCATAATCATCGTCGTTAATGTCGTCGTTATTATCGTCATTATCTACGTTGTTATTGTCATAAATATCATCGATAATATCGTCGTTATTATTGTCATTATCTTCTTTTTATTGTCTTTATTATCGTCGTTAATATCGTCGTTATTATCGTCGTTAATATCGTCGTTATTATCGTCGTTAATATCGTCGCTAATATCGTCATTATCATCGTTGTTTTCGTCCTTATTATCCTCATAATTATCGTCGTTAATATCGTCGTTATTATCGTTATTATCATCGTTGTTATCGTCGTTATTATCCGCATAATTATCGTCGTTAATATCGTCGTTATTATCGTCATTGTCATCGTTGTTATCGTCGTTATTATCCTCATAATTATCGTCGTTATTATCGTCGTTATTTCGTCATTATCATCGTTGTTATCGTCGTTATTATCGTCGTTAATATCGTCATTATCATCGTTGTTATCGTCGTTATTATCGTCGTTAATATCGTCATTATCATCTTTGTTATCGTCCTTATCATCCTCATAATTATCGTCGTTAATATCGTCGTTATTTTGTCATAATCATCGTCGTTAATGTCGTCGTTATTATCGTCATTATCTACGTTGTTATCGTCATAAATATTATCGTTAATATCGTCGTTATTATTGTCATTATCTTCTTTTTATTGTCTTTATTAACGTCGTTATTATCGTCGTTATTATCGTCGTTAATATCGTCGTTAATATCGTCATTATCATCGTTGTTATCGTCCTTATTATCCTCATAATTATCGTCGTTAATATCGTCGTTATTTTGTCATAATCATCGTCGTTAATGTCGTCGTTATTATCGTCATTATCTTCTTTTTATTGTCTTTATTAACGTCGTTATTATCGTCGTTAATATCGTCGTTAATATCGTCATTATCATCGTTGTTATCGTCCTTATTATCCTCATAATTATCGTCGTTAATATCGTCGTTATTTTGTCATAATCATCGTCGTTAATGTCGTCGTTATTATCGTCATTATCTTCTTTTTATTGTCTTTATTATCGTCGTTAATATCGTCGTTATTATCGTCGTTAATATCGTCGTTAATATCGTCATTATCATCGTTGTTATCGTCCTTATTATCCTCATAATTATCGTCGTTAATATCGTCGTTATATTGTCATAATCGTCGTCGTTAATGTCGTTGTTATTATCGTCATTATCTACGTTGTTATCGTCATAAATAACATCGATAATATCGTCGTTATTATTGTCATTATCTTCTTTTTATCGTCGTTATTAACGTCGTTATTATCGTCGTTAATATCGTCGTTAATATCGTCATTATCATCGTTGTTATCGTCCTTATCATCCTCATAATTATCGTCGTTAATATCGTCGTTATTTTGTCATAATCATCGTCGTTAATGTCGTCGTTATTATCGTCATTATCTACGTTGTTATCGACATAAATATTATCTTTAATATCGTCGTTATTATTGTCATTATCTTCTTTTTATTGTCTATATTATCGTCGTTAATATCGTCGTTATTATCGTCGTTAATATCGTCGTTAATATCGTCATTATCATCGTTGTTATCGTCCTTATTATCCTCATAATTATCGTCGTTAATATCGTCGTTATTTTGTCATAATCATCGTCGTTAATGTCGTCGTTATTATCGTCATTATCTACGTTGTTATCGTCATAAATATCATCGATAATATCGTCGTTATTATTGTCATTATCTTCTTTTTATCGTCGTTATTAACGTCGTTATTATCGTCGTTAATATCGTCGTTATTATCGTCGTTAATATCGTTATTATCATCGTTGTTATCGTCCTTATTATCGTCGTTAATATCGTTATTATCATCGTTGTTATCGTCCTTATTATCCTCATAATTATCGTCGTTAATATCGTCGTTATTTTGTCACAATCATCGTCGTTAATGTCGTCGTTAATATCGTTATTATCATCGTTGTTATCGTCGTTATTATCCGCATAATTATCGTCGTTAATATCGTCGTTATTATCGTCATTGTCATCGTTGTTATCGTCGTTATTATCCTCATAATTATCGTCGTTATTATCGTCGTTATTTCGTCATTATCATCGTTGTTATCGTCGTTATTATCGTCGTTAATATCGTCATTATCATCGTTGTTATCGTCGTTAATATCGTCGTTATTATCGTCATTATCATCGTTGTTATCGTCCTTATTATCCTCATAATTATCGTCGTTAATATCGTCGTTATTTTGTCATAATCATCGTCGTTAATGTCGTCGTTATTATCGTCATTATCTACGTTGTTATCGTCATAAATATCATCGATAATATCGTCGTTATTATTGTCATTATCTTCTTTTTATCGTCGTTATTAACGTCGTTATTATCGTCGTTAATATCGTCGTTATTATCGTCGTTAATATCGTTATTATCATCGTTGTTATCGTCCTTATTATCCTCATAATTATCGTCGTTAATATCGTCGTTATTTTGTCACAATCATCGTCGTTAATGTCGTCGTTAATATCGTCATTATCATCCTTGTTATCGTCCTTATCATCCTCATAATTATCGTCGTTAATATCGTCGTTATTTTGTCATAATCATCGTCGTGAATGTCGTCGTTATTATCGTCATTATCTACGTTGTTATCGTCATAAATATCATCGATAATATCGTCGTTATTATTGTCATTATCTTCTTTTTATCGTCGTTATTAACGTCGTTATTATCGTCGTTAATATCGTCGTTAATATCGTCATTATCATCATTGTTATCGTCCTTATCATCCTCATAATTATCGTCGTTAATATCGTCGTTATTTTGTCATAATCATCGTCGTTAATGTCGTCGTTATTATCGTCATTATCTACGTTGTTATCGTCATAAATATCATCGATAATATCGTCGTTATTATTGTCATTATCTTCTTTTTATCGTCGTTTTTAACGTCGTTATTATCGTCGTTAATATCGTCGTTAATATCGTCATTATTATCGTTGTTATCGTCCTTATTATCCTCATAATAATCGTCGTTAATATCGTCGTTATTTTGTCATAAACATCGTCGCTAATGTCGTCGTTATTATCGTCATTATCATCGTTGTTATCGTCCTTATCATCCTCATAATTATCGTCCTTAATATCGTCGTTATTTTGTCATAATCATCGTCGTTAATGTCGTCGTTATTATCGTCATTATCTACGTTGATATTGTCATAAATATCATCGATAATATCGTCGTTATTATTGTCATTATCTTCTTTTTATTGTCTTTATTATCGTCGTTAATATCGTCGTTATTATCGTCGTTAATATCGTCGTTATTATCGTCGTTAATATCGTCGTTAATATCGTCATTATCATCGTTGTTATCGTCCTTATTATCCTCATAATTATCGTCGTTAATATCGTCGTTATTATCGTTATTATCATCGTTGTTATCGTCGTTATTATCCGCATAATTATCGTCGTTAATATCGTCGTTATTATCGTCATTGTCATCGTTGTTATCGTCGTTATTATCCTCATAATTATCGTCGTTATTATCGTCGTTATTTCTTCATTATCATCGTTGTTATCGTCGTTATTATCGTCGTTAATATCGTCATTATCATCGTTGTTATCGTCGTTATTATCGTCGTTAATATCGTCATTATCATCGTTGTTATCGTCCTTATCATCCTCATAATTATCGTCGTTAATATCGTCGTTATTTTGTCATAATCATCGTCATTAATGTCGTCGTTATTATCGTCATTATCTACGTTGTTATCGTCATAAATATTATCGTTAATATCGTCGTTATTATTGTCATTATCTTCTTTTTATTGTCTTTATTATCGTCGTTAATATCGTCGTTAATATCGTCGTTAATATCGTCATTATCATCGTTGTTATCGTCCTTATTATCCTCATAATTATCGTCGTTAATATCGTCGTTATTTTGTCATAATCATCGTCGTTAATGTCGTCGTTATTATCGTCATTATCTACGTTGTTATCGTCATAAATATCATCGATAATATCGTCGTTATTATTGTCATTATCTTCTTTTTATCGTCGTTTTTAACGTCGTTATTATCGTCGTTAATATCGTCGTTAATATCGTCATTATTATCGTTGTTATCGTCCTTATTATCCTCATAATAATCGTCGTTAATATCGTCGTTATTTTGTCATAAACATCGTCGCTAATGTCGTCGTTATTATCGTCATTATCATCGTTGTTATCGTCCTTATCATCCTCATAATTATCGTCCTTAATATCGTCGTTATTTTGTCATAATCATCGTCGTTAATGTCGTCGTTATTATCGTCATTATCTACGTTGATATTTTCATAAATATCATCGATAATATCGTCGTTATTATTGTCATTATCTTCTTTTTATTGTCTTTATTATCGTCGTTAATATCGTCGTTATTATCGTCGTTAATATCGTCGTTATTATCGTCGTTAATATCGTCGTTAATATCGTCATTATCATCGTTGTTATCGTCCTTATTATCCTCATAATTATCGTCGTTAATATCGTCGTTATTATCGTTATTATCATCGTTGTTATCGTCGTTATTATCCGCATAATTATCGTCGTTAATATCGTCGTTATTATCGTCATTGTCATCGTTGTTATCGTCGTTATTATCCTCATAATTATCGTCGTTATTATCGTCGTTATTTCTTCATTATCATCGTTGTTATCGTCGTTAATATCGTCGTTAATATCGTCGTTAATATCGTCGTTATTATCGTCGTTAATATCGTCGTTAATATCGTCATTATCATCGTTGTTATCGTCCTTATTATCCTCATAATTATCGTCGTTAATATCGTCGTTATATTGTCATAATCGTCGTCGTTAATGTCGTCGTTATTATCGTCATTATCTACGTTGTTATCGTCATAAATAACATCGATAATATCGTCGTTATTACTGTCATTATCTTCTTTTTATCGTCGTTATTAACGTCGTTATTATCGTCGTTAATATCGTCGTTAATATCGTCATTATCATCGTTGTTATCGTCCTTATCATCCTCATAATTATCGTCGTTAATATCGTCGTTATTTTGTCATAATCATCGTCGTTAATGTCGTCGTTATTATCGTCATTATCTACGTTGTTATCGACATAAATATTATCTTTAATATCGTCGTTATTATTGTCATTATCTTCTTTTTATTGTCTTTATTATCGTCGTTAATATCGTCGTTATTATCGTCGTTAATATCGTCGTTAATATCGTCATTATCATCGTTGTTATCGTCCTTATTATCCTCATAATTATCGTCGTTAATATCGTCGTTATTTTGTCATAATCATCGTCGTTAATGTCGTCGTTATTATCGTCATTATCTACGTTGTTATCGTCATAAATATCATCGATAATATCGTCGTTATTATTGTCATTATCTTCTTTTTATCGTCGTTATTAACGTCGTTATTATCGTCGTTAATATCGTCGTTATTATCGTCGTTAATATCGTTATTATCATCGTTGTTATCGTCCTTATTATCGTCGTTAATATCGTTATTATCATCGTTGTTATCGTCCTTATTATCCTCATAATTATTGTCGTTAATATCGTCGTTATTTTGTCACAATCATCGTCGTTAATGTCGTCGTTAATATCGTCATTATCATCCTTGATATCGTCCTTATCATCCTCATAATTATC
Organism: Dolichovespula media; assembly: GCA_911387685.1. Taxonomy (NCBI): domain Eukaryota; kingdom Metazoa; phylum Arthropoda; class Insecta; order Hymenoptera; family Vespidae; genus Dolichovespula; species Dolichovespula media. The sequence goes on along the minus strand of CAJVQJ010000020.1, from coordinate 22,192 downwards.
GTCGTTAATATCGTCGTTATTTTGTCATAATCATCGTCGTTAATGTCGTCGTTATTATCGTCATTATCTACGTTGTTATCGTCATAAATATCATCGATAATATCGTCGTTATTATTGTCATTATCTTCTTTTTATCGTCGTTATTAACGTCGTTATTATCGTCGTTAATATCGTCGTTAATATCGTCATTATCATCATTGTTATCGTCCTTATCATCCTCATAATTATCGTCGTTAATATCGTCGTTATTTTGTCATAATCATCGTCGTTAATGTCGTCGTTATTATCGTCATTATCTACGTTGTTATTGTCATAAATATCATCGATAATATCGTCGTTATTATTGTCATTATCTTCTTTTTATTGTCTTTATTATCGTCGTTAATATCGTCGTTATTATCGTCGTTAATATCGTCGTTATTATCGTCGTTAATATCGTCGCTAATATCGTCATTATCATCGTTGTTTTCGTCCTTATTATCCTCATAATTATCGTCGTTAATATCGTCGTTATTATCGTTATTATCATCGTTGTTATCGTCGTTATTATCCGCATAATTATCGTCGTTAATATCGTCGTTATTATCGTCATTGTCATCGTTGTTATCGTCGTTATTATCCTCATAATTATCGTCGTTATTATCGTCGTTATTTCGTCATTATCATCGTTGTTATCGTCGTTATTATCGTCGTTAATATCGTCATTATCATCGTTGTTATCGTCGTTATTATCGTCGTTAATATCGTCATTATCATCTTTGTTATCGTCCTTATCATCCTCATAATTATCGTCGTTAATATCGTCGTTATTTTGTCATAATCATCGTCATTAATGTCGTCGTTATTATCGTCATTATCTACGTTGTTATCGTCATAAATATTATCGTTAATATCGTCGTTATTATTGTCATTATCTTCTTTTTATTGTCTTTATTAACGTCGTTATTATCGTCGTTATTATCGTCGTTAATATCGTCGTTAATATCGTCATTATCATCGTTGTTATCGTCCTTATTATCCTCATAATTATCGTCGTTAATATCGTCGTTATTTTGTCATAATCATCGTCGTTAATGTCGTCGTTATTATCGTCATTATCTTCTTTTTATTGTCTTTATTAACGTCGTTATTATCGTCGTTAATATCGTCGTTAATATCGTCATTATCATCGTTGTTATCGTCCTTATTATCCTCATAATTATCGTCGTTAATATCGTCGTTATTTTGTCATAATCATCGTCGTTAATGTCGTCGTTATTATCGTCATTATCTTCTTTTTATTGTCTTTATTATCGTCGTTAATATCGTCGTTATTATCGTCGTTAATATCGTCGTTAATATCGTCATTATCATCGTTGTTATCGTCCTTATTATCCTCATAATTATCGTCGTTAATATCGTCGTTATATTGTCATAATCGTCGTCGTTAATGTCGTTGTTATTATCGTCATTATCTACGTTGTTATCGTCATAAATAACATCGATAATATCGTCGTTATTATTGTCATTATCTTCTTTTTATCGTCGTTATTAACGTCGTTATTATCGTCGTTAATATCGTCGTTAATATCGTCATTATCATCGTTGTTATCGTCCTTATCATCCTCATAATTATCGTCGTTAATATCGTCGTTATTTTGTCATAATCATCGTCGTTAATGTCGTCGTTATTATCGTCATTATCTACGTTGTTATCGACATAAATATTATCTTTAATATCGTCGTTATTATTGTCATTATCTTCTTTTTATTGTCTATATTATCGTCGTTAATATCGTCGTTATTATCGTCGTTAATATCGTCGTTAATATCGTCATTATCATCGTTGTTATCGTCCTTATTATCCTCATAATTATCGTCGTTAATATCGTCGTTATTTTGTCATAATCATCGTCGTTAATGTCGTCGTTATTATCGTCATTATCTACGTTGTTATCGTCATAAATATCATCGATAATATCGTCGTTATTATTGTCATTATCTTCTTTTTATCGTCGTTATTAACGTCGTTATTATCGTCGTTAATATCGTCGTTATTATCGTCGTTAATATCGTTATTATCATCGTTGTTATCGTCCTTATTATCGTCGTTAATATCGTTATTATCATCGTTGTTATCGTCCTTATTATCCTCATAATTATCGTCGTTAATATCGTCGTTATTTTGTCACAATCATCGTCGTTAATGTCGTCGTTAATATCGTTATTATCATCGTTGTTATCGTCGTTATTATCCGCATAATTATCGTCGTTAATATCGTCGTTATTATCGTCATTGTCATCGTTGTTATCGTCGTTATTATCCTCATAATTATCGTCGTTATTATCGTCGTTATTTCGTCATTATCATCGTTGTTATCGTCGTTATTATCGTCGTAAATATCGTCATTATCATCGTTGTTATCGTCGTTAATATCGTCGTTATTATCGTCATTATCATCGTTGTTATCGTCCTTATTATCCTCATAATTATCGTCGTTAATATCGTCGTTATTTTGTCATAATCATCGTCGTTAATGTCGTCGTTATTATCGTCATTATCTACGTTGTTATCGTCATAAATATCATCGATAATATCGTCGTTATTATTGTCATTATCTTCTTTTTATCGTCGTTATTAACGTCGTTATTATCGTCGTTAATATCGTCGTTATTATCGTCGTTAATATCGTTATTATCATCGTTGTTATCGTCCTTATTATCCTCATAATTATCGTCGTTAATATCGTCGTTATTTTGTCACAATCATCGTCGTTAATGTCGTCGTTAATATCGTCATTATCATCCTTGTTATCGTCCTTATCATCCTCATAATTATCGTCGTTAATATCGTCGTTATTTTGTCATAATCATCGTCGTGAATGTCGTCGTTATTATCGTCATTATCTACGTTGTTATCGTCATAAATATCATCGATAATATCGTCGTTATTATTGTCATTATCTTCTTTTTATCGTCATTATTAACGTCGTTATTATCGTCGTTAATATCGTCGTTAATATCGTCATTATCATCATTGTTATCGTCCTTATCATCCTCATAATTATCGTCGTTAATATCGTCGTTATTTTGTCATAATCATCGTCGTTAATGTCGTCGTTATTATCGTCATTATCTACGTTGTTATCGTCATAAATATCATCGATAATATCGTCGTTATTATTGTCATTATCTTCTTTTTATCGTCGTTTTTAACGTCGTTATTATCGTCGTTAATATCGTCGTTAATATCGTCATTATTATCGTTGTTATCGTCCTTATTATCCTCATAATAATCGTCGTTAATATCGTCGTTATTTTGTCATAAACATCGTCGCTAATGTCGTCGTTATTATCGTCATTATCATCGTTGTTATCGTCCTTATCATCCTCATAATTATCGTCGTTAATATCGTCGTTATTTTGTCATAATCATCGTCGTTAATGTCGTCGTTATTATCGTCATTATCTACGTTGATATTGTCATAAATATCATCGATAATATCGTCGTTATTATTGTCATTATCTTCTTTTTATTGTCTTTATTATCGTCGTTAATATCGTCGTTATTATCGTCGTTAATATCGTCGTTATTATCGTCGTTAATATCGTCGTTAATATCGTCATTATCATCGTTGTTATCGTCCTTATTATCCTCATAATTATCGTCGTTAATATCGTCGTTATTATCGTTATTATCATCGTTGTTATCGTCGTTATTATCCGCATAATTATCGTCGTTAATATCGTCGTTATTATCGTCATTGTCATCGTTGTTATCGTCGTTATTATCCTCATAATTATCGTCGTTATTATCGTCGTTATTTCTTCATTATCATCGTTGTTATCGTCGTTATTATCGTCGTTAATATCGTCATTATCATCGTTGTTATCGTCGTTATTATCGTCGTTAATATCGTCATTATCATCGTTGTTATCGTCCTTATCATCCTCATAATTATCGTCGTTAATATCGTCGTTATTTTGTCATAATCATCGTCATTAATGTCGTCGTTATTATCGTCATTATCTACGTTGTTATCGTCATAAATATTATCGTTAATATCGTCGTTATTATTGTCATTATCTTCTTTTTATTGTCTTTATTAACGTCGTTATTATCGTCGTTAATATCGTCGTTAATATCGTCGTTAATATCGTCGTTATTATCGTCGTTAATATCGTCGTTAATATCGTCATTATCATCGTTGTTATCGTCCTTATTATCCTCATAATTATCGTCGTTAATATCGTCGTTATATTGTCATAATCGTCGTCGTTAATGTCGTCGTTATTATCGTCATTATCTACGTTGTTATCGTCATAAATAACATCGATAATATCGTCGTTATTACTGTCATTATCTTCTTTTTATCGTCGTTATTAACGTCGTTATTATCGTCGTTAATATCGTCGTTAATATCGTCATTATCATCGTTGTTATCGTCCTTATCATCCTCATAATTATCGTCGTTAATATCGTCGTTATTTTGTCATAATCATCGTCGTTAATGTCGTCGTTATTATCGTCATTATCATCGTTGTTATCGTCATAAATATCATCGATAATATCGTCGTTATTATTGTCATTATCTTCTTTTTATCGTCGTTATTAACGTCGTTATTATCGTCGTTAATATCGTCGTTAATATCGTCGTTAATATCGTCATTATCATCGATGTTATCGTCCTTATTATCCTCATAATTATCGTCGTTAATATCGTCGTTATTTTGTCATAATCATCGTCGTTAATGTCGTCGTTATTATCGTCATTATCATCGTTGTTATCGTCATAAATATCATCGATAATATCGTCGTTATTATTGTCATTATCTTCTTTTTATCGTCGTTATTAACGTCGTTATTATCGTCGTTAATATCGTCGTTAATATCGTCATTATCATCCTTGTTATCGTCCTTATCATCCTCATAATTATCGTCGTTAATATCGTCGTTATTTTGTCACAATCATCGTCGTTAATGTCGTCGTTATTATCGTCATTATCATCGTTGTTATCGTCCTTATCATCCTCATAATTATCGTCGTTAATATCGTCGTTATTTTGTCACAATCATCGTCGTTAATGTCGTCGTTATTATCGTCATTATCATCGTTGTTATCGTCCTTATCATCCTCATAATTATCGTCGTTAATATCGTCGTTATTTTGTCATAATCATCGTCATTAATGTCGTCGTTATTATCGTCATTATCTACGTTGTTATCGTCATAAATATTATCGTTAATATCGTCGTTATTATTGTCATTATCTTCTTTTTATTGTCTTTATTATCGTCGTTAATATCGTCGTTAATATCGTCGTTAATATCGTCGTTAATATCGTCATTATCATCGTTGTTATCGTCCTTATTATCCTCATAATTATCGTCGTTAATATCGTCGTTATTTTGTCATAATCATCGTCGTTAATGTCGTCGTTATTATCGTCATTATCTACGTTGTTATCGTCATAAATATCATCGATAATATCGTCGTTATTATTGTCATTATCTTCTTTTTATCGTCGTTATTAACGTCGTTATTATCGTCGTTAATATCGTCATTATCATCGTTGTTATCGTCCTTATTATCCTCATAATTATCGTCGTTAATATCGTCGTTATTTTGTCACAATCATCGTCGTTAATGTCGTCGTTATTATCGTCATTATCATCGTTGTTATCGTCCTTATCATCCACATAATTATCGTCGTTAATATCGTCGTTATTTTGTCATAATCATCGTCGTTAATGTCGTCGTTATTATCGTCATTATCTACGTTGTTATCGTCATAAATATTATCGTTAATATCGTCGTTATTATTGTCATTATCTTCTTTTTATTGTCTTTATTATCGTCGTTTATATCGTCGTTATTATCGTCGTTAATATCGTCGTTAATATCGTCATTATCATCGTTGTTATCGTCCTTATTATCCTCATAATTATCGTCGTTAATATCGTCGTTATTTTGTCATAATCATCGTCGTTAATGTCGTCGTTATTATCGTCATTATCTACGTTGTTATCGTCATAAATATTATCGTTAATATCGTCGTTATTATTGTCATTATCTTCTTTTTATTGTCTTTATTATCGTCGTTAATATCGTCGTTAATATCGTCGTTAATATCGTCATTATCATCGTTGTTATCGTCCTTATTATCCTCATAATTATCGTCGTTAATATCGTCGTTATTTTGTCATAATCATCGTCGTTAATGTCGTCGTTATTATCGTCATTATCTACGTTGTTATCGTCATAAATATCATCGATAATATCGTCGTTATTATTGTCATTATCTTCTTTTTATCGTCGTTTTTAACGTCGTTATTATCGTCGTTAATATCGTCGTTAATATCGTCATTATTATCGTTGTTATCGTCCTTATTATCCTCATAATAATCGTCGTTAATATCGTCGTTATTTTGTCATAAACATCGTCGCTAATGTCGTCGTTATTATCGTCATTATCATCGTTGTTATCGTCCTTATCATCCTCATAATTATCGTCCTTAATATCGTCGTTATTTTGTCATAATCATCGTCGTTAATGTCGTCGTTATTATCGTCATTATCTACGTTGTTATCGTCATAAATAACATCGATAATATCGTCGTTATTACTGTCATTATCTTCTTTTTATCGTCGTTATTAACGTCGTTATTATCGTCGTTAATATCGTCGTTAATATCGTCGTTATTATCGTCGTTAATATCGTCGTTAATATCGTCATTATCATCGTTGTTATCGTCCTTATTATCCTCATAATTATCGTCGTTAATATCGTCGTTATATTGTCATAATCGTCGTCGTTAATGTCGTCGTTATTATCGTCATTATCTACGTTGTTATCGTCATAAATAACATCGATAATATCGTCGTTATTACTGTCATTATCTTCTTTTTATCGTCGTTATTAACGTCGTTATTATCGTCGTTAATATCGTCGTTAATATCGTCATTATCATCGTTGTTATCGTCCTTATCATCCTCATAATTATCGTCGTTAATATCGTCGTTATTTTGTCATAATCATCGTCGTTAATGTCGTCGTTATTATCGTCATTATCTACGTTGTTATCGACATAAATATTATCTTTAATATCGTCGTTATTATTGTCATTATCTTCTTTTTATTGTCTTTATTATCGTCGTTAATATCGTCGTTATTATCGTCGTTAATATCGTCGTTAATATCGTCATTATCATCGTTGTTATCGTCCTTATTATCCTCATAATTATCGTCGTTAATATCGTCGTTATTTTGTCATAATCATCGTCGTTAATGTCGTCGTTATTATCGTCATTATCTACGTTGTTATCGTCATAAATATCATCGATAATATCGTCGTTATTATTGTCATTATCTTCTTTTTATCGTCGTTATTAACGTCGTTATTATCGTCGTTAATATCGTCGTTATTATCGTCGTTAATATCGTTATTATCATCGTTGTTATCGTCCTTATTATCGTCGTTAATATCGTTATTATCATCGTTGTTATCGTCCTTATTATCCTCATAATTATCGTCGTTAATATCGTCGTTATTTTGTCACAATCATCGTCGTTAATGTCGTCGTTAATATCGTCATTATCATCCTTGATATCGTCCTTATCATCCTCATAATTATCGTCGTTAATATCGTCGTTATTTTGTCATAATCATCGTCGTTAATGTCGTCGTTATTATCGTCATTATCTACGTTGTTATCGTCATAAATATCATCGATATTATCGTCGTTATTATTGTCATTATCTTCTTTTTATCGTCGTTATTAACGTCGTTATTATCGTCGTTAATATCGTCGTTAATATCGTCATTATCATCATTGTTATCGTCCTTATCATCCTCATAATTATCGTCGTTAATATCGTCGTTATTTTGTCATAATCATCGTCGTTAATGTCGTCGTTATTATCGTCATTATCTACGTTGTTATTGTCATAAATATCATCGATAATATCGTCGTTATTATTGTCATTATCTTCTTTTTATTGTCTTTATTATCGTCGTTAATATCGTCGTTATTATCGTCGTTAATATCGTCGTTATTATCGTCGTTAATATCGTCGTTAATATCGTCATTATCATCGTTGTTATCGTCCTTATTATCCTCATAATTATCGTCGTTAATATCGTCGTTATTATCGTTATTATCATCGTTGTTATCGTCGTTATTATCCGCATAATTATCGTCGTTAATGTCGTCGTTATTATCGTCATTATCATCGTTGTTATCGTCCTTATCATCCTCATAATTATCGTCGTTAATATCGTCGTTATTTTGTCATAATCATCGTCATTAATGTCGTCGTTATTATCGTCATTATCTACGTTGTTATCGTCATAAATATTATCGTTAATATCGTCGTTATTATTGTCATTATCTTCTTTTTATTGTCTTTATTATCGTCGTTAATATCGTCGTTAATATCGTCGTTAATATCGTCGTTAATATCGTCATTATCATCGTTGTTATCGTCCTTATTATCCTCATAATTATCGTCGTTAATATCGTCGTTATTTTGTCATAATCATCGTCGTTAATGTCGTCGTTATTATCGTCATTATCTACGTTGTTATCGTCATAAATATCATCGATAATATCGTCGTTATTATTGTCATTATCTTCTTTTTATCGTCGTTATTAACGTCGTTATTATCGTCGTTAATATCGTCATTATCATCGTTGTTATCGTCCTTATTATCCTCATAATTATCGTCGTTAATATCGTCGTTATTTTGTCACAATCATCGTCGTTAATGTCGTCGTTATTATCGTCATTATCATCGTTGTTATCGTCCTTATCATCCTCATAATTATCGTCGTTAATATCGTCGTTATTTTGTCATAATCATCGTCGTTAATGTCGTCGTTATTATCGTCATTATCTACGTTGTTATCGTCATAAATATTATCGTTAATATCGTCGTTATTATTGTCATTATCTTCTTTTTATTGTCTTTATTATCGTCGTTTATATCGTCGTTATTATCGTCGTTAATATCGTCGTTAATATCGTCATTATCATCGTTGTTATCGTCCTTATTATCCTCATAATTATCGTCGTTAATATCGTCGTTATTTTGTCATAATCATCGTCGTTAATGTCGTCGTTATTATCGTCATTATCTACGTTGTTATCGTCATAAATATTATCGTTAATATCGTCGTTATTATTGTCATTATCTTCTTTTTATTGTCTTTATTATCGTCGTTAATATCGTCGTTAATATCGTCGTTAATATCGTCATTATCATCGTTGTTATCGTCCTTATTATCCTCATAATTATCGTCGTTAATATCGTCGTTATTTTGTCATAATCATCGTCGTTAATGTCGTCGTTATTATCGTCATTATCTACGTTGTTATCGTCATAAATATCATCGATAATATCGTCGTTATTATTGTCATTATCTTCTTTTTATCGTCGTTTTTAACGTCGTTATTATCGTCGTTAATATCGTCGTTAATATCGTCATTATTATCGTTGTTATCGTCCTTATTATCCTCATAATTATCGTCGTTAATATCGTCGTTATTTTGTCATAATCATCGTCGTTAATGTCGTCGTTATTATCGTCATTATCTACGTTGTTATCGTCATAAATATTATCGTTAATATCGTCGTTATTATTGTCATTATCTTCTTTTTATTGTCTTTATTATCGTCGTTAATATCGTCGTTAATATCGTCGTTAATATCGTCATTATCATCGTTGTTATCGTCCTTATTATCCTCATAATTATCGTCGTTAATATCGTCGTTATATTGTCATAATCGTCGTCGTTAATGTCGTCGTTATTATCGTCATTATCTACGTTGTTATCGTCATAAATAACATCGATAATATCGTCGTTATTACTGTCATTATCTTCTTTTTATCGTCGTTATTAACGTCGTTATTATCGTCGTTAATATCGTCGTTAATATCGTCATTATCATCGTTGTTATCGTCCTTATCATCCTCATAATTATCGTCGTTAATATCGTCGTTATTTTGTCATAATCATCGTCGTTAATGTCGTCGTTATTATCGTCATTATCTACGTTGTTATCGACATAAATATTATCTTTAATATCGTCGTTATTATTGTCATTATCTTCTTTTTATTGTCTTTATTATCGTCGTTAATATCGTCGTTATTATCGTCGTTAATATCGTCGTTAATATCGTCATTATCATCGTTGTTATCGTCCTTATTATCCTCATAATTATCGTCGTTAATATCGTCGTTATTTTGTCATAATCATCGTCGTTAATGTCGTCGTTATTATCGTCATTATCTACGTTGTTATCGTCATAAATATCATCGATAATATCGTCGTTATTATTGTCATTATCTTCTTTTTATCGTCGTTATTAACGTCGTTATTATCGTCGTTAATATCGTCGTTATTATCGTCGTTAATATCGTTATTATCATCGTTGTTATCGTCCTTATTATCGTCGTTAATATCGTTATTATCATCGTTGTTATCGTCCTTATTATCCTCATAATTATCGTCGTTAATATCGTCGTTATTTTGTCACAATCATCGTCGTTAATGTCGTCGTTAATATCGTCATTATCATCCTTGATATCGTCCTTATCATCCTCATAATTATCGTCGTTAATATCGTCGTTATTTTGTCATAATCATCGTCGTTAATGTCGTCGTTATTATCGTCATTATCTACGTTGTTATCGTCATAAATATCATCGATAATATCGTCGTTATTATTGTCATTATCTTCTTTTTATCGTCGTTATTAACGTCGTTATTATCGTCGTTAATATCGTCGTTAATATCGTCATTATCATCATTGTTATCGTCCTTATCATCCTCATAATTATCGTCGTTAATATCGTCGTTATTTTGTCATAATCATCGTCGTTAATGTCGTCGTTATTATCGTCATTATCTACGTTGTTATTGTCATAAATATCATCGATAATATCGTCGTTATTATTGTCATTATCTTCTTTTTATTGTCTTTATTATCGTCGTTAATATCGTCGTTATTATCGTCGTTAATATCGTCGTTATTATCGTCGTTAATATCGTCGTTAATATCGTCATTATCATCGTTGTTATCGTCCTTATTATCCTCATAATTATCGTCGTTAATATCGTCGTTATTATCGTTATTATCATCGTTGTTATCGTCGTTATTATCCGCATAATTATCGTCGTTAATATCGTCGTTATTATCGTCATTATCATCGTTGTTATCGTCCTTATCATCCTCATAATTATCGTCGTTAATATCGTCGTTATTTTGTCATAATCATTGACGATAATGTCGTCGTTATTATCGTCATTATCTTCGTTGTTATCGTCATAATTATCATCGTTAATATCGTCGTTATTATTGTCATTATCTTCTTTTTATCGTCGTTATTATCGTCGTTAATATCGTCGTTATTATCGTCGTTAATATCGTCGTTAATATCGTCATTATCATCGTTGTTATCGTCCTTATCATCCTCATAATTATCGTCGTTAATATCGTCGTTATTTTGTCATAATCATCGTCGTTAATGTCGTCGTTATTATCGTCATTATCTACGTTGTTATCGTCATAAATATTATCGTTAATATCGTCGTTATTATTGTCATTATCTTCTTTTTATTGTCTTTATTATCGTCGTTAATATCGTCGTTATTATCGTCGTTAATATCGTCGTTAATATCGTCATTATCATCGTTGTTATCGTCCTTATTATCCTCATAATTATCGTCGTTAATATCGTCGTTATTTTGTCATAATCATCGTCGTTAATGTCGTCGTTATTATCGTCATTATCTACGTTGTTATCGTCATAAATATTATCGTTAATATCGTCGTTATTATTGTCATTATCTTCTTTTTATTGTCTTTATTATCGTCGTTAATATCGTCGTTAATATCGTCGTTAATATCGTCATTATCATCGTTGTTATCGTCCTTATTATCCTCATCATTATCGTCGTTAATATCGTCGTTATTTTGTCATAATCATCGTCGTTAATGTCGTCGTTATTATCGTCATTATCTACGTTGTTATCGTCATAAATATTATCGTTAATATCGTCGTTATTATTGTCATTATCTTCTTTTTATTGTCTTTATTATCGTCGTTAATATCGTCGTTAATATCGTCGTTAATATCGTCATTATCATCGTTGTTATCGTCCTTATTATCCTCATCATTATCGTCGTTAATATCGTCGTTATTTTGTCATAAACATCGTCGCTAATGTCGTCGTTATTATCGTCATTATCATCGTTGTTATCGTCCTTATCATCCTCATAATTATCGTCGTTAATATCGTCGTTATTTTGTCATAATCATCGTCATTAATGTCGTCGTTATTATCGTCATTATCTACGTTGTTATCGTCATAAATATTATCTTTAATATCGTCGTTATTATTGTCATTATCTTCTTTTTATTGTCTTTATTATCGTCGTTAATATCGTCGTTATTATCGTCGTTAATATCGTCGTTAATATCGTCATTATCATCGTTGTTATCGTCCTTATTATCCTCATAATTATCGTCGTTAATATCGTCGTTATATTGTCATAATCGTCGTCGTTAATGTCGTCGTTATTATCGTCATTATCTACGTTGTTATCGTCATAAATAACATCGATAATATCGTCGTTATTATTGTCATTATCTTCTTTTTATCGTCGTTATTAACGTCGTTATTATCGTCGTTAATATCGTCGTTAATATCGTTATTATCATCGTTGTTATCGTCCTTATTATCCTCATAATTATCGTCGTTAATATCGTCGTTATATTGTCATAATCATCGTCGTTAATGTCGTCGTTATTATCGTCATTATCTACGTTGTTATCGTCATAAATATCATCAATAATATCGTCATTATTATTGTCATTATCTTCTTTTTATCGTCGTTATTAACGTCGTTATTATCGTCGTTATTATCGTCGTTAATATCGTCGTTATTATCGTCATTATCATCGTTGTTATCGTCCTTATTATCCTCATAATTATCGTCGTTAATATCGTCGTTATTTTGTCATAATCATCGTCGTTAATGTCGTCGTTATTATCGTCATTATCTACGTTGTTATCGTCATAAATATCATCGATAATATCGTCGTTATTATTGTCATTATCTTCTTTTTATCGTCGTTATTAACGTCGTTATTATCGTCGTTAATATCGTCGTTATTATCGTCGTTAATATCGTTATTATCATCGTTGTTATCGTCCTTATTATCCTCATAATTATCGTCGTTAATATCGTCGTTATTTTGTCACAATCATCGTCGTTAATGTCGTCGTTAATATCGTCATTATCATCCTTGTTATCGTCCTTATCATCCTCATAATTATCGTCGTTAATATCGTCGTTATTTTGTCATAATCATCGTCGTTAATGTCGTCGTTATTATCGTCATTATCTACGTTGTTATCGTCATAAATATCATCGATAATATCGTCGTTATTATTGTCATTATCTTCTTTTTATCGTCGTTATTAACGTCGTTATTATCGTCGTTAATATCGTCGTTAATATCGTCATTATCATCATTGTTATCGTCCTTATCATCCTCATAATTATCGTCGTTAATATCGTCGTTATTTTGTCATAATCATCGTCGTTAATGTCTTCTGGGTTGCGTCTGGGTTGCGTCTGGGTTGCGTCTGGGTTGCGTCTGGGTTGCGTCTGGGTTGCGTCTGGGTTGCGTCTGGGTTGCGTCTGGGTTGCGTCTGGGTTGCGTCTGGGTTGCGTCTGGGTTGCGTCTGGGTTGCGTCTGGGTTGCGTCTGGGTTGCGTCTGGGTTGCGTCTGGGTTGCGTCTGGGTTGCGTCTGGGTTGCGTCTGGGTTGCGTCTGGGTTGCGTCTGGGTTGCGTCTGGGTTGCGTCTGGGTTGCGTCTGGGTTGCGTCTGGGTTGCGTCTGGGTTGCGTCTGGGTTGCGTCTGGGTTGCGTCTGGGTTGCGTCTGGGTTGCGTCTGGGTTGCGTCTGGGTTGCGTCTGGGTTGCGTCTGGGTTGCGTCTGGGTTGCGTCTGGGTTGCGTCTGGGTTGCGTCTGGGTTGCGTCTGGGTTGCGTCTGGGTTGCGTCTGGGTTGCGTCTGGGTTGCGTCTGGGTTGCGTCTGGGTTGCGTCTGGGTTGCGTCTGGGTTGCGTCTGGGTTGCGTCTGGGTTGCGTCTGGGTTGCTTCTGGGTTGCGTCTGGGTTGCGTCTGGGTTGCGTCTGGGTTGCGTCTGGGTTGCGTCTGGGTTGCGTCTGGGTTGCGTCTGGGTTGCGTCTGGGTTGCGTCTGGGTTGCGTCTGGGTTGCGTCTGGGTTGCGTCTGGGTTGCGTCTGGGTTGCGTCTGGGTTGCGTCTGGGTTGCGTCTGGGTTGCGTCTGGGTTGCGTCTGGGTTGCGTCTGGGTTGCGTCTGGGTTGCGTCTGGGTTGCGTCTGGGTTGCGTCTGGGTTGCGTCTGGGTTGCGTCTGGGTTGCGTCTGGGTTGCGTCTGGGTTGCGTCTGGGTTGCGTCTGGGTTGCGTCTGGGTTGCGTCTGGGTTGCGTCTGGGTTGCGTCTGGGTTGCGTCTGGGTTGCGTCTGGGTTGCGTCTGGGTTGCGTCTGGGTTGCGTCTGGGTTGCGTCTGGGTTGCGTCTGGGTTGCGTCTGGGTTGCGTCTGGGTTGCGTCTGGGTTGCGTCTGGGTTGCGTCTGGGTTGCGTCTGGGTTGCGTCTGGGTTGCGTCTGGGTTGCGTCTGGGTTGCGTCTGGGTTGCGTCTGGGTTGCGTCTGGGTTGCGTCTGGGTTGCGTCTGGGTTGCGTCTGGGTTGCGTCTGGGTTGCGTCTGGGTTGCGTCTGGGTTGCGTCTGGGTTGCGTCTGGGTTGCGTCTGGGTTGCGTCTGGGTTGCGTCTGGGTTGCGTCTGGGTTGCGTCTGGGTTGCGTCTGGGTTGCGTCTGGGTTGCGTCTGGGTTGCGTCTGGGTTGCGTCTGGGTTGCGTCTGGGTTGCGTCTGGGTTGCGTCTGGGTTGCGTCTGGGTTGCGTCTGGGTTGCGTCTGGGTTGCGTCTGGGTTGCGTCTGGGTTGCGTCTGGGTTGCGTCTGGGTTGCGTCTGGGTTGCGTCTGGGTTGCGTCTGGGTTGCGTCTGGGTTGCGTCTGGGTTGCGTCTGGGTTGCGTCTGGGTTGCGTCTGGGTTGCGTCTGGGTTGCGTCTGGGTTGCGTCTGGGTTGCGTCTGGGTTGCGTCTGGGTTGCGTCTGGGTTGCGTCTGGGTTGCGTCTGGGTTGCGTCTGGGTTGCGTCTGGGTTGCGTCTGGGTTGCGTCTGGGTTGCGTCTGGGTTGCGTCTGGGTTGCGTCTGGGTTGCGTCTGGGTTGCGTCTGGGTTGCGTCTGGGTTGCGTCTGGGTTGCGTCTGGGTTGCGTCTGGGTTGCGTCTGGGTTGCGTCTGGGTTGCGTCTGGGTTGCGTCTGGGTTGCGTCTGGGTTGCGTCTGGGTTGCGTCTGGGTTGCGTCTGGGTTGCGTCTGGGTTGCGTCTGGGTTGCGTCTGGGTTGCGTCTGGGTTGCGTCTGGGTTGCGTCTGGGTTGCGTCTGGGTTGCGTCTGGGTTGCGTCTGGGTTGCGTCTGGGTTGCGTCTGGGTTGCGTCTGGGTTGCGTCTGGGTTGCGTCTGGGTTGCGTCTGGGTTGCGTCTGGGTTGCGTCTGGGTTGCGTCTGGGTTGCGTCTGGGTTGCGTCTGGGTTGCGTCTGGGTTGCGTCTGGGTTGCGTCTGGGTTGCGTCTGGGTTGCGTCTGGGTTGCGTCTGGGTTGCGTCTGGGTTGCGTCTGGGTTGCGTCTGGGTTGCGTCTGGGTTGCGTCTGGGTTGCGTCTGGGTTGCGTCTGGGTTGCGTCTGGGTTGCGTCTGGGTTGCGTCTGGGTTGCGTCTGGGTTGCGTCTGGGTTGCGTCTGGGTTGCGTCTGGGTTGCGTCTGGGTTGCGTCTGGGTTGCGTCTGGGTTGCGTCTGGGTTGCGTCTGGGTTGCGTCTGGGTTGCGTCTGGGTTGCGTCTGGGTTGCGTCTGGGTTGCGTCTGGGTTGCGTCTGGGTTGCGTCTGGGTTGCGTCTGGGTTGCGTCTGGGTTGCGTCTGGGTTGCGTCTGGGTTGCGTCTGGGTTGCGTCTGGGTTGCGTCTGGGTTGCGTCTGGGTTGCGTCTGGGTTGCGTCTGGGTTGCGTCTGGGTTGCGTCTGGGTTGCGTCTGGGTTGCGTCTGGGTTGCGTCTGGGTTGCGTCTGGGTTGCGTCTGGGTTGCGTCTGGGTTGCGTCTGGGTTGCGTCTGGGTTGCGTCTGGGTTGCGTCTGGGTTGCGTCTGGGTTGCGTCTGGGTTGCGTCTGGGTTGCGTCTGGGTTGCGTCTGGGTTGCGTCTGGGTTGCGTCTGGGTTGCGTCTGGGTTGCGTCTGGGTTGCGTCTGGGTTGCGTCTGGGTTGCGTCTGGGTTGCGTCTGGGTTGCGTCTGGGTTGCGTCTGGGTTGCGTCTGGGTTGCGTCTGGGTTGCGTCTGGGTTGCGTCTGGGTTGCGTCTGGGTTGCGTCTGGGTTGCGTCTGGGTTGCGTCTGGGTTGCGTCTGGGTTGCGTCTGGGTTGCGTCTGGGTTGCGTCTGGGTTGCGTCTGGGTTGCGTCTGGGTTGCGTCTGGGTTGCGTCTGGGTTGCGTCTGGGTTGCGTCTGGGTTGCGTCTGGGTTGCGTCTGGGTTGCGTCTGGGTTGCGTCTGGGTTGCGTCTGGGTTGCGTCTGGGTTGCGTCTGGGTTGCGTCTGGGTTGCGTCTGGGTTGCGTCTGGGTTGCGTCTGGGTTGCGTCTGGGTTGCGTCTGGGTTGCGTCTGGGTTGCGTCTGGGTTGCGTCTGGGTTGCGTCTGGGTTGCGTCTGGGTTGCGTCTGGGTTGCGTCTGGGTTGCGTCTGGGTTGCGTCTGGGTTGCGTCTGGGTTGCGTCTGGGTTGCGTCTGGGTTGCGTCTGGGTTGCGTCTGGGTTGCGTCTGGGCTGCGTCTGGGTTGCGTCTGGGTTGCGTCTGGGTTGCGTCTGGGTTGCGTCTGGGTTGCGTCTGGGTTGCGTCTGGGTTGCGTCTGGGTTGCGTCTGGGTTGCGTCTGGGTTGCGTCTGGGTTGCGTCTGGGTTGCGTCTGGGTTGCGTCTGGGTTGCGTCTGGGTTGCGTCTGGGTTGCGTCTGGGTTGCGTCTGGGTTGCGTCTGGGTTGCGTCTGGGTTGCGTCTGGGTTGCGTCTGGGTTGCGTCTGGGTTGCGTCTGGGTTGCGTCTGGGTTGCGTCTGGGTTGCGTCTGGGTTGCGTCTGGGTTGCGTCTGGGTTGCGTCTGGGTTGCGTCTGGGTTGCGTCTGGGTTGCGTCTGGGTTGCGTCTGGGTTGCGTCTGGGTTGCGTCTGGGTTGCGTCTGGGTTGCGTCTGGGTTGCGTCTGGGTTGCGTCTGGGTTGCGTCTGGGTTGCGTCTGGGTTGCGTCTGGGTTGCGTCTGGGTTGCGTCTGGGTTGCGTCTGGGTTGCGTCTGGGTTGCGTCTGGGTTGCGTCTGGGTTGCGTCTGGGTTGCGTCTGGGTTGCGTCTGGGTTGCGTCTGGGTTGCGTCTGGGTTGCGTCTGGGTTGCGTCTGGGTTGCGTCTGGGTTGCGTCTGGGTTGCGTCTGGGTTGCGTCTGGGTTGCGTCTGGGTTGCGTCTGGGTTGCGTCTGGGTTGCGTCTGGGTTGCGTCTGGGTTGCGTCTGGGTTGCGTCTGGGTTGCGTCTGGGTTGCGTCTGGGTTGCGTCTGGGTTGCGTCTGGGTTGCGTCTGGGTTGCGTCTGGGTTGCGTCTGGGTTGCGTCTGGGTTGCGTCTGGGTTGCGTCTGGGTTGCGTCTGGGTTGCGTCTGGGTTGCGTCTGGGTTGCGTCTGGGTTGCGTCTGGGTTGCGTCTGGGTTGCGTCTGGGTTGCGTCTGGGTTGCGTCTGGGTTGCGTCTGGGTTGCGTCTGGGTTGCGTCTGGGTTGCGTCTGGGTTGCGTCTGGGTTGCGTCTGGGTTGCGTCTGGGTTGCGTCTGGGTTGCGTCTGGGTTGCGTCTGGGTTGCGTCTGGGTTGCGTCTGGGTTGCGTCTGGGTTGCGTCTGGGTTGCGTCTGGGTTGCGTCTGGGTTGCGTCTGGGTTGCGTCTGGGTTGCGTCTGGGTTGCGTCTGGGTTGCGTCTGGGTTGCGTCTGGGTTGCGTCTGGGTTGCGTCTGGGTTGCGTCTGGGTTGCGTCTGGGTTGCGTCTGGGTTGCGTCTGGGTTGCGTCTGGGTTGCGTCTGGGTTGCGTCTGGGTTGCGTCTGGGTTGCGTCTGGGTTGCGTCTGGGTTGCGTCTGGGTTGCGTCTGGGTTGCGTCTGGGTTGCGTCTGGGTTGCGTCTGGGTTGCGTCTGGGTTGCGTCTGGGTTGCGTCTGGGTTGCGTCTGGGTTGCGTCTGGGTTGCGTCTGGGTTGCGTCTGGGTTGCGTCTGGGTTGCGTCTGGGTTGCGTCTGGGTTGCGTCTGGGTTGCGTCTGGGTTGCGTCTGGGTTGCGTCTGGGTTGCGTCTGGGTTGCGTCTGGGTTGCGTCTGGGTTGCGTCTGGGTTGCGTCTGGGTTGCGTCTGGGTTGCGTCTGGGTTGCGTCTGGGTTGCGTCTGGGTTGCGTCTGGGTTGCGTCTGGGTTGCGTCTGGGTTGCGTCTGGGTTGCGTCTGGGTTGCGTCTGGGTTGCGTCTGGGTTGCGTCTGGGTTGCGTCTGGGTTGCGTCTGGGTTGCGTCTGGGTTGCGTCTGGGTTGCGTCTGGGTTGCGTCTGGGTTGCGTCTGGGTTGCGTCTGGGTTGCGTCTGGGTTGCGTCTGGGTTGCGTCTGGGTTGCGTCTGGGTTGCGTCTGGGTTGCGTCTGGGTTGCGTCTGGGTTGCGTCTGGGTTGCGTCTGGGTTGCGTCTGGGTTGCGTCTGGGTTGCGTCTGGGTTGCGTCTGGGTTGCGTCTGGGTTGCGTCTGGGTTGCGTCTGGGTTGCGTCTGGGTTGCGTCTGGGTTGCGTCTGGGTTGCGTCTGGGTTGCGTCTGGGTTGCGTCTGGGTTGCGTCTGGGTTGCGTCTGGGTTGCGTCTGGGTTGCGTCTGGGTTGCGTCTGGGTTGCGTCTGGGTTGCGTCTGGGTTGCGTCTGGGTTGCGTCTGGGTTGCGTCTGGGTTGCGTCTGGGTTGCGTCTGGGTTGCGTCTGGGTTGCGTCTGGGTTGCGTCTGGGTTGCGTCTGGGTTGCGTCTGGGTTGCGTCTGGGTTGCGTCTGGGTTGCGTCTGGGTTGCGTCTGGGTTGCGTCTGGGTTGCGTCTGGGTTGCGTCTGGGTTGCGTCTGGGTTGCGTCTGGGTTGCGTCTGGGTTGCGTCTGGGTTGCGTCTGGGTTGCGTCTGGGTTGCGTCTGGGTTGCGTCTGGGTTGCGTCTGGGTTGCGTCTGGGTTGCGTCTGGGTTGCGTCTGGGTTGCGTCTGGGTTGCGTCTGGGTTGCGTCTGGGTTGCGTCTGGGTTGCGTCTGGGTTGCGTCTGGGTTGCGTCTGGGTTGCGTCTGGGTTGCGTCTGGGTTGCGTCTGGGTTGCGTCTGGGTTGCGTCTGGGTTGCGTCTGGGTTGCGTCTGGGTTGCGTCTGGGTTGCGTCTGGGTTGCGTCTGGGTTGCGTCTGGGTTGCGTCTGGGTTGCGTCTGGGTTGCGTCTGGGTTGCGTCTGGGTTGCGTCTGGGTTGCGTCTGGGTTGCGTCTGGGTTGCGTCTGGGTTGCGTCTGGGTTGCGTCTGGGTTGCGTCTGGGTTGCGTCTGGGTTGCGTCTGGGTTGCGTCTGGGTTGCGTCTGGGTTGCGTCTGGGTTGCGTCTGGGTTGCGTCTGGGTTGCGTCTGGGTTGCGTCTGGGTTGCGTCTGGGTTGCGTCTGGGTTGCGTCTGGGTTGCGTCTGGGTTGCGTCTGGGTTGCGTCTGGGTTGCGTCTGGGTTGCGTCTGGGTTGCGTCTGGGTTGCGTCTGGGTTGCGTCTGGGTTGCGTCTGGGTTGCGTCTGGGTTGCGTCTGGGTTGCGTCTGGGTTGCGTCTGGGTTGCGTCTGGGTTGCGTCTGGGTTGCGTCTGGGTTGCGTCTGGGTTGCGTCTGGGTTGCGTCTGGGTTGCGTCTGGGTTGCGTCTGGGTTGCGTCTGGGTTGCGTCTGGGTTGCGTCTGGGTTGCGTCTGGGTTGCGTCTGGGTTGCGTCTGGGTTGCGTCTGGGTTGCGTCTGGGTTGCGTCTGGGTTGCGTCTGGGTTGCGTCTGGGTTGCGTCTGGGTTGCGTCTGGGTTGCGTCTGGGTTGCGTCTGGGTTGCGTCTGGGTTGCGTCTGGGTTGCGTCTGGGTTGCGTCTGGGTTGCGTCTGGGTTGCGTCTGGGTTGCGTCTGGGTTGCGGCTGGGTTGCGTCTGGGTTGCGTCTGGGTTGCGTCTGGGTTGCGTCTGGGTTGCGTCTGGGTTGCGTCTGGGTTGCGTCTGGGTTGCGTCTGGGTTGCGTCTGGGTTGCGTCTGGGTTGCGTCTGGGTTGCGTCTGGGTTGCGTCTGGGTTGCGTCTGGGTTGCGTCTGGGTTGCGTCTGGGTTGCGTCTGGGTTGCGTCTGGGTTGCGTCTGGGTTGCGTCTGGGTTGCGTCTGGGTTGCGTCTGGGTTGCGTCTGGGTTGCGTCTGGGTTGCGTCTGGGTTGCGTCTGGGTTGCGTCTGGGTTGCGTCTGGGTTGCGTCTGGGTTGCGTCTGGGTTGCGTCTGGGTTGCGTCTGGGTTGCGTCTGGGTTGCGTCTGGGTTGCGTCTGGGTTGCGTCTGGGTTGCGTCTGGGTTGCGTCTGGGTTGCGTCTGGGTTGCGTCTGGGTTGCGTCTGGGTTGCGTCTGGGTTGCGTCTGGGTTGCGTCTGGGTTGCGTCTGGGTTGCGTCTGGGTTGCGTCTGGGTTGCGTCTGGGTTGCGTCTGGGTTGCGTCTGGGTTGCGTCTGGGTTGCGTCTGGGTTGCGTCTGGGTTGCGTCTGGGTTGCGTCTGGGTTGCGTCTGGGTTGCGTCTGGGTTGCGTCTGGGTTGCGTCTGGGTTGCGTCTGGGTTGCGTCTGGGTTGCGTCTGGGTTGCGTCTGGGTTGCGTCTGGGTTGCGTCTGGGTTGCGTCTGGGTTGCGTCTGGGTTGCGTCTGGGTTGCGTCTGGGTTGCGTCTGGGTTGCGTCTGGGTTGCGTCTGGGTTGCGTCTGGGTTGCGTCTGGGTTGCGTCTGGGTTGCGTCTGGGTTGCGTCTGGGTTGCGTCTGGGTTGCGTCTGGGTTGCGTCTGGGTTGCGTCTGGGTTGCGTCTGGGTTGCGTCTGGGTTGCGTCTGGGTTGCGTCTGGGTTGCGTCTGGGTTGCGTCTGGGTTGCGTCTGGGTTGCGTCTGGGTTGCGTCTGGGTTGCGTCTGGGTTGCGTCTGGGTTGCGTCTGGGTTGCGTCTGGGTTGCGTCTGGGTTGCGTCTGGGTTGCGTCTGGGTTGCGTCTGGGTTGCGTCTGGGTTGCGTCTGGGTTGCGTCTGGGTTGCGTCTGGGTTGCGTCTGGGTTGCGTCTGGGTTGCGTCTGGGTTGCGTCTGGGTTGCGTCTGGGTTGCGTCTGGGTTTGCGTCTGGGTTGCGTCTGGGTTGCGTCTGGGTTGCGTCTGGGTTGCGTCTGGGTTGCGTCTGGGTTGCGTCTGGGTTGCGTCTGGGTTGCGTCTGGGTTGCGTCTGGGTTGCGTCTGGGTTGCGTCTGGGTTGCGTCTGGGTTGCGTCTGGGTTGCGTCTGGGTTGCGTCTGGGTTGCGTCTGGGTTGCGTCTGGGTTGCGTCTGGGTTGCGTCTGGGTTGCGTCTGGGTTGCGTCTGGGTTGCGTCTGGGTTGCGTCTGGGTTGCGTCTGGGTTGCGTCTGGGTTGCGTCTGGGTTGCGTCTGGGTTGCGTCTGGGTTGCGTCTGGGTTGCGTCTGGGTTGCGTCTGGGTTGCGTCTGGGTTGCGTCTGGGTTGCGTCTGGGTTGCGTCTGGGTTGCGTCTGGGTTGCGTCTGGGTTGCGTCTGGGTTGCGTCTGGGTTGCGTCTGGGTTGCGGTCTGGGTTGGGGGGGGGTTGCGTCTGGGTTGCGTCTGGGTTGCGTCTGGTGGTTGGTGGGGCGTCTGGGGGTGGGTTGCGTCTGGGGTTGCGTCTGGGTTGCGTCTGGGTTGCGTCTGGTTGCGTCTGGGTTGCGTCTGGGTTGCGTCTGGGTTGCGTCTGGGTTGCGTCTGGGTTGCGTCTGGGTTGCGTCCGGGGTTGCGTCTGGGTTGCGTCTGGGGTTGCGTCTGGGTTG